>CM062224.1:2056890-2479729 GCA_031216235.1 Syzygium jambos
ATATTTATATATTTATATATTTATATATTTATAGCCGTTGCCAAGGCCAAGTGGCCAACGGCCACCTGCCTTGGGCCTGTAGGCTGCAATAGGGCCTGCAGACGTGTAGGCCTTGTTGTAGTTTTTTTTTTTTGAACCGAGCTCGTAGGCCACAGGCCGATTCCAGTTCCGAATCACAGGCTAATCAATGGGTTGGTCTTGAGTTTGACTCGGGCCAGTTCCATGCCGAAATCGGCCCGTGGCCATGTCTACGTAGGATAGATAAAATAATAATAAAAAAAAAGCTACATCAGTATTATTCGTTAGTTGGACGGAGTTAACGAATGGATTTGATTGTACCAATCTGACAAGTTTTAGGACTTGACTGCACTTTTCATAAGTTGTAGGACTCGATTACATTTTTTAGGTTACTTTAAAATTTTCAGTGCATTTATTCCTATTTTTTTTGAAAATTAGGGACAAGAAAAGGAAAGTTTGCTAGGAGAAAAGAAAAGAAAAGAATAAAAAAAAACTCGGTGCGTCGTGCATTTAGTTGAACTAGTCTCGACCCTCAACAAGTCTCACCAGACGAGACTTGAAGCCCGACGACCCGGCCCGGATCCGGAGCTTTCTTCTGTGGCGGCAATGGCATGATCACCAAACATATTTGCCCCCGTCGTCCTCCGTATCTCCTCCTCCTCCTCCACCGACCTCTCCGCTGCTCCTTCAACGTCGATGCACAGCTCCGCCGCGAGACGAGCTAAACGTGGCTCTCGGCCGCACCGAGGCTCCCGCGCCGACGGGAACTGGAGAATCAAGCCTCCCGGCGGCGGCGACGGCGGCGGCGACGACGACGACCGTCGATCGCGACTGGAGTCTCCCGAACCGGAGATTGATCACCAGTCTATCCCCTCCACTTCTCTGCCAGAGCCCCGGGGGTCCGGGAATCCGCGGAGCCGCCGGCGGGCGCCGCCTGATCGGGCGAGAGCTCGGTCCGCCGAGGGCTACGGCGCGGACCGGTCGGGACCGGAGCTTCCGAGCTCGTCGAGTCGCGAGGCGAGGGAGGTGAGCGGCGACGTCGCGGTTAGGCTGAGGTCTGATGAGAAGGTGGGCGGCGACGTGGCGGCAAAGGCGAGGGAAGCCATGGAAGGGGAGAGTGAAGCGAGGGAGGTGAGTGGAGACGTGGACATTGTTGTGGTGACGTTGGAGGAGTTGAGGTTGGGGATGGAGGAGCCGGAGTTGGAGGAAGAGCAGCTGAATGCCAACGATCAATTGCAGGAGGACGAGGTATGTGATTTCGATGGAGGATTTTTGGTTTCTTGCTGTCTTTCAATCATCTGCTGAGGAGGAGTTGGTAATGAACGTGTACAGTAACATCATGGAAATTTGTTGGTATGAAGAGAAAAATGCGGACATCCGTAAATGGCCGTACTGTGGATATTGAGAATGAACAAGCATTGGGTGATGGTGTGGCCAAAGAGTTTTCTTTGTGCCTTGAATTAAATTACAAAGGTATAGGTGTCTAAAGTGAGCAGGCTTGCGATATCATAAGGTTCCTTTTGGGTCTCTAATATCGGGTTTCCTTGTGATACCTCAACTAGTCCAGTAAATGAGGAGACTACATAATTTTGCATCGTGAATATGCTGCTTTTGCTTGGATTTTGTGAAATCGACAGGATAGAACCCACTGAGTGATGTAGCGTATATGTGGTTAGATAGCCAAAATCCAGCAAGAGATGCCTCTATCGGTGACTTGTGGTGCTATTATAGTTTCATTGTCATTTGTTTGTCCAGTTATTCTAATTGGTCGAAATCTTTGTCCTAATGGGCTATCTATGAGCTGTTTTGGCCAAGTATAGCATAGCTAACGAAGAAGTTATTGGCAGCTGAGTTGCAATAACAAGCTGAGAACTTGTGAAGGCCTGGTTTTGAGGCTTGTGTTTTCCTGTTGGTGGCTTGTGATGTGAGTCGTCAACCCATGTTTCTTTTTGGTGGAGCAATAAAAGTTTAGTTACTCGCCAAAAGAAGAAGTTGAGTACTTGGAGACTTTTGTATATTCCACATGACGCATGTGCATTTCTAGTCGTTATGATGTATGTTACGGCATTAATTCACACGTCTCATTGTAGCAGCGATATGAAGTAGACTTTTAGATTATTTGTGCAACATAAGGAACTTTCTTGTTCTGAAATTAAATAGTGGGTGAAAGAGTGGAGAACTTTTACAGCTTTATTTAAGCTTGTTGATTGCTACAGAATAAAGTAGCTTTTGCACGTTTTCTTTCTTATCCTCAATTTTATTGCAGTTGCTTGTGCTGGAGTCAATATATGGAGATAATGTCTTTATCCTTGACAGAAGGCAGGGTTCTCGGTTTTTTAAGGTTTGTCGAGAAGCTGAAAGCACTGTATTATGGAATTTTCCCACAAAAAAAATATTCTGACTCTCGAGTGACATTTTTGCAGATTTATATTGACGTCGAGGTTGCTAGCGAGATTACTGTAATTGCTAGGCTGAATCCGTCCAATGATCTCACCGTCACAAGTGGCAATTCAGATGGCTTTTCTTACTCTTACAAAGTCCAGCACCTTCCTCCAATTGTGCTGACATGTCTATTACCTAAGTCGTACCCCAGTCATGTTCCTCCTTGCTTTACCATCGCTGTCCAGTGGTTGGCTCCCATTAAAATTTCTAGTTTATGCTCCATGCTTGACTCTATATGGCAAGAACAACCAGGGCAGGAAGTTGTATATCGTTGGGTGGAATGGCTGCAGAGCTCCTCACTTCCTTATCTTGGATTTGATGAAAAAATAGATCTTGGTCCTTATGGAGTAAGAGGAACTGGAGATAAGCGTGCAATTTCAGGAAGTGTCTCTCCCGACGTCGATATTCCCTCAATTAGGAGTTATAATGATGACAAGTGCCACGAGAACTTCTTGAAGAACTTGCATGAATGCTGTATTTGTTTCAGCGAGTATGCAGGTAATTACAAAGCCTTGTCTTGGCACTATGCTCTACCATCCCTGGTGAAACTTCTTGAGTTAAAGCTCAATTCTTTTTTCGGAGTAAAATAATGTTCTGTCATCCCCGGCGAAACTTCTCGAGTTAATACTCATATCCTTTTTTGGTGTAAACTAATGAGTGGATTTTTGTGTTTGTTATTTCTTTGTCTGTTAGAATAGGCTCATAGATGTTATATCTGGCCTGAGCTAAGCAGGTGAAACAGGCATGAATAAAATGTTAATGATCTAAAGTTATTTCTGTTGGAGCTTTATGCTAGTTATTTGAAGATTCTTCATAAGAATGGTCATTATAAACATTTACTAGCCCTTCTGGGTTGTCCAAATTCTGCAAGTGGTATTCATTGATGCACTATGGTTTCTTCAAAAGTCTAGTTGCATTTTTCACTTGGAGTGGTGAATATCAGTTTTCTTCTTATGCAGTGGCTAAGCACCCTTGTCATGTCTCATGAAACTATTGAATCCTCTTTCTTGCTTGATTTCTCCTCACCTACCCAGGGACGGATTTCATCAAATTGCCATGTCAGCATTTCTTCTGCTGGAAATGTATGAAGACTTGTTCTGATTTGCATGTCAAGGAAGGAACAGTATACAAGCTTCACTGTCTTGCTTCGAAATGTGGGGGCATGGTCCCACCTAGTTTGTTGAAACGGTTACTTGGTGATGAAGAGTATGACCACTGGGAGTCTTTAATGTTGCAAAAATCCCTCGATTCAATGTCTGATGTAGTATACTGCCCCAGATGTGAAACACCATGTATAGAGGATGAAGATCAACATGCCCAATGCTCAAAATGCTTCTTTAGCTTTTGCACTCTTTGCAGGGAGAGGCGACATGTAGGCGTTGAATGTATGACACCAGAAACAAAACTGCAAATCTTGCAGGTAATACTTGCATGATGACCACAACTTACCATGCTACATAATGGCAACTGTTTTGGGCTTGTGTGATTCCAGAAACGATGTGAACAGTTACAAGGAAGTGGGGAAAAAGGGCTGACGAAGATTTGCTTAGATGTGAAATATCGATAGATTCGCTTATGTGTGAAATTATATTGTTCTTCTGAGAAGATCTATCTCCATGTTCCCTTGTTAGAGTAATTGGACTTGCTTCTTGTTTGCTTTTCTTGTTCATGTGATGCCCTCTTGTGGAAACCTAATGATATGTATATGATATCAGAAGGAAACTAATGTGGCACAAGCCTAGACTCTAGAGAATTACGTGATGACTTCAGTTTATGTCAGTTATAGTTTCTTAAAGTCCTATATGTGATAGCTTTGCTTTTGGTTGCAAGCTCTGTGATTTTACTTCCTATGGCTGAGCTTGGAGTTGTTTTGATGATTTGATCTTTAAGGTCAATTATGGTCTCTCTCTCTCTCTCTCTCTCTCTCTCTCTCTCCATATGCATGCAAGTGCTTACACGTGGTTTTCAATGCACTTTGTCTTTGGCCTATGTAAGACCTACATCCTTATCTATTTGAATGACAGGTGGTAGAAGTTCTGTGTATTATTCTTAAAGAGGCAGCAGTTCTGCTCCAGCTATTTATTGTTGTCATGTGTCCCATCGAATATGAGAAGATTAATTTCATGCATTTTAACTCTACATAGAATGTTGGCATTGGATGACACATAAACTTAAGTTCCTTTGGTGTAAATAATTTTCTAAGCAGCTGAATTGTTCCCTCAAGGCTCATTTGAGGTTCCAATTTTAGTGTTTCTTCAGTATGTTTGTCTACTAACATATATAGGGTAGCCTTTTTTGGGATGAGAACCCTTGCACATGGAAGAACCAATTTCCTGACTTGTTCACCAATCATAATTTTGGTCGTTTAGATCTATGAGCCATCAACCTGTGGTCACACGATGGGGTTGGTGGCTAAAAAACATCTCTAGTTGAGTTGCCCAACTTATATTTTGTACTTGTTGCTTGCTGCATCAACTCACGCCTTCGTTGTTTTACTTACTGACAAGAATCCGGGACTGCTTCCTGGTTTATGATTTTTCCAAAATTAACATGTTTATGTCGTTTGCATCCAGGAGCGCCAAAGATCGTCCCAACTTAAGGATGAACAAAAACGATGGGAGCGTGAATTAATCAATGAACTTTTAAGTGTCAAGGAAATCAATAAGATTGCCAAACAATGCCCCTCTTGTAAAATGGCGATCTCTCGAACTGAAGGTTGTAACAAGATGGTATGCGAAAATTGTGGGCAGTACTTTTGTTATTCCTGCAATAAGGCAATTGATGGATATGAGCATTTCAGGTCAGCAACGACTTCTGATGAGTTTTTTACACCCTTGTAATTATGATAAAGCGGTGGTTCAGATCTTACTTTGATGGACTAATTAGCTTGTACTATTTGAAGGGATGGAACATGTGAACTTTTTCCGGAGCAAGAGATTAGGCAATGGCAAGAGCAAATGAATCCTCGCCAATTGGTGGGTCAGGTTCAGGCTGAACTTTTTGCTAATCACGGCCAGACATGCCCCAGTTGTCGTCAGTTTAATGCGAAGGTTAGCTACGGACATCGAACTGCAGATTTGTTTCCTTGAATTTGTAGCCTCCCTGCAACTTGGCATTGCTTAGAGCAGCAATATGTCAATTGAACAATTTCTTTGAGCACAGTAATATAGTCGGCAGAATCTCCAGAATCTGAATTTTGGACTAATTATGTGTGCCAATACGTGACATCTGCTTTCTCCTCTTCCTATTGTTGATTATCTAATTCCAAAAAGTCAAGAAGGACGGTTTCTCTCTGTTTAGGTCGTTTCTAGCTAAAGAGGAAAATAGATAAAGAATAACAAACAAATGGGCAAAAGTACACCACAAGTGCCATAACTTGTGTACGGCGATCACTTTGGTGCCATAACTTTTTTTTGATCACTTTGGTGCCAAAATCGGAGAAAAAAGATCACTTTAGTGCCAATTTGGCCGGAAATCCGACATGGCATTTTTTATTAATTTTTGACGCCGACGTGGCTCGCCGGAGGCTGAGTCAGCGTGTACGGTCAGCATTTTTTATTTTAAATAATTTTTTTCAACGTGTACAGTCAGCATTTTTAATTTTAAATATTTTTTTCTTTATTTTTTCCTTTTTCTTTCTTTTTCTTTTCTTTTCTTTTTTTTTTCTCCCCGCCGGCCGGTGGCCGGTGGCCGGCCGGCCACCGGCGAAGCCCGACAAGGACTGGGCGAGGGCGGCCTTGCCCATGGCCGGCGAGGGGCGGCCGACCCTCGCCGGCGACGGGCGAGGCCGGCCCTCGCCGGCGTTGGGCGACCCTCGCCGGCGTTGGGCGAGGCCGGCCCTCGCCGGCCCAGGCGAGGGTCGCCCTCGCCAGATCCGGCGAGGGCGACCCTCGCCGGCGTCGGGCGACCCTCGCCGGCGTCGGGCGACCCTCGCCGGCGTCGGGCGACCCTCGCCGGCGTCGGGCGACCCTCGCCGGCGTCGGGCGACCCTCGCCGGCGTCGGGCGAGGGTCGCCCTCGCCGGCGTCGGGCGAGGGTCGCCCTCGCCAGATCCGGCTCGGGCGACCCTCGCCGGCGTCGGGCGAGGGTCGCCCGCGCCCGACTCAGGCGAGGGCGACCCTCGCCGGCGTCGGGCGAGGGCGACCCTCGCCTGGGCCGGCCTCGCCCAACGCCGGCGAGGGTCGGCCGCCCCTCGCCGGCCATGGGCAAGGCCACCCTCGCCCAGCCCTTGTCGGGCTTCGCCGGTGGCCGGCGGGGAGAAAAAGAAAAGAAAAGAAAAAAAAAGGAAAAAATAAAGAAAAAAATATTTAAAATTAAAAATGCTGACTGTACACGTTGAAAAAAATTATTTAAAATAAAAAATACTGACTGTACACGCTGACTCAGCCTCTGGCGAGCCACGTCGGCGTCAAAAATTAATAAAAAATGCCACGTCGGATTTCCGGCCAAATTGGCATTAAAGTGATCTTTTTTCTCCGATTTTGGCACCAAAGTGATCCGAAAAAAAGTTATGGCACCAAAGTGATTGCCGTACACAAGTTATGGCACTTGTGGTGTACTTTTGCCCAAACAAATGTGTTGTTCTTCTCTGGTAGTTTTACAGTATTCTTCATAATATGCTCTTTTCTCAGGATTGGCAACAATAGCAAAGGTTGAGAACATGAATGCTTCATAGTTCGTGTGATACTGAAGAATGAGAACCTTGTGCTTTACTCAAAATGTTGCTTGTTGCCTGCTTTAAGAATTTCCACTTTGGAGAGTATGATATAATTTTAAACTAGCAGTCCATGCCCGTCTCTGCAATTATATTGCAGTGATAATCAACTCTATCAACTAAAATTAGCCAATCAGGTTATGCTTACACGAAAAAGTAATAGTTTTCCATGCTATATCAAGTGTTTGTCATTGTTGGACCTTTAGAAGATTTCAGAAAAATGCATGAATATAGGATTATAGGAAGGGACTCAAAAGGAGTTGATTCATTACTCATTTCTCAATTATTCCAAGAAACCCATCATTCTTATTACTATTTCCTCGCTCACAGATTGGCAACAACAACCACATGTTCTGCTGGGCATGTCAGACACACTACTGCTACCTATGTAAGAAGATTGTGAGGCGTGCTTCCGAGCACTACGGGCCCAAAGGATGCAAGCAGCATTCTGCAGGATAGGCACAAAAATGGACTATGCGTATGAGGCTATCTTCAAAGATGCAAATGCTGCATGTGCGGAATGATTATTAATTGAACTGCGTTCCTCGGATTAAATCGATGAGATCGGTTGATCCTATCTTGTGCAGTTTTTTTAAGTGAATCCTCGGGATAACGAAACATCGTCGTGCTTGAAGTTGGACAAGATCTCATCTCTGCCAGATTCTTCCAGGACAGCGAGTTCTTGCTTTTGATTCTTGAACAGACTCGTGGAGTATATCCCAAAATAAAAATCATAAAGAATTATATGGAGCGAAGTATGTAGGTTGCTTCCAGCTTTATTCTCCACGGTGGGAGTGAGTGGTCGTATATTTTTGAGTGACAGAGTCGATGGGTTGCTGATTGGAACACAAGAAATAATGATTTTCAATGATATGTTCATTTTGGAGATTTGATCTCCCTCGAGGCTTTTTCTCTGTTTGTCGGCCGCTTCCAGTCAATTGTTGCCCTGCTCTTGCGATGCAATTTACTAAATCTCTATCAAGCTCTTTACAAATTTTACTACCAAAACTTGGGGAAGTTACCAACAATGTTCTAAACCTATTGTACTTAAATCAATTTAGTTTTAAACATTTTAATTTGAACAATTTAATCTTAAACTTTTTAATGATTTGTCAATGTAGTCCTTTCGGTCAATTTTGATCGAAAATTATTGACGTGGATGCAAGTAATCCTTTGTCGCACATGGACATTTCGAATTTTTCATAATTCTTTTGAACTTTTCTATTTTTTTATTTTATTTTCTTTCTTTCTTTCCTTCTTCCTCCACTAGTTGCCAAGCCTCGGTGATGGCCAGCCACTAGCGACAAGTGAGGCTGGCAATGCTTGCCCTTGCTAGATCTAGCAAAGTTCAACCTCAAGCCCCTTGCTAGATCTTGGCATCTTCGTAGGGTCGAGCCTCGCTAAGTCCGACGGCATGGTGACCTCGCCCGAAGCTGGCAAGGTTAGCCTTGGGCAAGCCTTGCTTGAGGTCGTCGATTGCCGACCATCGCCTAGGGCTAGCGACCGACAAAGGAAGAAGGGAAATGAATAAATAAAATAAAATAAAATAATTCATAAAAAATTGTTCACGTTAGCGATTTAGCTCGAAGAATTATATTGGCAAATCGTTAAAAGATTTAGGATTAAACTGACCAAATTAAGGATGCATTTAGTTCGATTTTGGGGGAATGTTTTTGGGAAAATGCAAAGGCATTTAGGCTAAATGAGATTTTCGAAATGCAAGTAGTATTTGATAAATTGTATTTTTAAAACTTATTGGGAAGTAACTTCAACTTAAATATCATTTGGTGAAAACTACATTTTGTAAAGGGCTTTTGCTAGTTTTTTTTTTTAAAGCCTCAAACTATTTTTGGTGGAACTTAGCCATCGGCAAGCCAAAACGGCTGTCGGCCAACCTCGCCTGGGGTCGCGACCTCAAGCATCGCTTGGGTCGTGCAACTGTTGTGATGCCTACCTCAGGCGATGTCGTTGGCCTCCATCCATCTCCTCTGTGCAAACCGTGGGGAAGATGAACAATGCTGATGAGCAGGGAACGGTGGCAAGATTTGCATTCCGAAAATGCTACTTTCTAAAGGATCTCTGGATCGTGGGGAAGATGAATAATGCTGATGAACAGAGAACAATGCCAAGGCTTGCATTCCGAGAATGCTACTTTCTAAAGGACCTGCCTTGGGCCAAAGGGCCTTTGGAAATGTAATTGCATTTCCCAGAGTTCTTAAAAAAATTTGCCAAAGGGACTTTGGGCCCCAAAACTCATTGTAAATACTGAAATTAACAAGCCTGAAAAGTTTATGGCTGAATTGGACAAGTGAAATAAATTTGACTTTTTATGATAATTTTTCTCCAAAATTTGTTCATTTGTTGATTACACGCATGAGACATGGTGTGGTTTTTGGACAACAAAGAAAAAGATGTTGCATAGAGTGTTGGAGAAAATGAAAAAAATAAGAATAATAATATCTGAGGTGTGCACGCACTATCCTAATGGATAAATTCATACCGTTACAAATAGATTGCGATCATACTTTTCATTAAAGCCGTTACAAAATAATTACTTTGAATAAATCAAAATGGTTGAAATATCCAACAAAAGAGTCTCATGATTTAAGAGTCCGCAAGATAGGCGATTGAATCATCATCGTCGCTTTATTTATACGCTTCTGTCCAATGAATTGAATGTCCTCTGGAGTCGTGAACAATGCATTAATCGTGCTTATCCGGCATCCACTCGTTAAAGAAGAAAAAGGTCGCTGGCGGAATGAGACAATTTCAGCTGAAGCAATGATGGACATGGCTCGTGCTCCAATTGAGAGATGGCACATGATAATGACTTACGATATGTTGCTGTATTTCCATGCCACTAGCTCCACTTGAACAAGAATCTTATCATGTTCCATGTCGCCGATCAGCGCCAATGCTTGAAATAATTGGACAGTACCGGGAAAATTTGCTCCCAGAACAGGAAAGAAGCCAAAGATATTTTACCAGCTGACGTTTGATGCAGTGATAAACTAAGGAATAAAGCCAAGAACGAATGACGCCACCCACTTTTTTTAAAGGTATGAAAGAGAAGATTCATACTGATACATCATTGAAGAGCCTGTCCAAGTCAAGACACAACTTGACTCGAGACCAGAAAGCTCTCAACTTTCAACTTTCTTGCATGTGTTCATTGCAAGAAAATAATGCAAGATCGCTCCAATATCCATGATTAAGCTTTTGCTAGTGTTGTCAGTGCCTGTGATTGATAGCGGGGGTAAGAGCTCAACCCAGTTCAATGTCCCAGCTTCAAAAAGCAAGAGAAATAACAAGTCCGGCCCGTGTCGTCGCAACACATACACACGCGCACACTGAGGCAAGGCAACAGTCGTTTCCTAGTTGCAGGGTTGAATAGGAACACCATGGCCACAACAGTGGTAGTAGTGGTTCATGGGACCATTGATGTCTCAAGTGGCTCGTTCTGTCGGAAGAAAAACAGTGCACATTTATGAGCACAGCCTTGCGGTTGAAGGCAGTGTCCATGTATCATGAAGAGCATATTCTTCCTCTCTTTCTCTCGGATCCATTTTTGCATGCTCAAATCCATACAAAGTGGATCTCATCGATTCTCTGTATCGGCTTGCTTTCCATCTCCCCACCCAATAATTCCAAAACCATGTCGTTCCCCAAACCTACAAACAGCGACTCTTCTTCTTGTCATTTCATGGAGCGCCCTCTCTCTCTCTCACACACTCACACACACACACACACACCACACACACACACATAAAAACCATCCCTTCACATTATTGTACTGTAGAATTTATGCATTTCTCCGGCAAGCGGCCCCAAGAGATGACACTTGTCCCATGCACAGTGCGAGTCGCAATCAATCGCGTTGAAAACCCTCTTGATAAGTGGCAGCTTCGTGGCTCAAGTAGACAGACACACCCGCCTAATAATATTCCATAATCATGCTTTTCTTGGCAAATAATTCTTCCGCCTGTCCTATTCTCTGACTAGGGTTAAGTACGTGGAGTTCTGTAAGCAAACTACGAGGAGGTAGTTTATAGATGATGACCTCTTCGATTACTTTCGTATCTAGAGCGGAAACACAGCGAGCCATCATTGCAACATGTCATGCTGTAACAGTAGATTGAATCAAAAACAACCAGCCATCATTAAACCTGACAATCATGACATACGCGAACACCAGCAGATTGAATGACCGGTAGGGAATGAAGAATGTAAGAAGGGATGATGACCCACCATACTCTCACCATTGGAAGTGATTCATCATTACACTCCGGAAAGAAAGCTGAGAAATAAAAAAAGAGTTAAGAGAGTCCTTTTGCCATTTTGCTTTCTTACTGCACTTTGTTGCGAGCAAGCTTAAACCATGATAAAGATCCTGGAACTTCCGAACTTGGGACTGAGCAGAATCTGAGCTGATCATTCACACATGACCACACATTCAGTAGCGTGGAAGATCGATCAACATCCAACCCTTCAAATAGACACATACCCGTTTCGAAGTTTCCGTCACTTAATGAATCGATGATTGCAAATGCAACTCATCCGACTTCGAACACCGTTTGAACTTTTTAGAAAAAAACGATGGGCGCACTTTTGTATATAAATGCCACATCCATTTTCGTAAATTCTTCTCCGTTTTTATCTAATGCAAGTTTCGTCGAACTGTCCAAATAGAATAATTGGGCATATAACCGGATAGTATATAGTTCGATTGTATCGGTATGTAGGAAAAACCTCACATTGTGGTAGAAACAAAAACGATCAATAGTGACCAGAGACGCGCAGAAGTCTCGAGCGCATGATTTGTGGCGAAAGATTATGAAGAGAGCGAAGCAAATCATAGCCAGAAGCTTCTTTGTCCTTATTCCAGAACGACCGTCGCTAAAGACTATTTCTTGATTGTTTAATAGGGAAGATGTCCCAGTTTCTGGTCCCAGAACAGCTGATTGGTCGGGCTCATCTCACAGTCGGGGTCAGCTCTCTCTCTTTCTCTAAATTGCTCCATTTTACCTAACTTTCTCTCTTACTAATGGCCAAAAAAAAATAAAAACCCTTGTCTATTATCAAATTAAAACCCAACTTTTATGGAAAGAAAAACTTCAAAAGTATACAATCGAATGACAAGCACTGTGTCCTCATCAAATGAATGGCGGTGCCCTTTTTCTTTACGAAAAGATGAAATGACATGCAAGCACGCATTTGTCCTGCTCAGTTTTGGACACATTTTGAATCCTCTTGATTGCTTTCGCTTTGAGCTTATTCGACCCTCAAATCTACAGTTCGAAGTGCCGTGCCCGTCGCAAATGCAACAGCAAGATGATCAAGAATACTATTAATATGAACATTGGAGAAGAAAACTAGATACCCAATAATATTTATAAATGAGTCCGACCGTTCTCACGCTAATCGTTTTGATAATAACAAGGTAATAGATAAGCTTTGCCAAACATGATGCTAGAAGCAAAACGCCCGACATTAGGAGAATGGAGTCAACAGATGTACCATGTGTCAAAACAGTATTTAGGCCAATCATATAAGTCTAATTAACAAACTAATCCACCCTCGAGTTTTTAATCCTAACTAGGTTAATCGAATAAGACAGAAAATTAGGTGAAAACCAGACGACTCTACTCTTTCTTTTTTGTGGTGGGTTAGTTGTGGGAGGGGGACATAGGTGAGATCGAACCCCACTTCTTAAGCTTGGGATAGGATTGGCTCTAGAATTTCATGATACATTTATATGTCCATGAATTCAGCCGAAACTTTCAATTAGTCAGTTAATACATACATACATACATATATTTGGTATTGTACTAATGTGATATCTTCATCTAGTACAATAAATTAAGTATGCATTAGATTAGATAGAAGCAAGCCATTTGCGTTGAAGCTATAACGTTAGTGAGAAACCAATATCTTATATGGATCTAATGAAATACGAAAAAGAATTTAGGTTGAGTAAGTGTAAGATAAAAGAAGCAACGTTAACATGCTTATCCCGAAAACAAGCACCTTGGAACCACATCTTATTAGGAATTCAATCTGTTTGGAAATAATACTCGCAAGTAAAAAAAATAGATGACTTGTCACGCGATTGCTCATTCAACTCAATATGTAGTAGGATTATGTTAAGTATCACATCATTTCACGAAAACAACGACACTACAGTCTCAGTAAAAATAGATGTACGAAAAGTGGCTCTAGTCAGGATATTCCCAAATCAATTAATTAATCGAATAAGAAAAAGCTTTTTAACGCTCCAAACAGAATTTTTTTTGTGGTGATACATGTGTTTCGCAATTTAAAATAATTTCTTTATTAACAATAGATATGGTAATCACTAGACACTAGGCAATTGTTTTGACACCCCGTTGGCATTATCCATTTAAAAAAAGTAGATTAATTAGGGTAAATCAAATTCTGCTAAATAATTACACTAAAAAAATTTTAAAAAAAATTGTGAAGCTTCGCGTACGGTGTCGGCCCCTGTGAAGGAAACGCTCGACAGCGGCATAGTATTGCAGGCCAATGCTCTCTCGTCGGTTTAAATTAGCGGACATGTCGAGATGCATTCCTCCTAAATTAATCCACTTCTTAACCTTAATCTTCGTTGCTAATACGTTATCATCTCACTCGCCCCCAAAGAGCGCGTGCGCGCTACTCTCTCCCGCTGAGGACTTTTTCTTGTGCACTTTTTCTCGCCTTTTCTGGAATTCCAAAGCTTGTTTAATTTTTCCAAAGGCTGGCTTTGAAAGTTCCTTTGCAGTTAAGCAAAAAGCGAATCTAGAGAAGAATTTTCCCTGGTGCTGCTAAAATCCAGAGCTCTCAACTTTTACTTTCTTGCCTTTTAGATGCAAATTCCACGTCATCTCGCAAAGATTTATCTATTATCATGTGCTTTTTAATATCTAAATGAGGCGATATCATAAATCCGCGTTTAAGCGTGAGCAAGGTAGGTGCTTGCCCTACCCATGAGTAAATATTTCCTTGCTCTCATTTTGAACTCGCGATCGAGTGGATTTCCGGGCTGTTTTCCAATCAACAATGAGGCTTATCTCCCATCGCGGCTTGAACTCGGAATTCTTAAATTAAGCAGAGGCCGATTCATATTGATCAAATAATTTCCGCATCTCTTGCGTCGAAGACGGTTTGGTGCTTTTCATCTCGTAGTCTACTTGTACCGAGGCTAGTGCCGTGTTGGATACAAGAACCGAGGCAATAATCCATCTTTTTTCTAATGGATTCCTCCAATAGCATGCCCTATTTAGAGATTGACTCTATCACATCTTCTTGTAATACATGGCCATGTTCCCGATTATCTAAATTCGTCTTTTATATCGTGTCATCGTAAATGTAACATCTCATTACTGCATCAAACCATATAATTGCCAAATTGATCACATTCTCAATTGTCAAAGGCACGTCATTTGCATCAAAATTAGGAAACCCCAAAAGAAGTGTTCCCATTTTCACCAAGACCCCAAGCACAACAACATCTAGAAATTTAAGATGAAAATCTTACATTTTTTACAATACGATATTTCAATTGTCTGACCTGTTTCGATTCGTTCTCTCTCGATGCTCAAGTACCTAACTCCCCGGTGAAAGTCAATAGTTGATTCTAAAACATGCATCTTCCTTTGTCCAAATCGATTATCGTGAAGCAAGCACTATGGAAGTATGAAATTCTCTACCTTTCCTTTTCAAGATGACAGTACTTGGGGCCGGGGGAGGTGTGAAGGAGGTTCACGGTACTTGAGCATTGTCTCCCACGCGCTGTATGGGAGCGTCAGCTGAGCAATCGATAAACAAACGAATTGCAGAGACTAGTTTGAGAGGCTCTAATCACACGTGGTTAAGCACTAACTGACCATGGTTTAGTTGCTGGGCGGGGGTCCAAGAACTGTTCTGTGCTCTTCGTGTCATCACTCCCCACTCGCTCTCACTCATTCACACAGGGAGAGAGAGAGAGAGAGAATCGAATGCTTTGAACAAAGACATCCCAATTGCTATCGGCTGTAGAAAGATGGAGAGGCCATCACCGCGAAAAAAAATTTCAGACAAGTTGAATCTCTCTCTGTCTCTGTCTCTCTCCCTGCCTCATCCATTAGTCTAAAAAAAAAACGCATCTTTCATCTAATTTGGTGAGCGGGGTGATTGTGGAGAAAGAAAGGGGGAAGGAAGAATCTTTTTGTTGTTTCAGCCTCAGCCCACTTCCTCTCTCTACCTCGGAGGGTCGGTGAGCTTTCTTCCTTTCACCCTCCCATTTCAAAAGCTCGCCTTTTTATCTTCTCTGTGCTTTTGATGTTTCTGGTCTCTAATGTTGCATGGTTCTTTAGCACGTGTGCCCAGTTTCTGTTCTCTCTGTCTTTTTTTTTTTCCGTTGAGTACGTTTGTTTCTTTCAGTTGCTGCGCTGGATTGAGGTATTATCCATGTGTTGTGTCCTGGAAAATTCTAATCTGTTTCGATGCTGAGGGCTCACTTTTACGGTGAAGTTGTTTGGTGCTAGTGGGTTGTATGTAACCTCCGGATATTTTTCTATGCACATATCATGTGATTCGACCTCCAATTAACGAAATTGTTGCTTGTGTACATGTTCACCCTTGGTCTTTTTCTTGTTTTTGAATACCATGCTGGTGATCTTCCTTCTTCCCTGTTTTTAGTTCGATTTCAGTGCTTTGCTTGTCCTTTGAGCTAATGCAGAAGCTTAGACTCGTGTTTGCAAGCTTTTCTGTCCCTTTTTTCTTGTATTTAATCTTTCTGATTGATGGCTGGATGCTCTATGAAGGAACTATGTCTGCCTTCCCTTTGGAATATGTCATGTACTGAAACTTTGTACATTTCTATGGCCACAGGGTGTCCTAGTGTTTTATGCAAATTGTTGGTGAAATAAGCGTGGAGGTGTTGTTGCTGATCTTCTTATCGAGCGAGAATCATTTCTCAGGTCCACACGATGGTCTCAAGGTCTTATTCTAACCTTTTAGACCTTGCTTCGGGCCAGTCACTAGGTTTTGGTCGTGAGAGGAGGAGGTTCTCACGCGTGGCCACCGTCAGTGGGGCACTATCTGAACTAGATGATGATAACAGCAACAGCGTTGGCTCAGATGCTCCCTCATCTTTGTCTCAGGAGCGGATGATTATTGTCGGAAATCAGCTCCCAATTCGATCCCATAAAAGAGACAATGGAGAATGGTATTTTTCCTGGGACGAGGACTCGCTTCTTTATCAACTTAAAGATGGCGTTGCGCAAGACGTGGAAGTGATCTATGTTGGTAGTCTGAAGGAAGAAATAGATGCGAGTGAGCAAGATGATATAGCCCAAACCTTGCTGGACACTTTCAAATGTGTTCCGGCTTTCATTCCTCCTGACCTGTTCAGTAAATTCTATCACGGGTTTTGTAAACAGCAACTTTGGCCTCTGTTTCATTACATGCTTCCATTGTCACCGGATCTTGGTGGTCGGTTCGATCGGTCTCTTTGGCAGGCGTATCTCTCTGTAAACAAGATTTTTGCAGATAAAGTTATGGAAGTGATTAGCCCTGATGATGATTTTGTGTGGGTTCATGACTATCATTTGATGGTTTTGCCAACATTCTTGAGGAAACGATTCAATAGTGTGAAGCTTGGATTTTTCCTTCACAGCCCATTTCCATCATCAGAGATATATCGAACTCTTCCTGTGAGGGATGATTTACTGAGAGCGCTTTTGAATTCCGATCTTATCGGTTTCCATACTTTTGATTATGCCAGGCACTTCCTATCTTGTTGCAGCAGAATGCTTGGCCTTTCTTATCAATCGAAACGAGGTTACATAGGTTTAGAGTATTATGGTCGCACAGTCAGCATTAAGATCCTTCCTGTGGGAATTCACATAGGTCAGCTTCAAAATGTGTTAGATCTTCCTGAGACTGTATCGAGGATTGCGGAGCTGCGAGATCAGTTCAGGGGTCAGACGGTGATGCTTGGGGTAGATGATATGGATATATTTAAAGGGATCAGCTTGAAACTCCTGGCTATGGAGCAATTGCTTTTGCAGCATCCCGAAATGAGGGGCAAAGTTGTCTTGGTCCAAATTGCAAACCCGGCAAGAGGACGAGGGAGGGATGTGCAGGAGGTTCAGTCTGAAACTTTCGCTGCGGTGAGGAGAATTAACGAATCATTTGGAAGGCAAGGATACAATCCTGTAGTTCTCATAGACAGTCCGCTGCAGTTTTATGAGCGGATTGCTTTCTATGTAATTGCAGAGTGTTGTCTAGTCACGGCGGTGAGGGATGGGATGAACCTTATACCCTACGAATATGTCATATGCAGACAAGGAAACGAAAAGCTGAATGAGACGTTAGGTCTAGACCAATCAGGACCTAGGAAGAGCATGCTGGTACTCTCCGAGTTCATTGGGTGCTCCCCGTCCTTAAGCGGTGCAATTAGAGTTAACCCGTGGAACATTGATGCTGTGGCAGAAGCGATGGATTCTGCTCTTATGGTTTCGGAAGCTGAAAAACAGTTGAGGCATGAGAAACACTATAAATATGTTAGTACCCATGATGTCGCATATTGGGCTCGCAGCTTTATTCAGGACCTTGAAAGAGCTTGTAGGGATCATGAAAGGAGGAGATGCTGGGGAATTGGTTTCGGCCTAGGGTTCCGCGTGATTGCTCTGGATCCCAGTTTTAAGAAGCTATCAGCCGAGCATATTGTTTCGGCTTATAAGAGAACCAAAAGTCGAGCGATTCTTTTGGATTATGATGGAGCTATGGGGTCATCAGGATCCAATTCCATCAGTGCGATACCTACTGCTGAGACAGTTGGACTCCTTAACAGTTTGTGCCGAGATCCCAAGAATGTTGTCTTCCTTGTCAGTGTAAAGGAGCGAGATATCCTAAGTGAATGGTTCTCATCATGTGATAGACTTGGGTTAGCTGCAGAGCATGGCTATTTTCTTAGGCGAGTTACCTCTCCTTTAACCAAGATCCTGTTTCATTCTTTGCTGTTAGAAAATTTGACGTAAGGTAGGATGGGTTCAGATATCTATCCTTGAAACACTGAACAACCATCACAGATGTGAACAAATACTGGGTTTATGGTACATTGATGTCCTATAGGATGTCATATGATCTTTCAGCAACTCAATGTCCATTCCAAATTCAGTCTTTGGATAGTTTAAAGCTTAGCAAAAGTGGCATTGCTGGCTCTTTAATTAATTAATCTCAATCTGTTTGGTGGGAGAATAAGAGTTTAGCTAATTCATTGACAATAACATTAGGTTATTCTGTTCTCCAATGAATGGTGCACTAAATAGCCACCAGCGTACATATGTACATCGCAGAAAGCTTTTTCGGGTTTGTCTAAATCTTGATTCGTAAACATTGATTAATGTAAATTGAGCGAGTGAAAGGTTTTTATATAAATTCTTACTGTTTTCTTCTTTGTTGGGAGAGATGGTCCTCGTTTCCTTGGCCCAACCTGCATTGCTTAATAAAATCTTTTTTTTTTTTGATCATTTCAAGCATACTCACAGCTATCAACTTTTTCCTTCCTACTGTTCCATTTAGATATCTCGTACCAGCTTGCCATTCTAATAGAAGTTTAATGCATTATAATTTTCAACCATATTGCCCTTAATCTGTGATAGCAAAACCTTGGCTAAAATTTCTTTTCTAGCCAAACTGATCATTATCCTCTTTCAGGCAAAACCGAGAAGGAGATTGGGAAACTTGTATTTCCGTGCCAGATTTTGATTGGAAACAAACGGCTGAGCCAGTTATGAGATTATACATGGAAACAACCGATGGCTCTGCCATAGAAATCAAAGAGAGTTCGATTGTGTGGAATTACCAGTGCGCAGATCCAGATTTTGGTTTTTGCCAGGCAAAGGAGCTTTTAGATCACCTGGAGAGCGTTCTTGCAAATGAACCTGTTTCGGTTAAGAGTGGCCAACACATTGTGGAAGTTAAACCTCAGGTTTTTCCTAGTTTCCTTTTCCCCAAGCACCGTTGTCTTTCACAATCGTGATGTTCTATAAAAGCTAATAGAATATCACTAGAGATTTTTTGGTTGCCTCTAATTTCGAGTGTCTATAGTTGGTCCAGTCCCCACAATCAAGTAATTTGAGTCACTACGGCGCAGTTGGAAACTATTGAAACTTATGTTGCACTTAGTCAACGGAAATGTGCTAACGTATCGAGAGAGAGTTTCTTCTCACAAGGGAATGAAAAGAACAAGATCAGTCAATCATCATAAACATTGTGCTGAGCAAGTAGTCCATAATATCTTTGTGCTTGAATCATGCCAAATTTATAGCTTTCAGTAAGGTCATGGAACCTGTGGAATTGTTGTTAAACTGTGATCAATCTTTTCGGATGTAGGTTAAATTGATTGGATCACATGAACTGGCATATTGTTGGATACGTTTATTAGCATATTTTGGTTTTAAAGGTCTCTTTTTTGGGTAAAAAATTTGATTTCCCGATTGAACTAGTCATTGGTGAACATCCTCACTTTGCTCGGAGATATTCAGGTTTATAGTTCATCTGTCTGTAAATTTGGAAGTTCCGGTGTTGATTTGCTTTTGATCTTAGCTCAAATTTGCAACCTCTAGGATTTGACTAAAGCCTTTTCTTACATTGCTATACATTTTCATCTGATCCAAAGCAACAAAGTTACGCTATTTCTGGCCATTGTCTTTCAAATCAACATGCTCCCAGTTATTGGGAAAAAATTCCAATTTACTTCAACATCAACTTATGCATCGACTCTTTTGCAGGGTGTCAACAAGGGTCTTGTGGCCGAACGTCTATTGGAGACAATGCAGCAGAGGGGAATGCTTCCAGACTTTGTTCTCTGCATTGGAGATGATCGCTCCGACGAAGACATGTTCGGGGTAATAATGAGTGCGAGAGAGGGTCCGGCTCTTTCTCCGGTTGCAGAGGTGTTCCCATGCACTGTGGGCCAGAAACCAAGCAAGGCCAAGTACTACCTGGAAGACACGAACGAAATCTTGAGGATGCTTCAAGGGCTGGCCAACGCATCTGAGCAAGCCACTCGAAATTCTTTGCCACCCTCCCCAGCCAGCACTTCAGCGACTACAGAGTAAAAAATCCTCCGTTCAAAATCCAAATTCGACATGATATGCAAGAATCCATGTGTATTGGGCTGTCTGGCATGGGAGCGGCAGACGGCATCGTGTATCACTTTTGTAATTTTTCGATTTGGGGGGAGGGAGCTTTAACCCCTTCTTCGCGGAGTTGTTGTTCGGCGCCCTATTGCATGTTATTTGTTGGCTGTACCATAATGATGTGTTGTTGTATCTCAAAACACCGTGGCAGTTCATAGGTTGTAGATGATGAATGAAGATTTGAGTACTGAAAGTGGGGTTGAGTTTGCTTCCTGAACTGGGCATTGAGTTCAAAGAAAATAACACCAACACCAAAGAGCTATGTCAGAAGTGCATCCCTCAAATTGGTACTTAGCCATCAAAAGCTCAAATCAAGTCACGTCCGAAGACCCAGAAGAGGAGTGGATTGTGAGAGACAGTGCCCAAACTAGACATGGTCACGGTTCGAAACCGGTGGTTCCGGTTCGTGGTCACGGTTCGAAACCGGTGGTTCCGGTTCGTGGCCATGTATGAATCAGAACCGGTTGGTAAAAATTAGAAAAACAAATTATGAAATAAAAAATAAAGAATTATCAAATTAAGAAACAATGAATTATTCAATATAAAATGTAATCAAAATATATGTTGTAATCAAATTTGAGTAAATAAAAAAATAATGAATTATTTTATTTTATTTTATTTGGAACCGGGTCGGGCGGTTCTAGGCTAGTTCCAAAATTGTTGAAACCGGAACTGGGCTCGTAGGCCACGGGCTGGTTCCGGTTCCGAACCGCGGATCCGGTCAACAGGGCGTTCCCGGGTTTGACCCGTGCTGAAACCGGCCCGTGGCCATGTCTAGCCCAAACTCCAAATTCAAATCTCCTAGTCTGTCAACATCCTTCACTAAGAAGAGCGGTTGAAAGCTGAAACGCTTTAAATTGCCAGCAATGGCAGTTCAACCGGGGAAACAAAGTCAGAGGAGTGTCTTAACTGAGGGGTTGACCTTCGCCACTCATTTTTGGTCAAGAATTATATATAAGTATGCTGAACACAAACCCTTTCTTAGTTTTCTTTCTTTCTGTCTTCTTTAGTTTTTCCTGATGTTGGAGAGAGTTGGATGTAGACACTCATACACCAGCTGCAACAATACAGCTGTGTTCAATCTCATATTATATGATGCGCGACCAAGGAGTCACGTGCAGGCACTCATTGCCTGGACCATTTTCCTTCAATGTTATGAATTCCTAATTTTTCTTTTAATTTTTTCCCAATTTTTCTCTGTTTTTTTTGTCTGGCCCTTTCCCCATTGAGAATTCGAAGCAATCAGAATCCGTAAAATGTCGAATTTTATTTGATAAGTATTTTCTAATGAGGAACCCCTATGAGCGACTCTTGGTTCTTCAAATTATCAATTGCACATAATGCGATAAAGTCGGTGTTTTAAAAGTTGCAAGAATTCCTAAATCAATGAATATACTGATTTATAATATATTTTTTTTTATCATGCCCAAAATGTGGGACACCTAATTTTCTATTTTTTCAGGGTGAGATTCTCCACCAACATAATTGACCCAGAATTTGTACTTCCATTAAAGAATGATTTGATTCACCATCATCTGTTTTTTTTTCAGCCAATGAAAATGGGTTTTCTCGTATCTTTGGAGTACAACAGGAGGGCAATGAGCCGAAGTCACAACGGTGGGCTTGGCCTAGCCTACCACCACCAAGCATTAAAATCAAATCCCCCCAACTCCCTCTTGAGTCGAGTCTCTGTCAAAGGCCTTTAAGATCACCCAACAAATTTCAATGACCGTCATTCATGTTCCATCTCCCCTCTCAACCGCCCTCATTATGTCCTTCCCTTGCAATATTAGCCCCCCATCAATTTTCCTTTTTCCCCTTCAAAAGGTTTTTATTGATGATCCCTCTTAATATAATTAGGGTCTTGTTAAGCATTCTTAATAATTACACATAGCCCGAGGGAGATTGCGTCGCAAATTACAATCTTTTAAACGGGTGTTTAACAAATGTCCCGATTCACACTCGTTAAGAAAAACCCTTATAGTTCATTTACCGTGCTTTGGAAATATATAACTATATACATCTCTACCTTGTTTCGCATGCTCTTATGTGCGAAGGTGTTATAGTTAGTTCATCAGCGATGTAGTGAAAAAACATAAGCTTAACCTTGTGTGATCGATTTGATTAGAGGTGGCTAAGGACATTGCTAGACCAGACTTTGAGGCATTTTTCTTACACTGTCGTCTTAAGTAGCATAGTTTTGCAACATGCTATAATTTATGCGAGTCCTGCCTTCAAAATACAAACGAAAAGAGCGACAGTAACAAGGACCTCTCCAATCCAATGAATGGAAAGAAAACATGGGCAAGTCAACCATGAAAAAGGAAGAGGTTCCTTTCGATTTCTCTGTCCTGAAAAAGAATGAAATTCGTGTAGGGTTGGAGATATTCAATTCCTTCTTTTAGGACACGAGAAAGCATGAGATTTTGTACCATATGGGATGCCAACAAACGAGTTGATGCTTGTCCTTCTCTTTTAACCCACAAAATGTTGTGCATAAAACCCACCCTAGCTCATACAACAAAGGTATGAGGAAGTTAATTAATTATATTTTTCGGCCCCTCTCAAAGTTTTTTAAACAGGAGACATGCTCTAATAACTTTATTCCGACTATTTTGGTCGAGGGAGTACTTTTATACGTAGAATCATTCTATTTTAGACGATGACAAAACGATTTTAATTGCGCCATAATATTCACTTCATGTGAGTCAAAATGCTTATGGAGGTTGAGACAATGAATTGTGGATGGATAGCTGCACACGTTTTGACTTTTGAGAGGCCAACTCTCAACTAAATTAAATGTCGCATCGCATTTACAGCATAAATAAAGTAAAAAAAATTTTCCTTTTTAAATACCTACAACAGTGTAAACGAGTGAAATTAATGGATTTTCAGTTTTGGATCACCCTCTATTTGTTTCGCGAAAAATAAATAATGTAAAATTTTTTTTAAAATGATTGCTCGTATAACTTAAAATAATTAACTAATAAAATAATATTTTCACAACCGATAACAATTTATGTCGAGATATTTTCGTGGATGATAATCACACTTTTTGTTCATTCGTTTTTGTGATCGATACGATCAATCACTTTTAGGAAAATATTTTTCAAGTTGTTCATTTCTTGCTAAGTAAATAGAGCCTAAGTATATTCAATTCGACTTCACGGCGAATCTAATGGCGATTCACAATAAGGGCAATTCATTTCATTTCATTTCTTTTCTTCTTTTCATTTCTCCTGAAAAGTTGACAACAAGAAGAAGAACAATGAGAAAAATTAAAATGAGGAAAAAATGATGGAAGGGTAGGAATGCAGTTACAAACGGCAAAGGCATGAAAGTGGCAAATGTGGTACCACTTTGCATTAAAGAGGAGAACCGACCTCAACCATATCAAACCTTTCATCATATTGCACATTTCGAATGAGAGACGCAACTTTTACTCATCAACACCCATTTCCAGCTGTCAATCAGTCCAAAGATGTATATATAATCACGAGATATAAGTAATCAAACTTTTTTCCTCATGCCGTTGAGGATGTTCGATGCTAATTTATTATGATTCACTGATCGGCGAGAATGGTACGACGGAAGAATTGTACACCAAGGGTCTCACATGGATCTACGGTCATTGAGGGTGTGGCGACGAGGAGACGGATTACGGGCACTTGCACCACCGGAGGCGGAGGGCTCGAGCGTCTCGAGGAAAGGTTCAGTTTTTTAAGGGTACTTCCAAGAGAACAGATCCAGTGAAGACGGGACGGGCCTATAGCTCATAGGATTAGCGCACGTCAACCACGGTGTCGGGGGTTGGAATCCCTCCTCGTCCACAACCGGTCTCGGGTGGTGGAAGGGCTCAAGCGTATATTATCAAACCATGTAAACCTTATGGCTTTTGCATGTGATGTGGAAATTGATGGGACGTCAGCCAAAGCACAGCTCAAAGCTTTACTTAAAGCTTTGCACTAAATGATCCCATCTAACTCTTCAATCCTAGCCATCTTCTCTTATTATTCTCCAACTCCTTCCTCCTCCTCTTCCTCCTCTTCTTCCTTCTAACTTCACTTCTCTCTAGCTCTTTCGTTTGGCCTACTTGAGAGGCCAAAGAGAGATGAAGCAGAACGGCTCGTCTTTGGGCCACGACGAGGCCTCCGACGTGAAGAAGACGAAGAGGATGGGTGAAGACAAAGCCGAGCGCAAGAAGCCGCAGAAAGTGTCCCTGCTGAAGCTCTTCTCGTTCGCCGACTTCTACGACTGCGTCCTCATGGCGATCGGGTCCGTCGGCGCGTGCCTCCACGGCGTCTCCGTCCCCGTGTTCTTCATCTTCTTCGGCAAGCTGATAAACATCATCGGGATGGCCTATCTCTTCCCTAAAGAAGCTTCCCACAAAGTCGCGAAGGTATGAGTACAAAAGTATGTATGCATGAACTATGAATGTTCAGTTTGAGATCATGAATCGACCAATTGTGGTGAGCTTTTTCACACTGAAGTGACAGCTTCTCTGCGAGTCTTCTCATAGTAACGCAAGATCATTTTTTAATGAGTGTTTAAGTGGAAACTTAGATTCCCAATGCTTTAATTAAGGAAGAGGTGCAATTCTCAATCTTTATCAAGAAAAGGGTTGGTCTTTACTTCTCTTTATAGTTTGCCTATATTATGTAGAAGCTTCTGCTCATATATCGTTCACTGACCAATTATTTTATTCAATGAACCTTCTTTCTTTTTTCGCAGTACTCGTTGGATTTTGTATATCTCAGTGTGGCTATCCTATTTTCATCATGGATAGGTATTGGCCAAGTGATTCGATCTCTTCAACGGCTTGCTGCATATGCTTTTGCCTAACTTTGCACATGAAAAAAAAAGATATATGGGGTTATGCATACATATTATGTATGTTAATTTTAGGTGATTTATGCAGAGGTTGCATGCTGGATGCATACTGGAGAGAGGCAAGCGGCGAAGATGAGAATGGCGTATCTGGGGTCGATGTTGAGTCAAGACATTAGTCTTTTCGACACTGAAGCTTCAACTGGGGAGGTCATTTCTGCAATCACTAGTGACATCATTGTTGTTCAAGATGCTCTCTCTGAGAAGGTACTTCGACCATCTTAACTATTTTCCGCATAGGGTCCATTTCTCTAGCATAATCCTGTCAAATTCTGAATTCGAGAGTTCATACTCGCCCCAAATCAACAACATTAAGCACCATCACCATCTTTTTTGTATCAAGTAAGAAACCAAACATTCAAAATGTTTGGAGTTATTCTGTCCACATAGACCGAAATTTAGTGAATGAAACATCTTTTCTGACATATGATTTGGTCTTGTTAACAAATGTACCAAGAAAGTAAACATACTTAAAATGGAAATGTTCACATTCCCAAAGTATAATGACCCTTAACAAGTTGCCTTGGGCATTCTTTAACATTTTGCCACAGAAATCGTGGTCTCCACACAAATAAGACCTCTTAATATGCGAGTATTAATGCACGAACCGTAATGCACGTATTAATGATACCATTAGCGACCAAGGTCTCAATGTTTTGATGGTTAATTAGATTTGTTAAATCAGAATTTTTTGGCAAAGAATATCCCTCAACTGCAAATTTTGTGGGTCAAGAGAGGCAGTAAATACACCACACTGATGTGCATACAGCGACACTGACACTGAGTAACCACTATAATTACAGTTGGAAATGACATAAAAAGGAGTTGGTCTCACACTTTGCTTCCTGCATCTGCTTCCTTTTGGCGTACTTTATGGGGATATAAATGCATTGCCTGGAAGCATTTAGAATTCGGTTGGGTTGGGTGAGAAATTGGGTTTTCAAGGTTTTTAACATGCACCAACTTGCACCTTTGCCAGCTGGAAACAGTTCAAATATTGAATGCCCAACTCATGTTTTCTGCTGTTGACGTGTTCAAAAGAAGGCATGAGACAGGTGTTCAGACATGGAGAAACTGGAGGTCCATCAAGGACCCCTACCATGCCCTTTTTTTGGTGAGATAGAGGAGTTAAAATTCATTTCCATGAAAATGGGGAATAGTTGCATATTTTGAACGCTAACAAGATTTGCCCAAACTCTGCTTACTCACGGATAATTGAAGTCGTAGGAGGAATTACTTTTTTAGTAATGGGTTTAAGGTCACAAGCAAGCTGATCTATTGCGCTTGTTAAAGTCTCAGTAATGAGGATGAGCTCTTTCTTGGCCTACAACAATTAATTCCTCAGGAACTTCCAGAAGAAATATTGATTATTGTTGCCATTTATTGGATGTGTTTGCGGCATTCATTGTGCCTTGTGGAGGATGCAGGTAGGGAACTTCATACACTACATAAGCCGATTTCTTGGAGGCTTCATAATCGGGTTCGTGAGGGTATGGCAAATCAGTCTTGTGACACTGTCTATCGTACCCTTGATCGCCCTTGCTGGTGGCATGTACGCATATGTTGCCACAGGTCTTATTGCCCGAGTTCGGAAATCCTATGTAAAAGCTGGAGAAATAGCAGAGGAGGTCAGTGTGATGTGCCTAGAATTGACATTTTTTATGAAGGGTCACATGCTTCTTTTTCAACTGCGCCGTAGTCATTTGAAACTTAGGAGCAGCTTACATTAACAGGTGATTGGGAATGTCAGAACGGTCCATGCATTTGCCGGAGAAGACAGGGCAGTGAGATCATACAGGAGAGCTCTTATCAATACTTACACGTACGGGAGGAAGGCAGGATTAGCAAAGGGCTTGGGACTAGGCTCAATGCATTGCGTGCTTTTCCTTTCGTGGGCACTTCTTGTTTGGTTTACGAGCATTGTCGTTCATAAGGGTATCGCCAATGGTGGGGATTCCTTCACAACCATGCTCAATGTCGTCATAGCCGGATTGTAAGTCTTCTTCCAAAGTTCTGATGCCTGGGATTAATCAGCAAATGTTGGTCTTTATCTTGGCATTGTGAAATTGATGAAAAGCCACCTTCATTGATGCTGTGTCTTGCCAGGTCACTAGGCCAGGCTGCACCGGATATTTCTGCATTTGTCCGTGCAAAAGCAGCTGCGTATCCCATTTTTGAGATGATTGAGAGGAGCACAATGAGCAAAACCAGCTCAAAAACTGGCCAAAAACTGAGCAATGTGGAAGGACACATACAGTTCAAGGACGTGATGTTCAGCTACCCGTCTCGTCCCGACGTGGTCATCTTCAATAAGCTCTGCCTCGATATTTCTCCGGGTAAGATCGTGGCGCTTGTAGGTGGAAGCGGATCGGGGAAAAGCACCGTGATCTCTTTGATCGAGCGCTTCTACGAGCCACTCGCTGGGGAGATCCTGTTGGATGGATACAACATCAGAGACCTCGACCTCAAGTGGCTGAGGCAGCAAATCGGGCTGGTCAATCAGGAGCCTGCCCTGTTTGCCACGAGCATTAGGGAGAACATACTCTACGGCAAAGATGAGGCCACCCTCGATGAGGTCACTCGTGCCGCAAAAATGTCAGAGGCTCTCTCTTTTATTAATAATCTCCCTGAGAGATTCGAAACTCAGGTATTTCTCGTATATAAAGAGAAGCTCTGAGGCAAGCATGGTCCGTAGATAATGTGATGATCTCCTAATAAAGAATGAATGTTTTATGTTGAGTTATTAGCTGAGAAGGGAAATGGTTGCAATTCACACGAGTTATTTCCACGTTTAATGCTTGCTTTAGATGGGTTGACTTAATTGGACTGAGCTGGGGATATGACATCGCAGGTCGGCGAGAGAGGAATACAACTATCGGGTGGGCAGAAGCAAAGGATAGCTATTTCGCGGGCGATAGTTAAGAATCCGTCCATTCTTCTACTGGATGAAGCCACGAGTGCGCTCGATGGTGAATCCGAGAAGAGCGTGCAGGAGGCACTCGATCGAGCAATGGTGGGGAGGACCACAGTCGTGGTCGCACATCGGCTCTCTACCATAAGAAATGCAGATGTGATTGCTGTCGTCCAGGATGGAAAGATAGTGGAAACGGGGAACCACGATGAACTAATCTTGAACCCGAACAGCGCATATGGGTCGCTGGTTCAACTCCAGGAGACCGATCACTTGCAGCGGCACCCTTCACAAGGTCCTACAATGGGACGACCTCTCAGGTACTATATTGACTGATCCGCATTTTTAAATGATGATTCATTTCTAGCGGTGTGCAAAAATTATAAGAGTTCTTGTTTTGAAGTCAGACTCATCAGTTGATTAATCTTTATTACAGCATCAGGTTTTCAAGAGAACTATCCCGGACAACAACTAGCTTTGGTACAAGTTTTCGCTCAGACAAAGAGTCTCTTGGTCGCACTGGTGTTGATACAGTCGACAGTCTAAAGCCGAGGCAAGTTTCTGCCAGAAGATTGTACTCCATGGTCAGTCCTGACTGGATGTACGGGATTTTTGGCACCATTTGTGCTCTTATCGCCGGAGCCCAGATGCCTCTTTTCGCTCTTGGGGTCTCCCAAGCTCTTGTGTCCGATTATATGGGTTGGGAGACGACAAAGCACGAGGTTAAGAAGATTTCTCTGCTGTTTTGTGGAGCTGCAGTACTGACTGTCATTGTTCATGTGATCGCGCATTGTTCCTTTGGCATTATGGGAGAGCGGCTCACTCTTCGGGTCAGGGAAAGGATGTTTGCAGGTAGTTCAACCAAAATTATTGTGAATGCCTATTTTACCCACGTCTACACCACTGATCTTCTGGTAGTGGAGGTTAATCAGTTGCGTTCTTGAGAATTTTAATGATTTGATTGCTTGCGACCTTAAAAGATTTGTTGTATACATGAATGAAATGCTAAAGCTTGTTTTACAGTTGAACGAAACACTATAAACAGAGTGCTGGTTACTTTTCTATCTGTAGCCGCATTTTATGCTAAACCTTTTGGCAAAGTTTTGTTGCAGCCATTTTGAGGAATGAGATTGGTTGGTTCGATGATGTGAACAACACAAGTGCAATGCTTTCATCACGGCTAGAGACAGATGCAACTTTGTTGCGAACCGTGGTTGTAGATCGTTGCACAATCCTCTTGCAAAATGTAGGCTTGATCGTCTGTTCTTTCATCATTTCTTTCATCCTAAACTGGAGGATAACGCTCATTGTCATAGCCACCTATCCGTTAATCATAAGTGGGCACATCAGCGAGGTAACTTTTCCTTTCTCTAATGAGTAATTGAACTTAAAGTAAACAATATTGCTAATGTTTTGATTAATCTACCTTCAGAAAATGTTCATGCGAGGCTACGGTGGAAACTTGAGCAAAGCATATCTAAGAGCCAACATGTTGGCTGGTGAGGCTGTGAGTAACATCCGCACGATAGCTGCGTTTTGCTCAGAAGAGAAGGTGCTTGATCTATATGCAAGTGAGCTCGTTGAGCCTTCCAAGCGTTCATTCTCTCGCGGTCAGATTGCAGGCATCTTCTACGGCATTTCCCAGTTCTTCATTTTCTCTTCATACGGTCTAGCCTTGTGGTACGGAACTTAGCTTCACATTCTCAACTTCGCTGGAACTTGTAAAAGGGGTCACGAAAATCATTAACAGAATGCATATTGCATGCTTCAAGACCTTCAAATCAATGAATTGGTACTTCATGCATTAATGAAAATATAGGCAACCAGCAATACCGAATCATTTTTTGAAATGCAGGTATGGTTCTGTTTTGATGGGGCAAGGGCTCGCCAGCTTCAAATCGGTCATGAAATCATTCATGGTGTTGATCGTAACCGCTCTAGCTATGGGAGAGACCTTAGCTATGGCCCCTGACCTGCTCAAGGGGAATCAAATGGTTGCCTCAGTATTTGAAGTCCTTGACCGCAAGACCGAGGTGATGGGGGATGTCGGGGAAGAGCTAACCGTGGTAGAGGGCACGATTGAGCTCAGAGGAGTCCATTTTAGCTACCCCTCGAGGCCCGATGTGATTATTTTCAGGAATTTTGATCTGAAAGTGCAATCGGGCAAGAACATCGCTTTAGTGGGGCAAAGTGGGTCTGGTAAAAGTTCCGTGCTCGCTCTTATACTCCGGTTTTATGATCCAACAGCTGGGAAAGTGATGATTGATGGTAAGTCTGATAGCAAAATCACCCACTTTGATTCGCTTACTATCTGCGAAGGCATCACATTGTTGCATTATCTGCTACAAAGGAAATTCCCTGACTACTTCAAAGCCCTTTTTCTTTTCTCAACTTGAATGAGAAAACGAAATTGCATTGCCCGTTATCTTATTTAGTTCCAAAAATCAATGTTTCGCAGGCAAGGACATCAAGAAACTCAAACTTAAATCCCTCCGGCAACACATTGGCCTTGTCCAACAAGAGCCAGCTCTCTTTGCCACATCTATCTACGACAACATTGTCTACGGGAAAGAAGGAGCGTCCGAGGGGGAAGTCATCGAAGCGGCTAAGCTAGCTAATGCTCACGGCTTCATCAGTTCCCTTCCCGAGGGCTACTTGACCAAAGTTGGTGAGCGTGGAGTGCAACTCTCGGGCGGACAGAAGCAAAGGGTGGCAATCGCTCGGGCCATCCTAAAGAACCCGGAGATCTTGCTTCTGGATGAAGCAACTAGCGCTCTGGACATGGAGTCCGAGCGTATCGTGCAACAGGCTCTAGATAGGCTGATGAGAAACCGGACAACGATCGTGGTCGCGCATAGGCTATCGACCATCAAGAATGCCGACCAGATCTCCGTCGTACAAGATGGGAAGATCATAGAGCAAGGGACTCACTCTGCCCTCATAGAGAACAGGGATGGACCGTACTACAAGTTGATTAACCTCCAGCAACAGCAGCAGCGATAACAGCATCATCAATGATTATTGACGACAACAAACCAATTGACAACATGATTTGTGAAGGGGACTTTTTTATCCTGTACTTTTATGTCCTTAATTTTGTTGATTTTTATCTTACTAATTATGTGTTTATGCGAAGTTTGGATCGATTGTTTCTATGTGATGATGATAATAAGAAGGCCGAGGCTTTGGTCAATGCATAGAAAGGGGAACTTCCTACTTAGGTTCGGCTTATGTTTTGTTATCGCAACCTTAGTTGATGCGACGTAGCGTTCAGCGAGTAATTCAAGCAAAACCTTGCTTAGAGAAAGAAATCTCAAAATTCAATATTGATGATAATGTTCTCTTCAAAACAAATCCTAAACACCCTTTTATAAGGATTAAACCTAATGACAATAAGAAACCTAATCATAATAGGAAAGTTACTTAATCTGAATTAGAAATCTAATCATAATGGGAAAGTTAATAAGCGTACAAAAACGACCATTAAAATTAACTCATAAAAAAATACTAAAATAATAAAAAAAATCATCTAATCGCATCACCATTTCGCTTTCCGTTTGGACTTCTGTTTGTCCAATCGGTCCAAAAACGCACCACTAATAAATTTCGTGTCATTCTCCTCCGCTTGAAACGAACTCGTCATCGAGTTAAAATCAAGATCTGAATATAACGGCTCTGTGAACTCATGAAACGGTAACAAATCAACAACATTAAAAGTGTTGGATATGCCCATGCTATGTGGAAGGTCTGTAACATAAGCATTATCGTTGATCTTCTTGCTCATAGCGTAAAGTCCATAATTCTTTGGCTGTAATTTACTATAAGATCCAGCTGGTAATCGCTCTTTACGAAGAAAAATCATGACTTGATCACCTACAGCAAATACCTACTTTCGCCCGTGCTTATCTGTTGTAGTTTTATACTTCTGATTAGCTTCCTCTAGCTTCTGTTTGACTTCATGATGCACCTCCACAATCTATTTAGCCATATGATCCGCTGCTACACTTTTATCCGCTTGCTTAGATAAATGTACCAAATCTAGAGTATACTGAGGCGCCTTTGTATAAACAACAGAAAAAGGCGACCTGCCAATAGAACTATGAATTGCATTATTATAAGCAATCTCTACTTGTGATAAAGCAACATCCCATTACTTCGACTTATCTCCACAAATGCTTCGAATTAAGTTTCCCAGAGTTCTATTAACCACCTCTATTTGCCCATCAGTCTGCGGGTGAGCTGTGCTACTGAAATTCAACAATGAATCAAACAACTTCCACAAAGTTCGCCAAAAATGCCCCAGAAATTTGCTATCCCTATCTGAGGTAATAGATTTGGGCACACCATGCAAACGAACCACTTCCTTAAAGAATAATCTGGCCATACTTACTGCATCAGAAGTCTTCCTACAAGGAATGAAGTGCGCCATCTTGGAAAATCTGTCAATCATAACGAAAACAGAATCCACGCCTCTTTGTGTCCGTGGTAAACCAAGCACAAAATCCATGGACAGATCTTCCCATATATTGTTAGGAATAGGTAAAGGCATATACAGACCTGTATTCTTAGATTGACCCTTGGCAGTCTGGCAAACACTTTTGTACGTACCTACTGACATCTCTACGCAACTGGGGCTAGTAAAATCACTCCCGGACTGCAGCAATAGTTTTATCACAACCTAGATGTGTAGCTAATCCACCATCACGTAAATCGCGAATTACCTTCTCTTGTAATGATGTCGAGGAAGGCAAAGTTGATTGCCATGCATGAGATAACCATCCTGCACATATAATTCTTATACAGGTTGACTAGCAGCACATGACTCCTAAATTTTTCCAAAGTCATCATCATCTGCATAATAGTCTTTCAGCTGCTTGAACCCTAGAATTTCCTGGCTCAACATAATCAACAAGCCAGCTCTCCTACTTAATGCATCTACTACAACATTATGCACACCTGACTTATATTGTAATCTGAAAGGAAATTTTTGCAAAAATTGACACCATTGCACATGCATATCTTTGCTAATCCTCTTCTGACTATTCAGATACTTCAAAACTTCATGATCAGAATAAAGAACAAATTCTTTCCCAATCAGATAATGCTTCCAGGTCTTCAAAGCTCTTACGACAGAATAGAATTCTTTATCATAAGTGCTTCACTTCCGCCTTGCGTCACTGAGCTTCTCACTAAAATAGCAAACTGGTCTGTGCTCTTGAGATAAAATAGCTTCTATACCCACTCCACTAGCATCACAGTCAACTTCAAACAGCTTATTAAAATCAGGTAAAGCAAGAACAGGTGCAGTACATAACTTCTCCTTCAAAATAGCAAAACTATTCTCAGCTTCCTCTCCCCATAAAAATTTATCTTTCTTAGAGCTGCGATAGTACTAAAATTCTTAATAAATCGCCGATAAAAAGTAGTCAACCCATGAAAAATCCTAACATCAGAAACTGTTTTAGGAGTCGGTCACTCTCTGATTGCTCTTACCTTCACCTCATCTACCTCTATTCCTTCAGCAGTAATAATAAACCCCAAGAAAAACAGCTTATTAGTTAAAAAACTGTACTTCTTAAGATTAATATACGGCTTATTAATCTATAATGATGTCAACACCTCCCTTAAATGCATTAGATGATCCTCCTCAGTCTTACTATAAATCAAGATATCATCAAAATAAACTACAATAAATTTGCCAATAAAAGATTTCAGAACCTGATTCATAAGCCTCATGAAAGTGCTTGAAGCATTGGAAAGTCCGAAAGGCATCACCAACTATTCGTACAACCCCTCCTTTGTTTTGAAAGCTATCTTCCACTCATCTTCGGATCGAATCCAAATCTGATGGTATCCATTCTTCAAATCCAGCTTCGAAAACCACTTAGCACCGTGCAACCTATCCAGCATGTCATCCAATCTCAGAATTGGAAACTTATAACCCATGGTTATTTTTTTAATGGCCCTGTTATCTACACACATCTGCCAACTCCCATCTTTCTTAGGAGTCAACAAGGCCGGAATAGCACATGGGCTCATGCTATTTTGAATGTGTCCCTTTCGCAACAACTCATCCACCTTCTCTTTTAGAATCTCGCTCTCTTTTGAACTCATCCTATAGTGCGGTAAATTTTGTATACTAGCACCAGGAATTAAGTCTATATGGTGCTTAATATCACGCATAGGCGGCAACCCATATAGAATCTCTTCAGGCATCGGTTCGCTAATTTCTTCAATAAAGGCCTGACTGCTTTAGGTTGCTTCTCCACTTGTAATTCAGCCTCAGTCTTAATTGTTTATTTCACGACCAACACGTAAATCTGTTGAGTCTCCTTAACCTCAGCTTCAAATTTCCTCGTAAGGGTAAGGAAATTATTTTCAGCAGCTTGTTTTCATTTATTCTTCAGTGGCAGCAACGTATACTTCACTCCATCCTTCACAAGATTATACTGATTGCTTCTTCCTGAATGCTAAGCATCTACATCAAGTTGCCGCGGCCTCCCAAATAACACATGACATACATCCATGTCTACTACATCACAATACAACTCATCATGATACTTACCGATGGAGAATGGAATTTTACATCGCTAAGTTACCTGAATGATTTTCGCTCTAAATTTAAATCCATCCTAACGTATAGGAATTAGGATGCTTCTCCACGGGTATCTCCAGCTTCTTCACTGCCTCCTTCCTAATGATATTCTCCATGCTTATACTACCAATAACCACAGCAAAGATCTTTCCCAAAATGATGCACCTGGTTTGGAATAACTGATGACGCTGCGAATCATCTTCCTATTTTGGGGCCAACATCATTCTACACACCACACAGTTTACTTGTTCCTTTTGTTCATCTTTAAAATCATCATCCTCACCATTCGGCGCACAGTAATATCCATCTTTCTCCTCTTCTCTCGCTGCTACATTTACGGTCTTTCTCTAAGGGCATTCATTAGATCGGTGCCCAGGCTGATTACACCCGTAACATTTTATCGCGGCTGGTTTAGAATAAGGGTTAGGGTTCATAGTTTTCTGTGCTTGCGTTCCCTTATCCCTTGGCTCATTCATAGGGCGTTTTTCTACCGTCTTATCTTCCTGATTTCACCCTGCGTTAAAGCGATTATTGAAACTGCTCTTTTTTACCGAACTGCTTGAATTGCTACCTCGATAATTTTCTTAGCCTCTTCTTCCCTTGTCTTGTTGCAACAATTCTACCTTCATTGCCATATTCTTGGCTTCAGTTAAATTTTGCAGAAACTGTACTCCAATTTTATCTCGAATGAAGGGTTTCAAACCATTAAGATATCTAGCCACCTACTATCCCTCTGTCTCTGATAAATTATTCCACTCTGCCAATCTCATAAATTCGGTCGTATACTCATGCATAGTGCGATTACCTTGCTGGCAATGTTGGTACTGCTGGAACATAATCTGCTCATAGTCGGGTGAAAGGAATTCTTGCTTCAGCAGCCTCCCCATCCTAGTCCAAGTTCGAACTCTCTCTTTCCCTTCTCGTTCCTTCCTATTCTGTAATCTCTCCCACCATGCAGACACACTCCCCCTTTAATCTACAAGCTACTAATTGCATCATTTTCTCACCAAGGGTCTCCATATAATCGAAAAATCTATCTATATCAGAAAGCCAATCTAGAAATTCTTCTACACCCAGACTACCATTAAAATAAGGGATATCGACTATCAATTTAAAGTTGTTGCCTTCACGATCGTCATAGCGTCATCGTCCATCTCTCTTATCATGCCTTCTTTGAAGTCCTCCCTGATGATTTCTGCCACCATAATGATTTCTACCACCATAATCAGCACGTTCCTCTTCAAAATTTTTAGTTTCTTCTTCTTTCGAACTCTCTGAAAATAAAGGATTATTCTGCCTGCGGACAGGAACATGCCTATCAACAGGATTACTACGAGCAAGATCTACACTTGACCTTCTGTTGTTCCGCCGATTCCGATTCACATCAACGCCGAGACCTTCGAATCGTTCTATTAACTCGTCAAATCATTCTTCGAAACGACAAAGACTTTGATCAAATCGTTTATCCAAGCGTTCCATTAAACGATGCTCCAAACATTGCAGCGCGTCGTCCCCAAGGGTTGGGGCTCCAGTTTCCTAAGCATAGTCACAAAGACCACCGCCAGTCGCTATAGGCTCTGATACCACCTGACGCAGCGTTCAGCGAGTAATTCAAGCAAAACCTTGCTTAGAGAAAGAAATTTCGAAATTCAATATTGATGATAATGTTCTCTTCAAAACAAACCCTAAACACCATTTTATAAGGGTTAAACCTAATGACAATAGGAAACCTAATCATAATAGAAAAGTTACCTAATCTGAAATGGAAACCTAATCATAATAAGAAATCTAATCATAATAGAAAAGTTAATAAGCATCAAATAGCAAAATTACAAAAACGACCCTTAAAATTAACTCATAAAAAATACTAAAATAATAGAAAAAATCATCTAATCGCATCACTGTTTCTCTTTCCGTTTGGACTTCTATTTGTCTAATCGGTCCAGAAACGCACCACTAATAAATTCCACATCATGATGTTTAGTGAAACGGAGGAGAAAGACAAGTTTACATGGCTTCTATCTCTTCGCTTCTAGGGAGAGAAAATTCTTTGGACAGCGGGAAAACGAATTTCACTTTAGGCATAATTGCTGACCGAGGTAGCATGGGCTTGCTCTTCCTTTAAGGGCTATACTTTTCCTCACTTGCTGTATAAGCTTTCGCGGAATGCATTCATCTATTGTATTTGGAGTGCTTTGTTGTCTAAGTAATCTCTCTGATTGGGTAAATTTTGATTCACTTCGGGCATTGTTGCTAACTAAGGTAATGTTTCGTCGAAAATATTCTTGCGACGAAATATAATTCACCAAAAATCGTTCTTCGTTTTTAATTAAAGGAGACTAGGTTCCGTGTGTAATTCCGGACAGGAGTTGTTCAGGCATGAACAAAGAGTTTGATTGTTTTGATCAATAACTCAAATATCGTATAGTAACGAAGTTCGACTTATATTTATTTGAGATGAGCAAGATGGATCGCCTGAACCGGGACCAAATTGGACTGACCAGTCCGGTTCTCGGTTCCTAAAAGTGGAATCGATTTTCAGGCAGTCTGGTTCCCGATTCTATGGCGGGAACCGGACCGGACCGATAAATATATATTTTTCTAATTTTTTCATATATATATATTTATTTACTTTTTAAAATTTTTGAAAAAAATAGAAAACGTAATCTAATTTCTCCAATTCTCTCTTACCTTTACCACTAAGTGATTAATCCCATTGTAACCGGTCCATGGTTCCAAGACTAGTCGATCCGGTCCTCGGTCTTGAAAACTAGGAACCGGTCCTCCCGGCCCGATTTTCAGCTCTTAGGTTGGACTGGACCGGACTGAGAATCGCTCACCCTTAATATTTATAGACAATTCAGACAGATCTGTCCACTTACTGGTTGTGTCCGAAGTTCATCGATACAACATTACAAAGTTACTAGTGTAGAAAGTAGACAACTATAGCTATGGAAACTAAAGGTGCGGTGCTGGAAAGTAAAGATAATTGAAAGACAGCATTTTGGTTTGTGTTCGTGGGAGGCTTCCTTTGGCAGCCAGGTGCTATTTATAATGTGGGTTTGGTAACCGTCTTTGATACCGTATTCGATAACCACCGTTGATCTCATCTTCACCGTCCTCCTAATGACATTTGTCCATCAATTGCTATCGATCTTATCTTTTTGTTCCAAGGTGATAACCGTCCTTGAATTCATACCGTATGACACCTGTCCTTCTCGAGGCAATTATCGTCATTGAGCTTATATCGTCTTGACACCTATCCTCTTCAAAGTAATAACCGTCATTGAGTTCATATTATCTTAACACCTGTCCATCTCGAGGCAATAACCGTCATCAAGCTTATACTGTCTTGACACTTGTCCTCCTCGAAGCAATAACCATCATTGAGCTCTTCTTGTCCTGACATCTATCTTTTTCGGAGCAGTAACCGTCATCAAGTTCTTCTCATCCTGACACATCTCCTTTCCGGGGTGATAATTGTTGTCGAGTTCTTTCTAGCTTGACACTTGTCCTTTTCCTTGTCAACATCCTCGATGACTCAAATTCGATATGACCATTTTCGTCAATAACTTTGGCATTCGCTCCTTCTATGACTCAAGCTCTTTCAATTTCAAATTCCCCATCGGTATCTCCCAGTGCTTCCCAGCTGTTTTGCTTAGGTGAGCCATCTCGTATGCGCTACGTCATCCTTTGACATCTTTTATTATTTTATTTATTTCGGTTGTCAACAACCTAATTAATTATAGGTATCAACAGGTAGCATGGGCTTGTTCTTCCTTTAAAGGCTATACGTCTACTCACTCGCTGTATAAGCTTTTGCGGAATGCATGCATCTATTGTATTTGGAGTGCTTTGTTGTCTAAGCAAACCCTCTCAGTTAGACATGGCCACGGTTCGGAACCGACCGGTTCCGGTTCGTGGCCAAGAATGAACCGGAACCGGAACATTTTTTTTTTCTTCAGGCTCGGTTCTCTTCTGTCTTCTCAGGCGTCAGGCCAGCCGGCGGAGCCGCAGGCGGAGGTCGCCGGCCTCAGGCGAGCCTCGCCGGCGTCCGGCGAGGCTCGCCATCGCTGCCTCGCTGGCCCTCGCCTAGTCGCCTGGGCCGCGAGCGAGGGCGAGCCTCCCCCGACGCCGGCGAGGGCGGCCTCGCCTGAGGCCGGCGACCTCCGCCGGCCCCGGCTAGGGCCGGTGACCTTCGCCGGCCCCGGCTAGGGCCGGCGGAGGAAGAAGAAAAAAAAAATAGAAAAGAAAAAACAGAAAATAAAATAAAAAAAATTAAAAATTATTGTTCCGGTGACGAAACATTATTCATTATAAATTGTAATTAAAATGTAAATTGTAATTAAATTTGAGGACAAAAAGACAAGGCGGGGCTTGAACTTAATAAATTATCATTAAGCACATTACAATTCGTTACAACGATCTACAAAAAAAAAGAGCACAATATATATGCTCTAAAATGATCCCAAAACCTAAACATTCCGTGCACAGGGGATCAGAGGTCACATGTCGTCGGATTATACTTGGGTTTCCCTAAGCTCATGTGGACGTACCCGATATGAGAAACAAGGGTTCCCAAAATATTTGCCAACTTCAATAGTTCTTTTACCCTCAATCGTCACTACCCGTTCCAGTACCGGTAGCGGTAATATCTCCATCGTTAAAGAATTCGGATTCAGTATTGCGATCTATCTCTTGTTGCCGGTATTGAGCCTTCGTCCAATCAGCAACACAAGCTTGCATCTCCACTGATTCTGGATCTAATCTTGAACGATGTTCATCCAAAATATTACCTCCGGCACTAAATGCTTGTTCGACCGCAACTGTAGAACAAGGGGTTGAAAAAATCTATTTTGCAATATGAGCAAGGATTGGATATCGGCTTGCGTGCCTCTTCCACCAATCCAAAATTAAAAAATCCGTACCACCTTCGGATTCATTAATCTCAAATGAAACGCTTAGATAACTCTCTAATTCAGAAATATTTCCTATTGCTCCCTTTTGTTTTTTTTGTCTATGTAATAAAAGTTGGTACCCTCTACTAATTTTACCTGTACTGTCATTTTGTATCTCCGTAGATTGAGAAGATCCAATATCACCTAAATTATATTTAGTATAAATTTCATTATATAATTCTATTACTACGTTTTTAACATTACGTATTATAGCTGTAACATTTATCTCATCACAATGTAAACATTGATAATACACACGCAAAAAATCATTTAAGCCATCCAATTTGCAACGCGGATCAAAAACACAAGCAACTAAATAAATAATGGGAATTTCCTCATAATAATGTAGCCACTTCATTTTCATTTCACGTATAGTACGTTGTAATTCAACATCATTTTCACATTCATCAAAAATTCCGACAATATTAGTACACTTTACTAAAAATAAATGTGTAGTAGGATAATAAACACCGGACAAAGTATAAGTTGCATCATTAAAAACCTTTAAAACATCTAAAATTTTTTGGCAAATATTCCACTCTTGTGGGTATAAATTAATCTGAGGTATATAATTAGAAACGAATGCACATAATAAATCTTTACATGCTAAAGATTCATTAAGCAAGTGAAAAGTAGAATTCCAACGAGTTGGAACATCTTTTGGAAATCTTTTTGACTTTTTGCCATTTTCTCTACAAAATCTACCTCATTCTTTCATTTTTTGGGGATGTTTCCATAAAAATTGAATCGCCGTTTTTATTGGTTGAAGAAAAATATCGAGAGTTTTCAAACCATCTTGTACACATAAATTTAAAACATGACAAGCACATCTAACGTGAAAAAATTTTCCGCCAAAAGCGGGTTTACAAATATTTTCTAACTCGACAATTGAAGCGGTATTTGCTGCAGCATTATCAAAACCAATTGAAAAAATTTTGTTAAGCAAATAATATTCTTCTAAAATTTGCCTAATTATTCTATAAATATTATTTGCCGTATGATTATCATCGAAAACTCTAAATGCAATAACTCTTTTTTGAATACTCCACTCGTCATCTATCCAATGACATGTTATGCCCATGTAAGAATGATTTTGCCAAGGATCACTCCAAATATCACTACCTATATGCACGCATCCATTAAATTACATAAAAAAAATTTGTAAATCTTTTTGTCCTTTTCTATAAAGATCTTTAATTACTCGTTTAGTTGAATTTCTAGGAACACGTTTTTCTTGTGGAGCACATGAATTATGTACAAATTCATTAAAACCAAATCTTTCTCCAAAATTAAATGCTAAATGCTCAACGCAAATAAATTTGCCTAATTCTTCCTTATAAGTTTTGTCATTAAAACGAAATAAAGGGGAAGTGTTAGGATTGACGTACCCAGAAATTTGTTGTTGCCCGATATCGATTCCCGTTTCGGTTGGATGTTTGCTCCTAAGATGTCGTTTAAATGTTCCATATCCTTGTCCACCTGTATATTTGTATATTTTCCCACAATATTTGCAAATTATATCATACATTTTTTCACCAACATCAAACCTTTCCATTTTCGTGAAGTGATTCCAAATGTCAGATGTAAATTCTCGTTCCGCTTCCTTTGTTGTAGATATTTCGCCAGGAGGATGAAAACTTTCTTGAGTTGGGACGCGCTCCATATCGGGAAAAATGTTGATTTCATCATCTTGAAAATCTGCATATTCACGAGGATCAAAAGAATGATGGGATTTCGTCGCGATATTCTTACCTTTGCCAGATGGCACTCGACTTCCACTTGCCATTTTTCGAGTGGATTGAGAGAATTGAGCGGACTAATTGGGAGAATTAAGAAAGAATTGTGTGAATTGAGAAAATTGAGAGAATTTAAGAGAATTTCGAGTATTCAGAAAATTTGAGACTTGAGACTTGAGATTGAGAGAAGAGAATTTGAGAGAATTGTGTGAGTATTGAGAGAATTGTATGAGTATTTATAGGAAAAAATTGAGAAAAATTTTTTTTTTTTAAAAAAAAGGAGAAAACCGTTGCAATTTGCAACGGTTATCTCCTTTTTTTTTTAGTTTTTTGCCCGTTGGGTGGGGTGTGGCCGCGTGGCCCGCGCGGCGTGGGGCTTTTGCCCGTTGGGGCTTCTGCCCGTTGGGAACGGGCCCGCTGCGGGACAATTTTTTTTTTTTTTCCGTTGGGCGGGGCGGCCAACTGGCCAAGGCCATCGGCCGCCATCGCCGGCATCAGGCGAGGGCCGGCCTCGCCTGGGCTGGGCGAGGCCGGCCTCGCCCGACGCCGGCGAGGCTCGACCTCGCCAGTTGCAGGCGAGGTCGAGCCTCGCCGGCGTCAGGCGAGGCCGGCCAGTTGCAGGCGAGGTCGAGCCTCGCCGGCGTCAGGCGAGGCCGGCCAGTTGCAGGCGAGGTCGAGCCTCGCCGGCCTCGCCCAGCCCAGGCGAGGCCGGCCTCGCCCGACGCCGGCGAGGCTCGACCTCGCCTGCAACTGGCGAGGCCGGCCTCGCCCGACGCCGGCGAGGTCGAGCCTCGCCTGCAACTGGCGAGGCCGGCCTCGCCCGACGCCGGCGAGGTCGAGCCTCGCCAGGTCGAGCCTCGCCTGCAACTGGCGAGGCCGGCGAGGTCGACCCCTCGCCGGCCGGATGCGCAGCGCCGCACCGCAGGTTTTTTTTTTTTTGGAACCGGGCCCGGAACCGCCGGTTCCGGGCTGGTTCATAAATTTCGGGAACCGGAACCGGGCCCGTAGGGCACGGGCCGGTTCCGGTTCCGAACCGCGGGCCCGGTCAACGGGCCGGGTCCGGGTTTGACCGGTCCGGTTCCGGGCCGGTTCCGGGCCAGAACCGGCCCGTGGCCATGTCTACTCTCAGTGGGTAAATTTTGATTCAATCCTTTCAAAGATCAGGAGGTTGATCTGGGAAAGACTTTCCAGTTGTTTGACTGTGAGAAGAAAAGTGCCTTTGGACAAACATAAGTTGTTTGTGCTGTAATTGGGGACTTCTAGATTGGGTCTCTTAGCTGCTGTTTGTTGAGCATTTAGCAGGTTTGCTCACCCTGCTTTCTGTTGCTAAAGCTAACAAAAATCTCTGACTTACCGAAGAAAGACAAATTTACGAAATCATCGCTATGAATTCTTCCTGATACTTCTATGTTGAACAAAAAGCTAGATCTTTTGAAACAAACTAGCTAGGCACTTGAAAATCTTCCGATTGTGGTTCATGCGTTTACATGACGATCATGAGATGATCTTCCTTGGAAAAATTCAAGGGTAATTGAAGCAAAACGGTGACACCCCGAAGCGAAAATAAGCATGAACAGTACTGTTTAAGGTTGAGGACAAAGATGTTTCATCACAATGGTCCAATTAGGAAGAGTTTCTGATATGACTCCAAAGTTCAATACTTGTACCGTTAATAACGATAGAACCGCTGCGACTTTCATGATTTGTTACACCAAACAACGCTCCGCGAAATCTTGTAAAGTTCGAGGAAGCTTCTTGGAAGGTCGATACGAGATACAAAAATAACCTAAGTTATTCTCGTATTTCCCTGTTTGTGGTTGAAGAAGCAAAGAGACAAAGTTAATTTAATCAAGAAAACAAAAACAAAGAAACTCATATTTCCATTTGTCAAACGGAGCAGTCCAAAGTCAATGAATTAAAGAAACCAAGTTGGATAAGTAAACCCTACAAAGAGCTTAGCAGATGGCTAATCAGATTTGATCTATTTTGTTTACTTGGCACCCATTATCATATTGATACGCTTGTCGATCAAGCGAATGAGGTAAGGGGGTTTGAAAAACAGGCCCCCAGCAAATCTTACCGTCTTGATTTTCACAGTATCTTCGTTAATCACTATTTAAAACTTCCTTAACGTCACACCCTTGTGCGGGCAAGAAACGCTAATCAAGGTTAAAGTCCTGAGAGGGCAAGTCAAAGAAGGGTTAAAGAGTCCGTGCACTTTCAAATTGTCAACCCGGGGCTGTGTCCCAGTCAGCACTGCGTGCTTCCCAATGTGAGCAGGTGAAAATTGGACGGTGAATACAAGCGTTTCATTCGTGCAAGAATTATTATGTTATGCGCAACATGTGCATCCCTAGTTAAAATTTGTTTGAGAGACGATCACAGAATCTTCAGCATGATCAGCATCCAAGAAGTTAGTCAACACGAGAGGGGACTTGGCCCAAAAATGAAGTCCATGAAAGGGTGTATCCTTAACGTAGTGAAGAATACATGGAGAATTACCAAAAAACTCATAAACCTATTGCAATTGTACAAATTCAGTCTTAAACATTTTTTTTGCCAATTGAGTCATAAATTTTTTGCATTTGTGTCAATTAAATCCATTCGGTCAATTTTAGCCAGCCGACGTCCATGTTAGTGCTAGCTTGTCAAAATTGATCGAATACATTGAATTGGTACAAGTACAAAAGGTTTAGGATCGAATTGGCGTAATTATAATAGATTTAGGACTTCTTTGGTAATTTCCCCAAAAAATAGACAAAGCTACAACATAGTGAGTAGTACGTGGAGCCGACATGAGCTGACTGACAACATGAAGCGAACACAAAATATACCGAATGATTTCTATACTTCACCGGAATGAACAAATACAAGCATCGACGGTCCTTTATATAGACCCCAAATTGATATGAAAAGACATACACAAGATATACGCATGTTTTCGAATATTTGTGAGATTCAGGTAAATCGTGAAAAATATCTACCTAAATTAAATCAAATATGCAACATATCGAACTCGATATATCATTTAATAGTTTCAAGCTAGTAGAGAACTCGTTAAGAGAGAGAACCCAAAAAGGACTTCCCAAGCTACGACGTGGAGTATAAGAGAAGCAAGCTTTGAAATACAACTTTATACGACACTATAAATAGACAAATCGGATGAGCGTTTAAATGTCATCCTAAGACCATAGGATTCATTGGGTCAACATAATGTTAGATTGACAGTATGATTAATCCACGCTTAAAACACTAACTACCATTGAAGTTTATACAAATCAATGTACATACAGCCCTTGAGACTTTTCCAATCAATGGGCGTCGTTACAATAGATTATATAAAAAATAATGATATAATAACAATACTCATAGTGGATGAATGAGTCACGAAGATTATATCAACTTCGTGTACGTGACACTGGAGCATTGAGTTGTCAAGGTCAGTCCTATCTTTAGGGTGCTAGTTTCGAAGACTTTTTTCTCTTGGGGGAACTTGTCTAGGCATTATACACTGCATCTTGGGGCTGTTTGACTAAGTTGGCCTGGTTCAAGTTTTGGGTCCTTAGTGTCAAGAATCGACAGATAATATATAGCAATTGGAACCTTTTTTTTTTAATATGTGACAGTAATTTTGTTTGACCCTTTATGATAGTTCAAAGGTGGATTAATTAACAGTCACGTGGAAACCATGGAATAACCTAAGTTTTCTGTCCTGATAAGAAGGAGCTTGCTTCGCATATTTACAGGGGTTTAGCTAGGGTTTGGTAAAAACAGGTTTGGAAAAAATTACACAATAGCGTGGATTGACCAGCCAGATTGGTAATAGCAGCTGAGGTCATTTCGAGGACTTTGAATCATCAAAGATAACTCGCCACCTTTTAACCCTTCTTTGCCCAGTATTTTTCAAACGGATTGATCATGATTCAAGTTGACTGGTGTCGCTGTGTTGTATTAGGGCTGCGAGTTCTTTGGTTTTCTCCATCGATTGCATTCGCAATTTTCTAGCTAAACCGAAAGGACAAGCTGACTCAGGTACATCACATTTTTAAAAGAGGGAAAGAAAATCAAGAACGGTTGTTGGTGGCTGTGACGGACGCGTCGGGATCGCGGTCAACCTCATGTAGATCCCGAATTCAGGAAACCATGCAATTAGGTTAACGATAATAAGGACAGACAAGGGGCGCTCCATTTGTTTAAAGGAAAGCAAATTATGCTTTGCTTTACGCAAGGTCTGTCCATGGCATGGTGTTAGATCATGTCTTGTTGCGTCTGCGGTGACATAACGGGGGCTCAGTCGAGTCGTGCCTTCAAAAAGAGCAGTTGAAACCACTGGTGTGGACTTTCAGCCTCGGAATCAGTTCTTGGCGGCTGATCCCTCATCGACGAGGACGTCGAGCATCTCGCAATTATGATCTTGTAAGAGTAACAATTGGCCTTTGCTTTTGTCTTTAAAATACAAAAAATGGATTGAAGTCTTGATTCTCTCGTATTCAGATGCGCAAATATTTTGCTGTAACAGGAGCTTGACTGTGTCTTCTGTTGTCCGGACCTCGCCACTTTCCTCATTATATGTGAAAGGACGACTCGTGCAAGTTGAAATGATCCAACAATTATTAGCATAATTTCCAAGTCTAGCCATATATGATGGGTTGGCATTGGTAGATATTGAAAAATTAATCTTCACAGGGTGACACTCAAACTACACAAAGGACGCAGGGATGGATTTAGAATAATGTATCGGGAGGTAAGGCTAATCAGTTTCGAAGTGAGTAGGCTCCAAATCAAGAATTTGGAATTTACCCTATTAAAGCATATCCTCGATTTTTGGAATCGAGAACCGAGCCAGTAGACCCTGGAAAGAGTGTGAAAACCTATGATGTTATGGAGATCTTAGCAAGAAAGGATTGGTTAATGATTTTGATGGAGAAATTCGAGGTGCCATATTTCGATTTTTATGTCGTTGTCCTATACATAAAGTATACTGGGAGTTGAGTTCGCCATATTGAGTTCGCATTCTCCATCCCTTCAGAAGTAGACCATTTAGGTGGAGATTAAAGAATTCACGAGGAACTATTTTCTTGCGATCCAATCATAAAAAATTATGCTAAACGGGTGATAAGCAAGAGATCTTACCCTTTCCATAAGTTTTGAGGAGGTATATTAACTAATGTGAAAGGTTGAAGAAACTAGAAAATGGTCTATCTTTGCGTGTGTACACAAACTGGCTTGAACTCTTCTTCTCTTTTACCATTTGACTCTCTTGAAAAGGAAAAAAATGAAGTCCACTTATGGAGAGAACAACGATTCTTCTATCTTGAGATCTTAGAAGAGACAATCTAGAAATCTCACTTCATTATTTCAGAATCAGTATTTCGTGTATGAGCAGCATTTTCTAACTAACCCCTGAAGTTTCTGTGTCATCCACAGTTGTTGGACCTAAAAGCCAAATGACATCATAAACCCCCCTCGCACGACAATCTGTTCACTCAACATCATTATTTTATGGGGTTTTTCGTTTAAAGAAAAGCAGCATTATATTAACATTTGTTTTAAGGATTAATACCACGAAAAAACTCAAATCGATACACGTATGACAAATTTATTCTCCGTTAGTTTTCGTTAAATTGGATTAATACCACGAAAAATCACAAACCGATTTACCTATAATAAACGGAGGGTAAAATCCCAAACTAGTATACTCATCAACTGTCACATATCATTCAACTCAACAATTTGATAGAAAAATTTAACGGAAACTAATAGAAGGTATCTATCACAGATATACTAATTTGGAGTTTTTCGTGGTATTTAACATTATTTTAATCTGCAATACAAATGCAAGTGAAGAGGATTGGATAAAACTTATCTAAGAATGAGCCGATTCTTTCATCTCTAAACACCATTTAAGATTGGCATAAGATAGATAAGAATAATGACTTTTATGTATTTGTCGATTTTCATGATTGATCTTTTGTCACTACGCGATATTGGATAACCATTGTAATTTGAAAATTTTAATAAAGAAAAAGGAAAGTGCTCGAGGGTTGCAATGCTTCACGATGAGAGTGCGATTCTTCTTAACAAGAACAAACCTAAAATTCACAAAAAACCTAACATTCATATTTCCTCACTGAATGCCTCAATTCTTTTGGAAAGTTCAAAAAGCATTTCTTTTCCGTTAAGTGAAGAAAAATATAAAACTCTAAATCACTTGTATGATGACGACCTACACTTGTTTGACTAACCTTGGCCATGCAATTATAAAAGCCAACGGCCGTTCCTCAGAAGTTTCCAAATCACATACACTCTCTATCCACAATCCATCGCAGCGCTCTCGTCTTTGGTTCGCTTCCCTTCATCGAATCACTCCCCTGCACGCAAAATGGTTCGATCTCCGTGCTGCTCCGGTGACCACCACGAGGGAGACGGGTTGAAGAAAGGGCCATGGAGCTCTGAGGAAGACGCGAAGCTGAGTGAGTACATAGAGAAGGAAGGCCATGGGAGATGGAGTGACCTCCCCAGGAAAGCAGGCCTTAACAGGTGCGGCAAGAGCTGCAGATTGAGGTGGATCAATTACCTGAGGCCTGACATCAAGAGAGGCAACTTCTCTGAAGAAGAAGAGGCCATGATCATCAACTTCCACTCTCTTTACGGAAACAAGTAAGTAGCCTCGCTCTTTCCTTTCTTTAACCAATTTTTGTTTGTTTTTGCTTGATCAAACAAGTAAGAATCTTAGCAACTTTTTTTCCAATTTAAAGAAAAAATTCACCTGTGGATAACAGTTGGTTCCAATAAAAGCATATTTTGATAGAATTCAGATATTGTAGTTTTTTGGACGTTTGCGTGCTACCACTGTGGAGTTTCCAAACGGCACGAACAGATCCATAAATAATTCATTCATTTTAGATACTCTTGTTAACTCGATCAGTTGTTGTCATATTAATATGGATTTTTGCCAGTTAATGATGACCGGAATAAAGATTGGCCCTTGGCAGAAAGAAAAATTAAAACCCAAATGTCGGTTTATTATCTTTGTCGTCAAAACTAGCTAAGTCCTGTAACAGACACATTGACACCAGTCTTACGTGTCGACGCTCCGGCATTGGTGAAGTGAAATTAATAGGACGGGCATGCATGCACATCACATCTTTGGTGCTTGTTGTGAAATTCGTAAGGACTATAATTGCTTGAGCTTAATTAAAGATCAAACCGACCGTCTCTTCTTTTCTTTTTGCATCATAGGTGGTCGAAGATTGCAAGCCATCTCCATGGGAGGACAGACAACGAAATCAAGAACCATTGGAACACCCGCATGAGGAAGAAGCTACTCCGGATGGGCATCGATCCGAACACCCACAAGCCAAGGACTGATCATCTCAACCAAGCCATGAACCTTTCACAGTTGCTAAGTACTACTGGTGGACCACACTTGGGCAGCTCATCACTGTGCCCTTTGGAGAATGCCATTGCAAATGCCGCTGAACTAGCCAAGCTACAACTTCACAGCTTGCTAGTGCAAATCATAGGCACAAGCAGCCCACCTCCAATCTTGGATCATAGCACCAATAGTCTATTGGGGATCCCAAATTACGATAATCGCCATCTGTGTGTGCCAGGGTTTGCTCCAACCATTGAGCACCAATCAGTGAACCAATTATCGCCATGGCCAAGTTATGGAGGTGGGTTTGAAGTTACTATGGGAGATGATACTGTTGGGTTGTGCAACAACGCATGCCTGATTCGACCAGAAAATCCACTTCCTCAACTGGTCTCGGCCTCTCCTGAGGATTCTAAAATAATGAACCAAATTGAAAGCGAGAGCCTTCCAATTTGTAACAACTGGCCTCCACAATCTCAATCCCTCAACTTTGTCGAGGACTGGGACAAGCTGCTTGAAGATGACACAAGTGCCTCCTTCTTGAGAGAGATTCTGCAATAGGTACGCTTTCTTATGATTTTTCCACTCCTTATTTCAACACCGAATTAGCTACACTACGACTAAAAAAAGGAAAAACATTATCTGCTTATGTAGACTAACTACAGATATGCAAACTCCGTCCAACCCCTTAGTAGACCATTGTTGTCTAGATCACTACCGGTGTAGTTGTCTGGCCAAAAAGATATTGCCAATGTAATTACTCGTTGATAAATAAAGATATGTCATTTGTTGACATCAAATATATTTCCTCATTCTGTACTTAGCTCTCATTTTGGTCAATTCTGTCTTAATATATAAACAGGATGTATTTTTCTCGTTTGTTCAGCCGAAGACCATGTTCGTCCCTCACTGCAACTGCGGCAAATCAAAGTTGAGACCATCTCCATACGGATTTACGAGCATCACATGGAGAACCACCAAAGCAAAATTCATAATTTTTTTCTGGGTTTGCTCTATTGTCTATTCCTATTCACTATTCACGTGTTGATAATTCTTAATATTTGGAAAAGCCTGTACGTAGTGATGTTTCAATGATGTGGAAAGTGAAAAGAAGAAAGAAGCCACGCGTGGACCAATGTGAAACTTTCATATCATATGCTGTTGTATCAAATATAAACACACACATACACACCTGCAGCCTTTGTTCTTTTCCTGTAAGATCATTTCTGGTGTATAAAATTCGCATGAATAATATTGATGAGTGATGTGATACTCTTTCATTTGACTAATGTCCTAGCCATGGCCATCACGCTATTACTGACACTCGTTGATTTTCTTGAAATCCTCTCTCTCTCTCTCTCTCTCTTTCTCTCTCTCTCTCTCTCTCACACGTAAGATCTAATCATTTATATTAAACAAAAAGAAAAAAGGTTTAGGCTTTTATGCTGCAGGGTTAATGATGGCATCTGTTTAAAGTCTTCACAAGACAGATCACATTAGGCTCAACATTGCACGCAACGAGCATAAGCCGATTGACTACTGTTGCAAAAATCGATAACTAACCTAACAACCTAAGCTTCTGTGCTCCCTTTCACTGTCCTAATGGTCTCTGTCGGAAAACCACAGCATTAGGTGAATTTAGGAGTTTTAGGAGCTTATCCTCTTGCCAGATTAACACGCGAAATTAAAGGGTTTCCTTAGGGCGGCTCCACTTAGAATGAGGACCATTCCCAGGAGGGGAAATAAGTAGAGAGAGAGAGAGAGAGATATGCGTCTTCTTTGATACTTCCATCTGTTTTGTTCTCCCTAAGCTGTTTTTTTTTCCTGCAGATTAGTTGAGTCGTTATGGATAATAATGCATGATTATGAATCTAGCTTTGACTTGTGCAAATCATGTATGTTGACTTTAATTCACCATTGAAAAGCACAATTGGAGAATGCACGCTGGGAAGCATAAAAAGGGCAAAAAAAAAGGAAAGAAAAATAGATGTATGATGTCCCAGAAATGTACTTATGGTACATATTTGTTTCGCCGGAAATGTTCCCACAACGAAATGTAATTCACCGAAAGTCGTTTTTCGGTTTTTAATTAAATGAGACCGGGTTCTGTGACTAATTTCAGACATAAGGCATCCAGGCGTGGACAAAGAGTTTAATTGTCTCGATCAATAACACAAGTTTCGTACAATAACGAAGTTCGACTTATATTTATAGACAATTCAGAAAAATCCGTCCAATTACTAACAGGCGGCATCCAAAGTTCATCGATGCAATATTACGAAAGTTACTGACTTAGAAAGTAAACAATTACAGCTATAGAAACTAAAGGTGCGATACTGAAAAGTAAAGATAATTGAAAGACAATATTTTGGTTTGTATTCGCGGGGGGAGGGGGGCTTTCTCTTGGCAACCGAGTGCTATTTATAACGCGGGCTTAATAACCGCATTCTGATGTCGTGTTTGATAACCAACGTTGATCTCATCTTCGCCGCTCGTCCATTAACTGACATCGATCTTATCTTTTTGTTCCGACACCTGTCCTCTTCAAGGTGATGACCGTCATCGAGCTTGTATCGTCTTAATATTTGTCCTTCCTGAGGTGATAACCATTGTTGAGCTCTTCTCATCCCGATACCTGTCCTTCCTGGGGTGATAAACCGTCATCGAGCTCTTTTCGTATTGATGCCTATCTCTCTTGAGGCGATAACCGTCATTGAGTTCTTCTCATATTGACACCTGTCCTTGGCGGGTTGATAACTGTCGTCGAGTTCTTCTCTTCTTGACACTTGTCCTTCCCGGGTGATAATCATCATCGAGCTCTTCTCATCCTAAGACCTGTCCTTTTTCTTGTCGACAACCGCAATGACTTGAATCCCATATGATAATTTTCGTCGACAACTTTTGGCGCTTGTTTCTTCTATGGCTCAAGCTTTTTCAATTTCAAACTCTTGAACTCCCCGCTAGTACCTCCCAGTACTTGCCAACTGTTTTGCTGATGTGAGCTGTCTCATATGGGCTACATCATCCTTCAACATGTTTTATTATTTTATTTACTTATTCGGTTGTCGACAACCTAATTAATTATAGGTGTCAACAATATCGTACCCCTTAAAGTTCAACTCACATAGAAGTTATTGGATGGATATAGGGAAGATTACCAAAAAGTCCTAACCTATTGTGCTTGTTGTACTAATTCCGTCTTAAATCTTTCAATGTTGGCTAATTTTGTCCTTTTACACATTCTGACAATTTGCCAATTGAGTCATTGGCCAGAAATTGCTGATGTGGACGTCGGTTGTCCTATATGGCAAGGCCGACGGACACCCGGTGCTGACATGGACAATTTCTATAATTTTAAAAAGAAATTAATTTTTTTTGGTAATTTTGAATTTTCATTTTCTTTTTTTTTTATTTTTTTTCATTGTGCCGGTGAACCTCGCCTGCAAAATGGAAAAAATTAGCAAAGAAAAAGAAAAATAAAAAATGCAAAAAAAAGTCAAAATTCAAATTTTAAAAAAAAATTGCATAAATTGTCCACATCAGCGATTTCCAGCCAAAATTGGCTCGAATGACTCAATTGACAAATTTTCAAAAGGTTTACAATTAAACTGGTTAAATCGAAAGGTTTATGACCGAATTAGCATAAATGCAATAAGTTTATGACTTTATTGGTAATTTCCTCGATGGATATACGAGCCACAAATATTAATTATACTACTCGTTCTTTCTTCCACTCCATTGTGTTTTTTATGCAGATAGCCAAGTGTGTAGCAGACTTAATCATCCCATTGCAAACCCCTTTTTTAAATGTTTAAATGACAATTAGCTCTCCTGTGCGTCAGAAATATCTCAAGCTAGGCCTTCCGCCTATCCAAGCAAGGATAGGAGGGGAGGGAAGAGACCTCCTAGTTGTTTTTGTCGCCAACCCAAGCAGAGAAACTAAACCCTAAACTTCGGAGATAAGTAGTCTATATAGGGACTCCAACTTGGAAAGAAGTTATCTCGATCTTCTTTCGCAGAAGAAGCAGAAAAATCCTTTTATACGACACTTGAGGAATGATTCAACAGTGGTGGAGACTTACTTATGAATTATATGAGAAAGCAGAATCACTCTGTGTCAAATATATACCGAATTTTATAATTTTATTCCTGATGAAAACGCTATTTCATAACATGATTTCCTTTCAACACTTATCGAATCGGATTGGAGAGGTCTTAAAACTTAATATCGGGTTGAGAGAGGTATGAAGGTTCTCGGATAGATCCTTCGATATGACATTTTTCCATTTGGTAATGGGAATGATTGGGATGTTGGAGGTTGAGGACAGTGAATAGCTTGCAACTATCAATGGCAATATTTTCCAGTGATGATGAATCTGTTTCCCTAAGAATTACTGCTTGTTCCTGATAGAACAACAAGATGAAACACATGATCGTAACTTCTGATATTTGAACACAAATGACAAAATGATGTAAATAATCTATAAACTTTGATCCGATGTGTAATATTATCCTTATAGTTTTAATTTATCCAATGTGGTCCTTGAACATTATTCCAATATGCAACGTCGTATGTAAATTTTTAATTTGTTCAATATAATTCTTGAACTTCTGGTGATTTAGTCTATAGACTATATAAAAATGTTTAATGTTGTCCCTAAATTTGAATTAATAGAAGAACAACATTGAATATTACATATAGTTTAGTGACTAAATTGAACATTTACCAAAAGTTCAGGAACTACATTGAACAAATTAAAAATTTAATAACAACATTGCATATTGGACTAAAGTTAAGGAACCACATTCAACAAATTAAAAGTTCATAAATGATATTAGAAATAGGATCAAAGTTCAGAGACATTTTATGTAATTATCTCAAAACAAAATTTTGTTTTCCGAGGAGGCCGCACCATCAATTTCCATCAATTCCGAAGTATTTAAAATTATGGGTTCGAGCCCAAAAGACAAATCGTAGTTAGATATGTGCAAGCCCATGAAGATGGATGGGTAAGGAAGAGCCCATTGTTGCAAAGTTTTTTCAGCTCCCACTCTGTAGACTTACGATTAAATGAAATTCCTCAGGATGCATTAGTGCAAGGCCTACAGCAAATGTCTGAAATTGAACTCGTGTTCCATCAGGTCATACAGTCGTGAGTTTTCTTCCGTTTTTTTCCCACCATACGAAGTTCAGCCCGAATTGATCCATTTAATCAGTCTTAACCAATTTCATTGTAATGCAAATCTAGTGACCTCATATCCGATCCGACTCATTACTAAAATACTTTTATATTTAACCTAATTTAGAAAAACCCATACCCAAACTAAAGTGATAGCACAGAGTGAGCGAGCGCAAGATCAAATATGGGCATGAGAGAGTCATAGATATGAATTGGGTCTAAGTAAGTTGTAAATCCATTTAACATCCATATTATTTTAAGTTTTACCATTGTAACCTCATTTATAATTCATTTACTGAATAGAACTAACCCATACAACAATCTAGCCCATCAAATATAGGTTGAGAAATGAATGGGAAAAGTATCAAAAAAGTCCTAAACATTTTGCAATTGTATCAATTAAGTCCTAAACCTTTTTTTGGTGCCAATTGAGTCCTAAACCTTTTTATCTTTGTACCAATTCAGTCCTTCTGCCTAATTTTGACCGCATTTTGCTGACGTGGACGCCGGCACTAACGTGTACAACTTTTCATAATATTTTTAATATTTTTTTGAATTTTTACTTATTTTTTTATTCTTTTCTTTTATTTTTCTTTTTTTTCCCCTCCCTCCCTCTTTCTCCAACCAGTCGCTAGACTAGCGACCGGCCATGGGCGAGGTCGTGCCTCGCCCAGCCTCTGGTGAGGGTTGGGTGAGCCTTGCTATGGACGGGCGAGGCTCGCCTTCGCCGTCGCTGGCGAGGGCGAGCCCTACTAGTGGCCAACCTTTGGCTGGTCGCTGGTTCGGCAATCGGCTGGAGGAAGAGGGAGGAGAGTAAAAAAAATAAATAATAAATAAAATTGCAAAAAATATATTAAAAATTATACACGTCAGCGCTGGCTGGTGTCCACGTCAGCAAAATCCGGCTAAAATTAGCCGAAAGGGCTGAATTGACACAAAAACAAAATGTTTAGGACTCAATTGACACCAAAAAAAAAGTTTAGGACTCAATCGGCACAAACACAAAAGGTTTATAACTTTTTTGACACTTTTCCCATAAATGGATCCATGACCCATTCTAACAGGTCTACTCGACTATGTGTTAGAGAACTAGGCAAAGCGTAACAGTTTTATGAATGAGCGGAATTCTCTCTATTTAAGAACGAATGAATAATAATTGTCGCGACCTCCCCGCGCCGGCCCCGCGGCCTAAGGGGGTTTGGCTAATGGATTACTAAGTTAAACATAGCTCGAGCTCTCCCAAGCCCATACCAATTCGCGACTTAAGTTTAAGTTGTTAACATGCAAATCGATTTCAACTAGGAGTCGCCACTAATCAGTTTTTAGTAGGTCGATTAGACACCTAAGCGAAGCGCGGGAGAAATGCTTCACTTCTACGAACCAGAGATTCAATGGGTACGGGGACTTGATTACACTAATCGACTAATTAGTGCCCTTTCGGTACCTAATCTTGTTCAATTCATCACCTAACATGTTCTTGCTAATTGAAAGTCTCAAAATTCCTTTCCCAACTAAACTAAAGGAAGCAATAATTAATATCTAAACCTGAACATGCGTTATCAACTAAATGCGGGGCTAATTTAAATGTGCAACTCAAAGTGTGTGAACCGAGCGACGTGGGATTAAATTAGCACTAAACATGCGAAAAGGGCGAAATAAGCTAATTTCAAAACCCAAATTAAACTTCAGATTTTTTTGAATTTTTTTGTGAATTTTTAAAATTTTTTGAGAATTTTTTTTCGAATAAAATAACATAAAATAAAGAAAAATAAAATTCGGTTTTTTTTTAAAAAAATTATAAAAAAAATAAATATTTTTAAATATTTTTTTTAAAAAATATTAAAATAATATAATATTAGAATAAAATAAACCGGATCCGGGCCGGATCTCCACATCCGGCCAGGATCGGAAATGACCCGGGCGCACCGGCCCGGGTCCAAGGCCGGATCGGGCTCATTTGTTGAGCCCAGTCGGATAAATTTAAAAAAAGAAAAGGGCCCAGCCCAAAATTTTTTTTAAAAAAAAAAAAAAAAAGACAAATAGGGCCCAAAGCCCACTAAAAACCCTACCCGGATGGACCCCTCGTCCGACCCGGCTCGGGACCCGATTAGCTAGAAACCCTACCCGGATCGCATGCGCGCCCGACCCGGCTCCGAACCCGATTCAGGGCCGCCACAACGCGACCAGGGCCTCGCCTTTGACGGCCGGCGCTCCGCCTTGACTCGCATCACCGCCCCGACGAGGGGCGGTGAGCGTCCGTCACCCAGGTCACCGCCGCGGTGTCCGGCGATTGACTCACGGCCGTCCGAGCCCCGACGAAGGACTGGACGGCCGCGGATCGGCGAGGGCCCGACGCGGGACCGGCTGGCCGACTCCTACTGGGGTCGATCGAAACACCAAAACGCGATGAAACAAAAAGGATCAGCTGTAGACATCGTGCAAACCCACTCGGGAATCGACACCTACTCAGAATGCAACGGAAACGGCGACAAATTTCAGAAACGTGTTTCGGGCATTCTGTCAAACAGTTGGAGTGCGCGATGAAAATGAGAGATTCTAGACTCGATCGAGACTCAAACGTCTCCGAGGTTCACACACGATAATGCACGAGCAAGCAGGACTCAGCTCAAGGTGCCACGGGCCGGAACTCGCGCAAGCCGGACGGCCGCGAGCTCCGGCCAGCGACCACCCCGAGAGACAGAGCACAACAAAAGAAACAGGGGAGGCGGCCACGGCCCCTACCCGACTCGGCGATGGCGACTAAAAGGCGACCGCAGTAGATCGGGTTATACCCGCGCGCCTCGCACACCACCCGAGCCGGGATCCTCGGGGAAAGACCCCGAATCGACCAAAATAGGAGCAAAATCCGGCGAGCTTCGACCGGAACCTACCGTGACGGACGTCGGAGCTTCGCCGGCCGCGGTCGTCGACGGGAGCTCGTGCGACCTCGGGTCTCAGTCGCTTCTCTCCCTCTCTCGATCTCTCTCCCTCTTCTCTCTCTCTCTGTCTATGGAATTCTCTCTCTCTCCGGTCCTCGACCCTGATCTCTCCCCCGCTCCTTCACGACCAGATCTGGTCTTAAAGGAGTTGGCCAGCACGCCCGCATGGCCCCCGTTGCCGGCAGGCGCGCATGGCCTCTGCCACCGCCAGCCTGCCGCTGCCGGCCGATCTCACGACCCGCGGATCGCGCTGCCATCGCGCGGCTCTGGCTCCTGCTCCGGTCTGTCCCCTGTTCCTCTGCTTCTGTTTCCCTCTTCCCCTCGTACGTTGACTGGGGAGGGGGAGAAGAGAAAGAGATGCGGGCCGGGCCGAGGCAAAGAGGGCCGGCCCGCGTAGGACAATAATAAATAAATAAATAAATAAATAAAGAAAAGGGCCGCGAGAATGGGCCGACGAACCCAGCCCTGGAAAAACTTTTTTTTTTAATAAAGATTTCGTGTCCTAATAGGCCCTATTAATGCAAATGCCTAATGTCTATATGCCATGGAATTTTAAAGAAAATATTTTTTGTTTAGGGATTAAAGAATTAAACCCTAATTTTTAAAATTTTTTTATAAAACCCTAAATGGTTTGGGCAAAATTTAGGTGTCAACAGCTGCCCCTCTTTGAAGGGGAGCTCGAAGAGGTTCCTTTCAAAGATAAGAGACGCCTAAATTTTGTTGATGGAGGGCACGGGATGATGCAATGCAAGAAGGAGGAGAGAGAATACAAAATAACATCTAAATAAACGAAGAGCATTGTTTAAAGAAAAATGTGGTTTAAGGTTGGACCACAAACCCTTGCTGCGTGGTTTAAGGTTGAACCACAAACCTTTGATGCGTGGTTTAAGGTTGGACCACAAACCTTTGATGCGTGGTTTAAGGTTGGACCACAAACCTTTGAAGCGTGGCTTAAGGTTGGACCACAAACCTTTGATGCGTGGCTTAAGGTTGGACCACAAACCTTTGATGCGTGGTTTAAGGTTGGACCACAAACCTTTTGGAAAGAGTGGTTTAAGGTTGGACCACAAACCTTTGAAAAGCGTGGTTTAAGGTTGGACCACGAACCTTTTGAAATCGGGGTTTAAGGATTGACCCGGAACCTTTTGAAATCGGGGTTTAAGGATTGACCCGGAACCTTTTGAAATCGGGGTTTAAGGATTGACCCGGAACCTTTGAAATCGGGGTTTAAGGATTGACCCGGAACCTTTTGAAATCGGGGTTTAAGGATTGACCCGGAACCTTTTGAAATCGGGGTTTAAGGATTGACCCGGAACCTTTGAAATCGGGGTTTAAGGATTGACCCGGAACCTTTTGAAATCGGGTACCTGGGTGTACATACCTGTAGGTCAGATCGGATTGCTTAAAAGCCTTCTGTCAACGAGGCTTAAAATACCTGGACACTTAGGGGCTCTTGTCCGAGGGTTCGATAGATCGCCTATCGTGTCCTCCCCAGCAGGGTCTTGGGAATTCATGAATTCTTGGATGTATCTTAACACTTCTGAAATCAGCTTAAAGGTTGGTGTTCGAGGAAACGTCACCTGTCCTACGGGATTAGTAATAACAGGCACGCGTTATAACAAGTGCTCTAGTAGCGAGTGCGTACTAGGCAAGATAACATCACAATAAGCCATATCGAAATGGTATCATCAATGAAAAAGCATTGATTGCACGAGCAATTTAGGATAAACTCAATTATTTGGAAAGCATTCCATATCCTTCAATATGGCAAAATTGCCTTTAGGCTTGAAAGACGTCATTAATCATCAAATTCCCTTAGGAGAAAGTCTTTTGTCAAAATGATCTTAACTCCTGAAAAGATTCCATTAAGCATGCCAAACAAGAATTCCTTAGTCTGAAAGGGCTTCTCACATACCCTCAGAAAGGCTGTTTGATCCCATCCATTAATGTGGGAAGCAAATCTGATCTCTCTGTATACCTCACACTATTAGTGTCGGAGGTTTCGAGGATCATTCGCAATAAGCACACATTGACCAATCCAAGAAGTCTTTTGTAAGGACTATAATGCGGGCTTGGTCATGGTTTCAACAACGGATAAGCATTATCGGCTAAGGAATGAAATAATTATCAATCAGCATCTCCATCAGATTTACAAGTCAAGAAACCTTAAGATGAGATAAGACAACTTTGTCCCAACTTCTTCAAGCGATAACTTGTTTGGGAATCCAAATTCCTGCTTAGACCATCCCAATCCGAAGAGACTTTGGAGAAGGTTATAACATTGGTTTGGGTAAAGGCTCGAAAAGCTCAGAAATTTTCAAAAGGGGTTCAAAAGTTGGTGATCACCGTGGCATCATTACCATATCAGTCAATCTTTTTTAAGGCACTCGACTTTTGAAGTCCAACTTGTCTCGAAAGTTCATTGGCTATTCATTTCAATACGGGAGTTTCGCTCTTTTCTCTAATGACTTTTACATTTGCAATAATTTTCTTTTCATGCAAGCATTTTGCTTTTGACACTTTTTCGTGCGAAAGAATTCTTCTCTTGATGCTACTTTTTGCTCTTTTTTTCTTCTTTTTTTTTTCAATGGGCATTGGCCTTGCTTTTACCAGGCACACTGCTTTTTCATGCCCTCTAGTTTTCATTTGACTTTTGCTTATTTGAATCCTTTGAGCTCCTAGGACTTTCGAGATTTTTTTTTACTTGTTGTGACATAAGCACCGATCGCCATGGTAAATCAAGTGCCTTTCCCCAAGGTGGGAAGACAATCACTACTTGGGCTTTAGAAATGAATATTTAGGCTCAACTTGGCTAAGCAAATGGTATGAGTGTTTGGGTAGAGAAATGAATGCTCTTTTTCATTTTTGGGATGTTTCAAGTTTCCATAAGGACTCACCTGAAGTTACCACAAAAAGATTAATGCAAGTAAGGACAATGAAGTCTTTCTCATCTTTTCCTCCAAAGAATGTCGACCAAAACCCCCAAATTTACCCCGTTGTGGGGTGGTTCTTGACAGGGGTATTTTGTATAAATCATCCATATGTAAAGGCTCGAATGGGCTTTACTATGGTCACCTGTAGTGTGTAGGATAGAGGAACGAAATGCCTCTTTTCACTTTGATCTATGTACTACTCGCGAATGAATCTCTTGTCCTTAAACAACACATGTTTTCTTTTCCGCTTAACTCTCAAAGTGTTTATGGGACGTGTTTGGGAATAGCTTGCCTTTCCTCATTCTAAGTACTTCTCGCTTGGCAATGATTAACATCTCCCTTTCATTTTGTCGAGATCACCACGGATTGATTAATCTCCACAGGGAATTTTGATTCAAAATGAATGATCCGTCAAACACCAAGGCAATTTTTGGATAAAGACAATATTCAAAAATTTTGTGAAAAGTTTGCTTTCACAATTCTATTCTTGTACTATTTCTCGAATACATCATAAACTCCCCCATTTTTCATGAAGAAAATTTTCATTCGATTTTTATTTGAATTTTGAAAGAAGGGTACTTACCTGCGGCCTGGCACTTGGCAACCCTATAAAGAATTAGAAAGAAAGTGTTAGTGCATGAATCTTTATATATCAAAAGATTGGAAACGACACATCATTACCCTTCACTTGCATTTGTCCTTCGAGTCTTTGATGCTTCCTATCAAAGGAAAAAAGAATCATGGCAAAAATGGTATGAAAATGGACAATTGGAAACGATACCATTCGTCCTCATTTGAATTTTCCTTCCTGGGGATTTGACAACTCCCTTCATCCGCTTTCGTCGACCTTTGACTTTTGGCACTTCTTACTTCAACGTTTGAGGGCATTGTCCCATGGGTGCTTTCCTTTTTCATTGTAGCAAAACGGATGATTCGTCTTCATCGTGCTTTCTTGGACGAAGGTGTTGTCACCTTGATCAAACACATTGTTTTGTCTGCAAAATGAGAGACGAGGCGAGTCATTTCCATTCTCAGTTGGAATAATTCAGGAACGATATACACCCTTTTGTTTTGGGGATAGCTCAATTCTGGACTAAGTCGTCCTCTTCGTGCAATCTCGTCGCTTGAGCTTTTCCTTTGCAACTCCTTCCTCAAAGTTGCTTGATATTCCCTCTTAAGTGTTTGGAGGCACCGTCCACAACATGACCTGCCCTACATTTATCTGTCTGGCATATGTCTCTTTTGCATCCATCCACTTGTTGGAGGAGAAGGAACTTACTCACAGGCAAGCTATTTGCCCCAGCTAGATGACACTTGCCCCAGCCAGAGACTTCAGTATGTTCAATACTCCTTCATGCCTTCTTACAGACACTTGTTTAATCTTCATGGTCCTTTGCTCGGGTCTTCCACTTTTGATCATCTTGACTATTCGTGCCCCCGCCTATTTTTCACATGTCCCTAGTTTGATGGACAGAAGTTCTTCAGATGCACTATTTTGCCCCATCATGACGCAACCTTTCATTTGTCACAATGGGATGGACGGTTTGGCCTCGTCATGTCTTTCTAGCTGGAAGCATTATTGCTATGGTCAAACACATTCTTTATTTTGTGTTGAACCAGTCGACTCTGCTTCATTATACTTCATAGGCAATGGTTACTCCTTGGATGACTTGCTTCATTCGTCATTGCTTCCTTGGCGGGGATGAGGGGGAGTTCATTGCGCTCCATGCTGAATCAAATGTTTTCCTGCGCGTCATTAGTGGGGACGTTGGCTTCTTGATCACATGCACTTCGTGTTTTAGTTTGATAATTTTAATGTACGTTGGTTCGCCATGCTCTTGTCGGGTCTTTCATTCAAATCCACCTCTTATTTGTGAGTTAGCTATTCTTGAATCATCCTTTTGTCAAGTGGGTGATCATCTGACATCGTTATTTTGTTTTGATTTGCGTATGCCTCGTAAATCATCTTTTGGACAAGTGAATACACAATCAGAGACTCCCTATTTTGAGGGACTCGGTGGCACGTTTTCAACTTATTCCCAAGCGGCCTTCACCCTTCGACCCTTTACCTATTTTGACAAAAATGAATGAACAAGTCAATTGTTGTACAAGAAGTTCTAATTGGAACGATTACAGATTTACCATCTCACGGTATTGTTTTGCAAATTAACCTGCGAAATTAGTCAGGTGAAGAGATGCCAGTTTATGCGAGTTTTTTTTTTAAACTCGTTTTCTTCAAAACATTTTGAAGGTAAAGCATAAAAACTTAACTCAGGGATTCAATTTGAAATATTCCAAGTACTTTCAAAGAACAATGCTACAAATTAGAATCTCGCTACTCAAAGAAGTGAGTCGCATGATTTTCAAAAACATCGATTGGGTTCACATTGGAACCCAAAATGGAAAACGCAGTTCCAAATGATAATAGAGGAATGCAGTTCGAGAAAACTTTTGAATAGATGAGTATAAACAAGCAATCCACGTTTCCTTACCAAAAAAAAAAAAAACAAGCAATCCACGTTCTAACTCTAAACTCCGGTTCCTTGCGTGATTAAGCAAGGGAGTTCCAAGGGATGATTGTTACGCATAACCTGCGAAAGGAAGACAACGTTAGCATGTGAATGAAAAAGTGATCTTTCACTGATGCCGCCTCTTATGACGAAAGCTAGGCAACAATACATGCCCCCATGGTTCCTATTTGTGGGCATTTAGTATTTCACCAAGATTTCATCGTAAGTGGAGACATCATTAAAAGATCAAATCGCGGCTATCAATCGAGCGCCCTTTTTATTCCAAAAGTTTCATCGCAAAATGCGGCATCAATTTTGAAGGACTGATTTGTGATTTTACTCTTGCAAAAATGGGGTGATTCCTATTTAAAAAAAAAATTAATACACAAAAAGTGATTGGAATTTTGATTCTGAAATGTGAACAAGAAAGAATTTTATTGAAAATGTAATTTCAATTTTAATGCCCCAAAATGCAATCTTGACTTGAAAGAATTTTTATACAAAACGTGATTTTAAACTCATGATTGAAAATTTAGATAAGACCATCTGTTTTGGTGGGGCCAAATCACAGGTGCTTGTGATTTATGCTCAAGGTTCACTGTCAAGAATGATTGTCTAAAATTTTCAATTATGAGCTCAAATCACCTAGGACACTTGATTGATTTTTGCGAATTTCAAAAATGAAAATTTCAATCCAAAGTGAGCTAATAACGAGAGGAATCATACTTACAGTGGGTGACGATCGTTTTTTTCTATTTCTTTCCTTTTTTTAAAAAAAGGACACAAAGACACGCATATGCACTCGTGAGGTTCGTTTTCTATCTAGACAGTTTAACAAGGTGAAGCTAAGAGGGTGATCTGACCGTCGCAGTCTCGCGTTGGTATCAGGTCCTCTTAACTCCGGCTCAGTCGAAAGAGATATCCTATAGTCACGCGGTCTCGCGGATAAGGATAAACACTTAAGACACTAGAAAAGAATTTTCGGGGAAAAGAAAGGCAACCTCTACATCGCGGTCTCGCGTTCGAGGTTGTATCTTCCTTAACACCATCCTAAAGTATCCTATCGCGGCCCAGGTCCGGCAGCATGGTTGTGTGTGCGATAGTGTAGTGCTAAAACATCTAAAGCATGCACAACAATGTATAGGCAAACAATGCTTCAAACGTCTGAAAAAAATAAACATTAGTTCCCTAAATCTCAAACCTGCAAAACAAAGGGTTAATGGCGAGAACATTCGCGTTAGGGATGTATTCGAACAAGATAAACGGCCTAAGTCCACAGAAGTCCCCAGCGGAGTCGCCAAGCTGTCGCGACCTCCCCGCGCCGGCCCCGCGGCCTAAGGGGGTTTGGCTAATGGATTACTAAGTTAAACCTAGCTCGAGCTCTCCCAAGCCCATACCAATTCGCGACTTAAGTTTAAGTTGTTAACATGCAAATCGATTTCAACTAGGAGTCGCCACTAATCAGTTTTTGGTAGGTCGATTAGACACCTAAGCGAAGCGCGGGAGAAATGCTTCACTTCTACGAACCAGAGATTCAATGGGTACGGGGACTTGATTACACTAATCGACTAATTAGTGCCCTTTCGGTACCTAATCTTGTTCAATTCATCACCTAACATGTTCTTGCTAATTGAAAGTCTCAAAATTCCTTTCCCAACTAAACTAAAGGAAGCAATAATTAATATCTAAACCTGAACATGCGTAATCAACTAAATGCGGGGCTAATTTAAATGTGCAACTCAAAGTGTGTGAACCGAGCGACGTGGGATTAAATTAGCACTAAACATGCGAAAAGGGCGAAATAAGCTAATTTCAAAACCCAAATTAAACTTCATATTTTTTTGAATTTTTTTGTGAATTTTTAAAATTTTTTGAGAATTTTTTTTCGAATAAAATAACATAAAATAAAGTAAAATAAAATTCGGTTTTTTTAAAAAAAATTATAAAAAAAATAAATATTTTTAAATATTTTTTAAAAAATATTAAAATAATATAATATTAGAATAAAATAAACCGGATCCGGGCCGGATCTCCACATCCGGCCCGGATCGGAAATGACCCGGGCGCACCGGCCCGGGTCCAAGGCCGGATCGGGCTCATTTGTTGAGCCCGGTCGGATAAATTTAAAAAAAGAAAAGGGCCCAGCCCAAAATTTTTTTTAAAAAAAAAAAAAAAAGACAAATAGGGCCCAAAGCCCACTAAAAACCCTACCCGGATGGACCCCTCGTCCGACCCGGCTCGGGACCCGATTAGCTAGAAACCCTACCCGGATCGCATGCGCGCCCGACCCGGCTCCGGACCCGATTCAGGGCCGCCACAACGCGACCAGGGCCTCGCCTTCGACGGCCGGCGCTCCGCCTTGACTCGCATCACCGCCCCGACGAGGGGCGGTGAGCGTCCGTCACCCAGGTCACCGCCGCGGTGTCCGGCGATTGACTCACGGCCGTCCGAGCCCCGACGAAGGACTGGACGGCCGCGGATCGGCGAGGGCCCGACGCGGGACCGGCTGGCCGACTCCTACTGGGGTCGATCGAAACACCAAAACGCGATGAAACAAAAAGGATCAGCTGTAGACATCGTGCAAACCCACTCGGGAACCGACACCTACTCAGAATGCAACGGAAACGGCGACAAATTTCAGAAACGTGTTTCGGGCATTCTGTCAAACAGTTGGAGTGCGCGATGAAAATGAGAGATTCTAGACTCGATCGAGACTCAAACGTCTCCGAGGTTCACACACGATAATGCACGAGCAAGCAGGACTCAGCTCAAGGTGCCACGGGCCGGAACTCGCGCAAGCCGGACGGCCGCGAGCTCCGGCCAGCGACCACCCCGAGAGACAGAGCACAACAAAAGAAACAGGGGAGGCGGCCACGGCCCCTACCCGACTCGGCGATGGCGACTAAAAGGCGACCGCGGTAGATCGGGTTATACCCGCGCGCCTCGCACACCACCCGAGCCGGGATCCTCGGGGAAAGACCCCGAATCGACCAAAATAGGAGCAAAATCCGGCGAGCTTCGACCGGAACCTACCGTGACGGACGTCGGAGCTTCGCCGGCCGCGGTCGTCGACGGGAGCTCGTGCGACCTCGGGTCTCAGTCGCTTCTCTCCCTCTCTCGATCTCTCTCCCTCTTCTCTCTCTCTCTGTCTATGGAATTCTCTCTCTCTCCGGTCCTCGACCCTGATCTCTCCCCCGCTCCTTCACGACCAGATCTGGTCTTAAAGGAGTTGGCCAGCACGCCCGCGTGGCCCCCGTTGCCGGCAGGCGCGCATGGCCTCTGCCACCGCCAGCCTGCCGCGGCCGGCCGATCTCACGACCCGCGGATCGCGCTGCCATCGCGCGGCTCTGGCTCCTGCTCCGGTCTGACCCCTGTTCCTCTGCTTCTGTTTCCCTCTTCCCCCCGTACGTTGACTAGGGAGGGGGAGAAGAGAAAGAGATGCGGGCCGGGCCGAGGCAAAGAGGGACGGCCCGCGTAGGACAATAATAAATAAATAAATAAATAAATAAATAAAGAAAAGGGCCGCGAGAATGGGCCGACGAATCCAGCCCTGGAAAAACTTTTTTTTTTTTAATAAAGATTTCGTGTCCTAATAGGCCCTATTAATGCAAATGCCTAATGTCTATATGCCATGGAATTTTAAAGAAAATATTTTTTTGTTTAGGGACTAAAGAATTAAACCCTAATTTTTAAATTTTTTTTATAAAACCCTAAATGGTTTGGGCAAAATTTAGGTGTCAACAATAATCATGAGGCTTACTTTTTGAATGATGACATCTTGCGAAGAAAAATGAACGTGCATCAAAAGCCATTTCGTACAAATCAAGTCATGTGCTCGAGAAAAGTCCGATTCCTGAATAAACAGACTTTATCTGCACATAATAGGTAAACATTCTTATCATTTTTTGAGCATAAAAGCCCCCTTTTCTATCTCGTAATTCAATTATTAAATTATGTCTCGAGTTTGAGCCATTCATAGAACCCGACTTGATTGAAAGATATGAATTGGTTTATAGGATTTGTTAGGAAATAAATCCAAGAATTCTAATTGGATTAGAATTTTAGAGAAGTGTTTGTTTTTTTTTTTAAGATAACAACACCCATTGCACTGGCACATAGATTTGACCTGGGAACAAAAGTCAAAGGAGATAATTATCCAAGATTCGGTCAACGCACTGATTCCTTGATAATTATCAAAATTTGATAGACTTTGACTCTTGGATGTCTTCTCTAACGTCTTCTCTAAGGTTCGTACGCGGACGCAGCTCTCCGGCTTTGTGCTTGAATATCCGGTAATTTGTGTTGTGAAATTTAACATCCAATTGAATTTATTTATTTGTAAACACTTTGAGTTTAGGTGTAATTTACATGAGAGAAACACCCGAGTATATGAGCGAATGCAATTCTGATTCTTCGATTACAGTGAATAATTTACTGCCGACCCTCTCTTGAAGATAGGTACCGACATTCGAACCGAATGAAGTAAATCCTTAAATCCCGTTGTTTCCGCGTTCATATTTCAACACCAACAAACACCTGTACATACTAATCCATGGGAGGAATATCACAACGTCTCATACGTCAATCACAACACGCGTAAACTGAAAATTAGTCTCAAACTTGTCATTGTTTAAGCCCGCCAGATAAACCAGTGCTTATTGTCGTTATGTTTAAGAAACTAATGACCACCTAAGAAGCTTATGGATGTCGTTATCACGTTGACGACCCCAACGAGGAGGTTTGGAGACACGAGGCAGTAAACAAGGAATCCCCCCCCCCCTGGTTTTGTTTCCTTTTCAGCTGTCGACAATAATCAGTGGGGGGGAAAAACAGAACACAAAGAAATGGTTGCAACAACAAAATCGGTGGGCGAACTCCTCTGTCTCTCTCTCTCTCTTTCCTGTAGAATAAATTCGGGGACCCAACACGAGCCGAAGAAGTAAGAAGGCGTGCATTAAAAGGACCACCCCTGAAGCAAGCCAGAGCAAAATTCCAAAGGCAGAGCCTGTTGTGTTCCTGAATCATTTCGATCTGTGTCTTCGTCTGGGTACATATCTTTTTTCTCATGGCTTCACTCATCCTCCTCTTGTCCGAGCTGATCCGTGTCCAGAGCACCAACCCTGCTTCCCTCGCGACTTCGCAGCTCTATTCTTCCAGTGCTTCCGCGACGACGGCGTCTTGTGCGGCGGCAGCAGCAGCTGCTTCTAGCCGTTCGATCGGCGCGAAACAGAGCAGCTACGACTCCAGCAGCGAGGATCTGCAGGAACCGAGAGTCTGTGTCGACCTTGCTTGGCCTTAGATTGTGATCAATGTGGTCTGCATCGGTCTTAGTTCGAGGGTCTGAAATCCCGAAGCAATGCTGTCTTTTTATCTTCGTTGTGTACATTTTCAATCTGTATGGATCTTCTCTCAATACTGTATGAACATCAAGTCCCATTGTGCTGTGCAATTAACCATTTCTAGGAGACCGTCCATGACAATTAACATTTTCATCAAGATGCAGTTAATAAAAGGACTTTCAGACTGCAGCAGAGAAACCATAGCTGACAAAATTCCTTCTTCCCCATTGCTGTCCTGGATACAACACTGTCCGATACGCGCTTAATCCGTGCGTCGACACAAATTCTCTCATTTTTTGTTGTAAGCCTGTCATTTGTTCTGCTAAGCAAATGCTACTAAGTTTTTAACCCGGACAGAGACTAAAAACGTAGTACTGCGTGCTGAATCGCTAGCCCCAAATACACAGACCCGCAAAAGTCGTGACAATCAGAGAACTCCAATGTCCTCGATCTTGGGAGTGTCGGTTGCCTTTCCTGTCGTAGTTAAAATATGAAATTACACGTTTATCTATCAGCTTAGGTGTTTATTATTGGTTCGAAATATTTCTCAAATTATTGCATGCTACCAGAGAAGGAGGCCTTGTATTGTATTCTAATCTTTCCAGGGCCTCGTTTGCTTCAATGCCGGGTCTTTCTTTCTTAGAACGGACTGCGGTCTGGCTCATGGCCATGCTAACCAAGCAATTTAGATCAAACGATCTCCCCACTCACTGGTTCATTGAAAGGCAAGCTGTCCCTTTATTTTCGCCTCGGGAAATTTTTGTGATTTTCTTTTCTCTTCCTTTCCTAAGTTTTGATGGCCATGGGTGGGTTATTCGGTGCAGCTCAGCCTCATTGATTACACAGCTCCTCAAGGTCAAGGCGTTGAGAAATCTTCGCCGGCATCTTGTCATTGGCCACATGAGAAAGCACAGGGTCACGTGACGTGTTGATACACAGCTACCGACCATAAGGCCATGAGTGCAAGATCTCGAGTGTCCAGAAACTGTCGATCGATTTGATGATCAACATCACTCGATTGAAGTATATTTACGCGGGACCCAATGAAGAAAATCTCATCTGAGATGTCTTCGGTCTTTCTGGCCGGTTTAGCCGATGACCATGGAACTAAACCGCTTGCAGCCAGAGGTTTTAGGCTTAAAACAGAGGGGACTTTCTTGGTTTGGTCAACAAGTGGATCGTGAAAACCAACAGCAAAGCCATTTTGATAACCGAGAGCGCCTTCTTCCGTACCCCGCAAGCGTAGGACACATTAAAGAACCATTCTTATACCGTGGGAAGCACTCGTTTCGCCAAGAACGGCTAAAAAAGCATATTGAAACCAATGGGTTTGTTGTCCTTTCACCAGCTCCAAAGATCAAACCACCCAACGCCTATATGTCTATCTGCCTCTTGTCTCGAGCTGCCCGTCCAAAAGCTAGGGAAATTCTTGCCTACTCCTTGAATCTTGTGAAACCCATGTGAAATTCCCCAAGGGACGTACAGGATCATCAACAGTTGGTGACTGATTCGGTCCATATATTACTCGGGGTCTATGCAAGAATTTTCCCAAAACCTAATTGAGTTTTTAGCCTTCCACGAGCAGTGAGAGACGCCGATACCACATCCTCTGGTCATTCTATTTCGGACTGTACAGCAGCTGAAGCAAATAACAGAGCTGCTCTGCAATTGTCTTAAACACATACAGGGAGGCGTGGAAGAGAGTCATGAGAGAGTTGATGGAGAAGCGTGACAAAGGATAGCTTCAAAACCGTGCGAGTGATTACGATATGATCTACGCATGCAAAGGTACGTATTGGAAGGTAAATCAGGAAGTTTCTGCAAAAGATAATAGAGAACCTCTACTTTTGAATGAACCATCGTGTACTCTCGAGTACCGGAGGTCCATGAGTCCACACTGCAGCACACAACGAACAAATTTCTCTCATCGAAACCGAATGGTCATGCTCATATTATGAATAATTAAGAACAGCGGATGTGGATGATTTTGTGGCCATGTCGGCAGCCAAACCGGATTTGGTTCTTAATGATTACAGATGAACTAAAACGACTAGAGGGCAAATGTTGATCCCAGCTGATATGGCAAGGGCGTATGTTGTTTGCACAGTAGCTTGCCTGATCGAGTTTTGCTAAGTGCCACACAGCAAATTGACATTTTCTTTCTCCAAAGAGGGAAAGTTAAATGCATCATTAATCAACTGGTATGCCCACTGTGTTGTCAAGTGAACCCACAGCTCAGTTGGTTAAATGTGCGTTGTGGCGTTAGTCCTCCAACAGAGCGTGGGTTCGAAGAGGAAGTGCTAAATTGGACAGAAACTGAGGACAAGATCGATCGGGAGCACAACTCCGAAGCATCAGTATTCGTCATTTTAGACTACTCGCACATTAGTTGACCGCCTCATGCAAAGAAACTCCTCCTAAGAAGCAAACCTATTTTTGTGGGAGTCGCTAACTTAAGACTGTGGACCGAACAGTAAAATTTAATTCCCTTTAGGTGCCAGAGCTGTAAAACTAGTGCAATGAGACAACTTTGCTCCGACTGGAATTCGGGTTGTCTGAGAATCCAGGGCAACGGTGGATAAGAGTTCACATTATCACGGATCGAAACCATGTAATCTTGTCAGGCACAAGAAACGAAAAGCCTACAATTAAGACCAGGTTTGGTATTCCAATATACCATGAAAGAAATGTTGCAATCAACTTCAATTCGTCAACAGCGAATAGAGCCTCAAGACTCTACCAATTTCCAGTGAAGAAGGAATCTTCAGCTAACCTCCATTGGCGACAGCGTAAAGAGCCCGGCATAATGGTTTTCAATCCACTGTGCAGGGCTCGAGTTCAATCGAACCGGAAGCTTTTCCTTCATCCCCCATCTTCAACCACAGACATTGCATTTGGGGCGCAATTTCATTACTTCCTCATCGCAAGCACGCGCAAATCATTCGTTGAATCCGCCCTTCGAAGGGCAAATTTCATCCTCCAAATACTTCACCTCATCCTTCTCATTCTTGTGCACAACATCCCACAAGAAATCAGTCAAGACAGTCTCATAGCATGGCATTTTGGCATACCCAGGGAAATAGTTGATATCAATCACCAAGAATCTGTCCCCATATCTAGCATCTCTGATCACATCAAAGTTGAACAAGTTCAACTTCATAGCCCTCCTCAAACCCCTCGCGAGTTCCGCGATCAAGCTCCGGGGAGGCATCTCCGCTTCCTCCAATCCGGCCGCCTCCCGTGGCCCGTCCCCGCCCTCCTCGCGGATTGCCGAATTCGACACCTGCGAGAACGGCATCAACCCTTCGGAGCACCCCAACTCCTCCTCCGAAACGTCGGGCAGCGACCTGCGCTTCACGCACTGCACGTACTCGCCCACCACGTACACCTTGAACACGACGCCGCCGTGATTCACAAACTCCTGGAGCACGATCGGGGGCTCGAGCTTGCTCAAGCCGCCGCGGTTGAAAACCAGGGACATCTCGTGCGACCGCTCGCTCCCGGCGGCGACCAGAGGCTTCGCGATCACCGGGAACGCCAAACCCTCGCACGATTGCTCGCTCGACAGCCTCTCCCTATCGCGAACCACTATCTGATCGGGGATCCCAAACGACGACCCGTCGGGACACGCGATCTCGAGTCCGGAAACCACGTGGAGCATCGAGACCCGGTCGTGGAGCCGGCCGATCGCGTCCGGCGAGTCCACGACCACCGCGCCGGGGTGCCTGGAGCCGAACTCGCGGAGCTGGCGGCTCCAGTCCTCGCCGTAGAGCTTGTGGAGGAGGCAGTCGAAGGGGCCCTGGTCGGCGAGCGGGCGGCGGAGGTCAACGGCGACGAGGTCGATGCCGCGGGAACGGGCGACGGCGACGAGGGAGTCCTGGATGATGCTCTGCTGCTTCTTGGGCAGGAGGGCGTAGCCGACGGTGAATCGCGGCTCGGCCATTTCGGAACGGACGGTCAGGATCGATGGGAGGCGCTCGGAAGGAACGGCATGCAGATGGTGCTAGCGACGAGCTCGGGGTTGCTAGAGAGAGCTTGTCAGCATAAGAGGGAGAGTGCTGAATGATCGGGAGCAAGAGGCATGGCGTATTTATATATAGTTTCGGGGGGAAAATTATTTAAAAAGTTTTAAATCTATTGCATTTTTGCCAATTCAATCTTAAACTTTTTAAATTTATCAATTTAGTCCTAAATATTTTCGCTTCTTGCCATCCATCCGACCAATTTTGGCCGGTTGACGCTGACGTGGCAATTTTTTAATATTTTTTTCTTTTATTTTTTTTTGCCCTTCTTCTCTTTGATCGGTTCGACAACAGGCCAGAGGTGCAAGCCAGCGAAGCTCGCCCCCGCCGACAACTGGCGAGGGTGAGCCTCGCCGTCGCTAGGCGTCACCTCACCATGGCTAGTTGAGGCTCGACCTCGCTGGATCTGGGCGAATCCGGCCTGGCAGCGATGGGCGAACTTCACCAATCGCCAGACCAGCCAAAGGGAAGAAGGGAAAAAAAAGAAAAAAAAAGATTAAAAAATTCGAAAAAAGAGTATTTAAAAATTGCTATGTCAACATTGGCCAAACGACCGAAGGTCATGTCAGCGCCGACCGGCCAAAATTGGCCGTATGGACTCAATTGGCAAGAAATGAAAAGGTTTAAGACTGAATCGGTAAACTTAAAAGGTTTAAAACTGAATTGATAAAAGCGCAATAGGTTTATAACTTTTTAGATAATTTTCCCTAGTTTTGGGATAATGATATAATCGGTCCTTAAAATTTGGTTGTTCGGAGATTAAAATGAACGCGTACCAAAAGTTCAAAAATCACATTAAACAGATTAAAAGTTCATGAACGATATTGTATATTGGGGTAAAGTTCAAGAATCATTTGTGTCATTTTTCTTATAATTTCTGTGCATTTGGTGGAGAGTAAGTGATTGAGTGAGAAAAATGGCTCAACAGAAGATTCAAGGTGAGTCCAATGTACTATGATCCTTAGATCATGTCAATTTAAGGTATACCTTGTAATGCCGTCGAAAAGTGCCGATGGAACACCTTTCAAAATGCGGGTGGGTCTTTGCTAATTCTGGGGCAAGAAAAGTAATTGAAGAGAAAATTAGAAATATTGAGATAAAGGTTCTAATATGTAAAGATAAATTGAAAGCAAGATTAAATACCTGGTGTTTATTGATTTTTTTTTAGTCAAAAATCCAGTGTTCATTGATTAATTAGCGAATAGTTTACAACGGTTACAAAGATACTATATGCATCCTACTTCACTCGATTCAGTAACGAGATGACCGCACTACTCGATGGTTGTTTCTTCTCCACTTTCCATGCCCAACATCATCTGTTACTTTTGAAGTCCCTCGTTCCACTACTCAACGGTTCCAAAAGCCAAATTTCACGGCTTCCACCATTGGTGGCTTTCGAGATCCACGGCATCCATGACCTGATGGCTGTGTTGGTTTCACTTCTTCAAGGTTGTGTTGATCCTCATTTCTATGTATCTTAATTGTTCAATCCGAAATTAGGTTCCGTTACTTAGATAACTACTTTGTATCCAGCTTATCGCAGATCATGATGGTCGTAGCCCTTTGTTGATTAGGTCAAATCTCACTTTTCCAATGCCCATGCTCCAAGGCTCAATTTTATATCCTTGATATCTCCTATTGACTAAAATCATTCATCTTGTCGACCAACTGTAATTATCAACTAAAAGTTTTCAAAACTTAGCAAATTAAATTCGCTTTTGCCACGTCTTGCTTGATCTCTCTCCATCTGAGCCAATGGTCAAAGACTTGAGTATTATTTGTGTCGACAATCCTATCTCTTGAATCGCTAAATTTTAGTTAAATCTGCAGCCGGATTATTGATTTTTTGTTATAATCGCCAAATACACCAAACTTTCCATTTACATGGAGTTGGCACACTTTGGTTGGTAAAAGGCCAATTTTCCCGACGAATCTGTCGACACGACAGATACATGTCCTGTTTTCAAATTCCAAGTCCACGAAACATCTAGACAACCTCGAGGACTCGATAAGACTAGAACGTAAATCAGATCTGAGTGGTCCGATGAAAAAGAGTGCTCTAGGTGACTTAAGCAATCGGACCTGTAACGCCTAATACAAACGTAAGGGCTCTTTCCTTCTTCATCTTTCTACGTTCTTCATGTTGAAACGAGGAGAATTGTCCAAAACGTCATAAATCTATTGCACTTTTGCCAATTCAGTCATAAACCTTTTAATTGAGCCAATTGAGTTATAAACCTTTTTCACATTTACGATTTTTCGAACAAATTTTTCCCGTTTATAGAATTGATGGATGGTATACATTGGTGGTGGGTTCCTCGCGACAAAGGGATTCGCAGCATGGACATGGGCACTTCATTTGGCATCCCGTACCTTTACCATCCTCTCCAAAAAGGACTCTTGCAGGATGCTGATGTTGATGCTGATGCTCCTCTTATCTTATGTGGGATGAATTCAATCCCCCACCATCCCCTTTTTTTCTCTTTTCGAGAGAATAATTTTGCATAGTTGCCTGCAGCTGTGAGTAAGATGGTGGACGATTATTATTAAAGAAACAATCATAAAAGGAGTTAGGAGATGGAGGGTCAGAAGTTGTTATAGCAGAAGTTTCTTACCAAAGTGGGTTGGTGGGGGCTCTATGATTTCTAGATGGATGGGCACGAACAGGAAGTTAAAAGATGGACCATTCCATTTGGTTTCTCATGTTCATCTTAGAATGTAGCTTATGTTAGATGAGAAAAGTATCGCGTGTTTCTTTAGCCCAAAGACGAAGTAGTTTGTTTGGTCGACCCCGGTTTGTTTGTGTAAAAGAAAGTTTTGCATATGTTGGATGCATCGGCACGCGCCGTTTCGCACTTGAAAAGCCGCCAGGAACGCATATCGCATACGTAAGGCAACGTGATTAGAGTAATTTATAAGAATCATGCACACGGGAAAGTCTCAATTTTAAATATCATTCAGTGTACTTGAAGTAGTATTCAATCTCGAATCTTACGGAAAAATTGCATGAAAACCCATAAATACAATGTAATAGCAAGAAGATTATTATACAATAGACAGATTGTAGGGGTGATCGGTTCCCGATCCCAGACCGAGAGGATCGACTCCCAATTTTGAGAACCGGAGACCGGACTGATGGTCCGGTCTGGTCCAATAAAACCGATCACTTTTTCATTTTTTTTCTCACCACAACGAGAGAAAATGACAAATCTCAACATATTGACAATAAGTAAAGAGTCATTGTGGTGCGACAATAAAGGAAAAGTGTCATACATGAGTTTATATCACATTTAACTAATTTTTTTGAAGAATAAAAAATAAAAATATATATATGTAGCCGGTCCGATCCAATCCGGTTCCCCCTTGGAATCAGGAACCGGACCAACACTCTCTGGAACAGGACCAAACCGGCCAGTCCGCGCAATTCTTGGTCCGGACAATCCGTTTTGTACACTCCAAATAGATTGCGGCATCATGCTGTCAAAAAAGACACAGCCACTATGATACTCAAGGTATGTACGGATGCCAATTATATCTTAAACTTGCAATCTTGTCAAATTCAATCCTAAAACTTTATACGAAATTTTAATATAGTCATCTCCAGTCAATTTTCTCCGGGAATCGCCGATGTGGCGGAACCACCTATGCCAAATTGCCTGTTGGCAAAAGTTCATGATATCCAATCTTAAATTCGATGTTTGGCCCGACTCAGGCCCTCGTGGGCTGTGCCAGATCATCAGATATATTTGGGCCAGCGCTCGGCAATACTATTTCGCTTTGTCAGAAAACCAATGCTCGGCCCATTTGCTTTAGCGGGGATAACACCATGGCATGAGCAGAGTCGCTACGGTACGGTGCTACCTTGAGAAATGAAGTTAATCTTCATGCAAAACTTTGCATCTACAAGTCATTGATAGATGATGCCATAAACCAATCAATACTTAGATATTCAAAAAAAAAAAAATTCGCATATACAAGTGGTTTTTGTTCATGTAATTACTTTCTTTCTCCGTGCCAAGAACATTTGAGGTCGTTTATTTTTAGCTTTCACCTGGTCCATAAATCACCGATGTAATCGTTTTCGTGATATAAAATTTTCTTCCCTCCATTCTTATTTGATATTAGTGCACAAATTAGGTTGGCTTGGACTTTCGATCGATTTGATTCAACTTTGCAAATGAGCTTTGAGATTTTAAAGGTTTTGGATAAATGCAAGTGTTATTTGGCAATTTTTTTTTAAAAGTTTTGGGAAGATAGTGATTGCAATTACGTAACCCTCTAAAGTCTTTTAGCCCAAGTCCCTACCTTGGGCTTTTAGCATTTGCGATAAGCCAACCGATTTTATTCTTCCCATTTTGCCCTCATTAAATTAACTAAATTCCAATTCTACCCTTCTCTCACACACCAATCTCTATCTTCTCCCCCCTCCCCCCTCTCCAGCCAAATCTGATCGCCAGGGAGGGCAACCGAGGCCGCATGACCTCAATAAGAGTTCACTAGGGCCACTCGACCCTCGCTTGGGATCACCCGAGCCCTTTGCCTGCGCCTGGCGAAGGATTTGAGTTCAGTTTTTTAAAAAAATACAGAAAAAGTCCTTTATAGATGTAATTTTTTTCAAATAATATTTACATCAAAGTTACTTTCCGATGCACTTTTAAATTACAGTTTGCGATGAGTAGACAATAGAAGAAGCTCGACAAATGCATCGGATTGGTTGAGCAAGGGGGACACAACCGCGGGGAGCCCGCACCCTTGTCTTCTCCTTGTCTTGTCCCCCTTCCCACCGATACCCCCACCATCACGTGCCGCTCACCGCCTGCCCGGTCCCAATACCATGAGATGGCTACTCACTCTGGAGCTCAACGACGGAGATGGAGTTTTCATGTAATAATTTGCACTTCATGGGCTCAAATTAAGGACCAGATACTCACCAAATTACATGATTACTTGACCCAATCTAACGAATTGCAAACGCACACAAGGTAGCCCACGAAACTGGTTCAAATTCGAAGGACGATCAACGTATTTCGCGTTCAAATTTCATAAAGTTTGGGATTTTTTTTGTTCTAGTTTTGATCGATGGCAATATGCCGAAGTTAACGGGGATCGTGTTTGATTTCAACATAATTTCGTGGCAACGGAAATTGGGGTCGTCCTTATTAGTCTAATTAGTGGCCTTTCGGAAACCGTTTAGAATATATATATATATATATATATATATATATATATATTCCCAAAGATTTGATTCTTATGTCGGAAGCTACCATGTTCAGAATTCACATGTCTATGACGGACGTGGCGTATTCTGTTTAGACACGAACATTTCACCTCATCAAATAATTAATGGTCTTTTTATGGGTGTTTCGAAAGCATTGGATTCAATGTATTTCATGCAAAACACATGAAGGATTGAATTTGAGAAGTTGCACACCAGAAAAAGCAAAAAAAAAAGAAGAAGAGTTAAAAAGGCAAGAGTATTTCTACACCGTATATACGCCCATCGATACACCCAACAAAAGGACATTCTTTTCCTTAATTCCGATATTCTCTCTCTCTCTCTCTCTCTCTCTCTATTGGGTCTGTCTGTCTCCAGAGGAAGTGTCCCATAAAAAAACAGGGAGCGCGCTCTCTCTCTCTTGGAGAATCAGGGACAATCTGAAGAGGGAAAGTGGGAGCATTTGTCAGGGAAAGAGGAGGGTGGGGGAGAGAGAGAGATGGCCAAGAATGGGGAAGCGCGGTGGAGCTTCCCGTTGCGCTTCTGGGAGGTGGCGGCGGCTTCGACGGTGGTGGCGGGTTTCGTTCTTGGCCTCCTGGGCGTGTACCTGACAATGCCCGCATCCGACTACAGCTTCCTCAAGCTCCCTCGCACCCTCCAAGATCTTCAGATCCTTCGGTCATTCTCTTCCTAATACTTCTACCATGTGCCATTTCTTGCTTCGAGCTGGTTTTGTATGGAAAAGAGTTGAAGTTTTGAATACGTGAATCCGATTCGGTCGATCCGGGTTGAGTGAGTTTTGTTGCGGAAGTTTCGCATTTGATGATTTATGTTGCTGGAGAGCTTCGTGTGCAATGATGGACAGTCACTGATGCAATGCCCTCCAGTTTTGTTGCGACCTTTTTCTGGCCCTTGCCCGCTTATGCTAGATGCACCATCCTTGTGTTGCTGGATTTGTTTTCAAATCTGAGTGTTCATTCTTTCAGATGTTTAATGGGCGAAGCTTTTTCACTCTTGACCTGGTCGGGTCACTAGTTGTTGAAGATGGTGAAATGATGAAGACGACTCTCAACTATCGTCTTGCCCTTATGGTTTCAGAAGAAAGTTTCCATCGTAATAAGAAGTGTTTTGTTGGGAATGTGTGGAGTGTTGTGTGATGTAACTTGAGAATGGCTGTCAATTCCATTTGGTTCCACCAAGATTAGTGATTGGTAGCTGTGAGCTTGACTTGATGAACCCCCTGTATTTTTGGGCATTCCAAATTGCTGACCAAGTCAATGCCATATCTGTATCCTTGTGACCTTGCTGTGTGATACTTCCGATGAAGCTCCAAGTTAACACTTTGATGACAATTGATATCAGTTCATTTGCTGTCGGTCGTTGTTCATTGCACACTCAACATTATGATGTTATATTTGGGTATTATGACCACATTGAATAACCAAATTAAGAGGCTGCAATTTTGTATTTTGAATGCTCCAATTTGGGGAATTGTTGTGTTTTTTTTTTATTATTGATTTTTGGATGTTTGAATATGCAGAGACCATCTTGTGGGCTACACAAGCGACTACACCCTGCAAGTCCTGGTTGGTTACTCGATGGTGTACATATTCATGCAGACTTTCATGATCCCGGGAACTGTTTTCATGTCGCTGCTCGCAGGAGCGCTTTTTGGAATGCTTAAAGGCATGGCCCTGGTGGTGTTCACCGCCACTGCCGGCGCTTCGTCGTGCTATTTCCTATCGAAGATGATAGGACGGCCCATTGTCTTCTCTCTTTGGCCCGATAAGCTTAAGTTCTTCCAAGCTCAGGTGCATATCTAAAATCCAAGTAGCATCAGTGCATACGAGTGAATTGAAAGGGCATGCTTTCTTTGTATCTTCAGGTGGCTAAAAGAAGAGAGCGGCTGTTGAACTACATGCTCTTCCTTAGGGTGACTCCGACCTTGCCTAACACGTTCATTAACTTCGCTTCCCCGATAGTTGACGTGCCATACCACACCTTCTTCCTTGCTACTGTCATTGGACTCATCCCGGCAGCTTATGTCACTGTCAGGGTAATCCTTCAACTTTTAAGTTGCTATGATTAGACACTTGTTCCTTTTTCTCAAGAGAAAATTGATTGTTGTTCGAGTCAATTAGTGGATGTGAGCACAATTCTCATTGTTGATCATGTGACATTTTGTTTCATGCAGGCTGGACTAGCTCTGGGAGAGTTGCAGTCTATTGGAGATCTTTACGACTTCCATTCCATCGCCACTCTGTTTTTCATCGGGATCATCTCGGTTACTCCAACACTGATGGGCAAGAGGGGCTCATAATGCCTAGATTATTAACTCGCTGGTCCTGCATTGTGTCCATGCGAACCCCTTTCCTCGGGTCACCCTTCAGTATCATGTCCACCTCTATATAGATAAGCAACAAATAGTCCTAAACGCGAAGTGCTCTCTATACTGAGCAAATTTCGTCAGCACCAGGGAGATCGATCCTGCATGGGATAACTTGGAAAAAGCGTCGGTTACCAGCCCTTGATCTCAACCCTGGCCTGATCAAATAAGAATTGTTATCTTGATATCAGGTAGACCGTGAAGGAGGGGTCTCCTTTTTTTAGTGTCAGTTCCTTATACGCCTGATTTATGTTGTCCCATTAGCAAGAAGGGAAAATGGAAAGAAAAGGAATTTCCCTGTATATCATTGTTATAACTATCAAGTAGGATATGTCACTGCAGTAGAGGCATCTATGTATTACACTCAGATACCCTTTTAAGAATTATCATCTAAATTCGGCTTGACCTATGCATTGTCGAGAATTACCCATCTCTTTGTCCTCGATGAGGTCCCATCGTCGTCCGGAGGTGCAATTTTGAGTGTTAACTCAAAGAAGCCTGTACCTTTACATCAAATCGACAATCATCAGAATTTCAGGGTCAACTCTGTGTTGTTTTAGTAATCTAACTTTTCTTCATTGAAGAAGAGATTCATTTCATGACTCGAGATAAGATAATGAAATAGTTATCATGGGTCGGCTGGTGATATTGACACGGCCGTGCCATTTTTTACGCCTTTGCAAACTTTTCTCCAGGAAGCAACATGAAGTTATCCAGATTTTGCAATGCTCAGCAATCATTTGTTAATTGATTTATTGTCCGGAGAGTATTAAGTTAGATACTTTTCCTCAAATCTAAACACCGGAAAATGACCATTTAGCTTGGAAAAATTGTTAAGGACAAAATAAAGATGGATAAGTGCTTGCCGGCCCCTCGAATTGAGAGGATTTAGCATATACCATTAGGCACCAGAAGCTGACGTTCAAGCCAAGACAATGATTTTGTGCCAATCTTTCTAAGTTTTCTTGCCTCCATGCCACATGCACTACTTCTTGCACCTCAAATCTTCTGATTGGTCAATAATAAATATTTAATCACACCTAATGCCACTATTAGTGATCTCAACAAGTTGACTGGAATCCACCAAACTAGTATCTAGCATTAACCACAGGGCAGAGCAACGCAAAGCTTACCACACAACACAGGGGAGAAGACAGGAGAAGTGCAAGATAGGCAGGGTAAGTATATTCATCATTTGCTAGGAGAGAAAAGTGTCCCAAAAACTAGACCTATATCTTTCATTCCGACATGAATTTTAACTTGCTGTACAAGTTTACTTCCGCGAATGCTGTTCGCTTCTCATCTCTCTACTTTTAGACATGATATCGAGAAAAGCTATGTACTAATTGGCTCGCATATTATGATATCGTTATGGTGCTAGAAACAAATGCTTGGTTGGACGATGGGGAGCGATGAGCACTCGAGGATCAAAGCCTCGGGAAGTTTGTGAGAGCAAAAGTAATGTTGTTTGGGCATGGCACTCTTTTTCTTCGGATACCTCTTTCTTAAGACCCTATTCTTAAAGCCATAGCTGTTTACCAGAGAGAGAGAGAGAGTGGGGCAGCTACACAAAGTATATGAAGTATTAAAACCTGCTATCAATCCTCAAACCCGAGCTGGCCAAATGAAAGGGCCTTTCTTGCTTCCTGAGATTTGACATGGAACCTTGCCACGTTGAAAGGGGCTACTAACCTGATACTTGCAGTAACCTTACAGCTTGCCCACTCAACTGCAACATAAGGACAGCTTAACATTCATGCTGGCAATGTAAAATCTTTCTCGTCCGATTCTATCTTATCACACCTCTGTTGCTGTGATGGTCTATGTTTATAAGTAAAGATCTAGCCCATTTTTAAAGCCAAATCTCTTCTGACCTACTTAGTTTTGGTTGGGTTGTGAGGATCACTATATCAACATCTGGTATGTGGTATGTTTTTCATGTATATCTGTTGCACAAACAGATAATTAAGCTAGATATCTGAAGAATTCTCGAGCTGGATAAGTGCTTTCTCTTGTTCTGAACACTGAGCTTGCTTTCATCATTATATGTCAGATATGGAGGTCACTGAAGATATAAAAGTTGCTGTCCGTCAGGATCGGCCTAAAGTCGTTCCACATGTTGGAGATGAGCACTCAATAGAGCACTTGAAAGACAAAGATCTTCAAATTGAAACCGAGAAGGAAATTATAGAGGAGTACCAGGCACAGGACGCTCGTAATGCCGGAGAAAGTCGAAAGGATCCAGTGAAGAAACCAAAAGAAGCTGCAAAACAAAAGGCAAGAGTCACTGTTCCTCAACCATTCTCTTTGGCAACTGAGAGGAGAATGTCACGAGAAAGGCAAGCATCGATTGATTTTTCATCTTCCGCTGAGAAAAGGACACCAAGAGAAAGACGAGGCTCAGTCGATCTTAACAACATGCAGCCAAAACTATCCAAATCAAGAAGTCTAAACAAGTAAGGTCCCCTTTTATCACCATTAAGTCTAGCTTTCATGTGCTATTAAACTCTCACGCCTGTAAAGAAGATCTCAAAGTCAATAAACATTTTCATTTAAAGATTTACAATATAGTGGGGTGAACCATGGGTTACCGTGGCATAGGATAAAGGAGAAATACAATAAAATGCTTCTAGGAATTCAAGTTGGTAATTTCTTGAAGTTAAATGATGCCTCAAAGAATTAGATTTCTAACTTTACGACGTATACTTTCTTGTTAATACAAACTGGAGTCAATCTAAAAGTAATGGACCTTGGTACTTACATGCTCAATCGTTGAGTGATATTTGATTCTCCAGGCCTCACTTCTCTGGGGGTGCCAGAGAAACACACAAGCCGGGGCACGAAAACTCAGCTACTGCTGCCACCGCTAAAAGAACTGTCACGTCCAAAGTTTCGGGCCGCCAAGAGGGTGACAACAAAGAAGAGGTGAGTTAGATGCATTTGCTGGAAACTACAGCAATGCCGATCGGGTTACTGCACTCTTTCGGGAGAAAAATTAAAGAACAAGAATAGGAAGAAAGAAAAATAGGCGATCATGATAAGCAATCTGTCACTGTATCCTCCATTCTTCTTTCTGGTCATGACACTTTTGCGTGAGAATCAACGGCGTTCTTAGCGAGCGGAATTGCTGAGAGAAAATATCGTTGTCCCGGTCTCTTGTGATAACTGTTGAGGTCAACACAGATACCTATTGCAACTTTAAGGCTTTGGTCCTCGAGGTGTCTCCATTTGGCCTTTGTAATGTCCAATCATCACTTAATTCAAGTGCTGTGATGATATCGAGCATCACAAGATTGCTGGTTTTGTATATTGTATGCCAGATTGGAGTTAAGAATCCGAGTAAAACGAAGGCGATCAAGGAGATAAAGAGCAACTCACAAGCGCCTATGAAGGTACTCAGTCAACCTGTATACGGTTAGCCTCTGAATACGATTTAAATTGACTTATCAACTTCACCTCGATCTCATAATTCAGCGGCAGGAGCAGAAAGGAGAAACGGCAGAGACTCGCAAACTCGGAAAGAGCTCGACATTCAAAGCATTGCCCCTACCAAGTTTCTACCACAAGAACGACCCCGCGCCAAAACCCAGTACAAAGAAGGTAAATCTCTTGACATATACCGTAGTCCTTTCACATGATTCGGAGTTTCGTGGATGAGGACCTCATGAACAAGAATCCCGAGCAATTTCGTCAAGCTAACGATATCCTCGATTGAGAACTCGAATTGCATGCGCATTTCAATCTCATTGACAAAGATGGTACTATCTCGGAGTGAGCTCATTTTGTTTTGGATTATGTTTATGTCAAAGATCACACGCTTGAGTTGAAGTCTGCATTTTGTGCTCTTACCAGGTTTCATCTCCCAGTCCCAAGTCTCCTCCGCTTGGCCAGAGGAGCAAGCATTCGAACTCGGCCTCTGATGCCCAGAAGAAGACCATAACCAACGGCGCGAAACAGACCATAAGCAAGCTGCTGAAGAGCACCCACAAGGCTCTGAATCCTTCCAAGGAGACGGTAAAGAGTGTCGTTGTGGCCGCATGAGCGCGCGTTCATGCATTTTCCTCCTTTGTGCTTATGTCCCTCGAATTCGGTTTTCGTCGCTTATGCATATGAAGTGGATTTGTCCGTGTCATTTGCTCTCGCGTGAGTCATAGAAACCAACAATGAATCCTTGCTATTCCGGTTGGCGGAGTTTGTTCCGAGCTTTGTATTCAGCTTCATGGTTGAGACAAATAGAAGTTGTCCTTTGTCCACCGATCCATCTTATCTTACCTGATATCAACACAACTTCAGTGGGTTTCCATGAGCATAACTTTGGACGAACCCAGCAATGTATGGACATTTTGCAGTATCTAAGATCATCTTCATTGTAATGAACCGAACGACGTTGCAGTAAACAGACACAAGTTGGCTTCCCAGATGGAAAGCCTCCAGAACAATCATCTCTACTTCTATTGACATGTCGGTTCGCTACGCACTGGCTGTGCCGAAGTTGTCCATTCCCTGTCCTGTTTGTTGCTGTTGCTCTGTGATCTTCAATTTTTGCGCCGAGGCATCACTGTAACGAGCATGAAATTCCAACCTCTGTTGTTACATTGGAACCATCATGGGCTCGCGACGGCTTGAAGTTGACGATCAAACCGTTTCTTCATCCTCTTCCCCTGCTTCCCACAGAAAGTGCGCGTACGCCCCCAACACCGTGCTGCATTCACATGACCACCCGCATTCGATCACATATCAATCGCCATTCGGATCAGCTCGGAGAATTTCGGACGATGGCTACCGAAGGAACGAACAGGGTGGAACTTACCAGTCGTCAGGAGATGCATGCACCGCTCGATCGAAGTACAGTCCGGCCCTATCTTCGTCTCCCTCCGCCTCCCAAATCAACCTCCCGTACAGCGACAGAACCTCGCCGTCGCCGGGACTCGCCAGTATCGCCCTCGCGTAGTACTCCGCAGCTCCCTCCGCATCTCCCTCCACCTACAATCGCTCGCCAAGTTTAAAACGATCGCCACGATCACATCACCGGGCTCAAACCAAAAATAGCGAGTTCAAGTTTACGCGGTTCTTCTATCCGCATTTACCTCGTGCAGATACTCGGCGTAATTCCTCAGCAGGAGCGAGCAGTTGGGGCTCGACCCCAACATCTGGCGGTAGTGATCGCCGATCTCGCTGCTTCTCGCGCACCCGCCGGCGGCGGCGTGCCGGGATCGGGAGCCGCCCGGAGCGCTCCGCCGTGCGATCGCGTCGTCCGATCCTCTCCAGCTCGAGCCGCCTCCGTCTCCTCTCCGGCGACGGAGAGGAACTCCGGCGGGGATCCGAGAGCAGGAGAACACGGAGGAACCGGAGAGAACGGAGCGATGGTTAGGAACTGAGTTGACTCGGAACAAAGAAGCTTCCATGGCGGTCAGGTTATCGCTGGCTCTTCTTCTCTCGCGCGCCGTGAGTGAGTTGGTGTGAGCTGAACTCGGCCATTTATATAGAGAGGCGCTCGAGTTTGACCGCAGAGTTAGCGAGATGGCGACACGTGTAGGAGTGCTTTTAATATTCTTTCTTTCTTTTTAATTTTTTCTTTCACCATTTTTTTCCCCAAATACAGATTTATTTGGGCTTGAACACGATGGATTTAATAATTCATATAATTTATTTACTAATATACAATGAAGCTAAATCCTTTCCATGCGATAATTTCTAGCATTTTTTTATTTAATATGCGCCTTCTCTTTTTTTTTTCCTTTTTTGCTTTGCCAAAAATGATTCGTACAAAAGCAGGTCAAATTTCAATGGGGCTATTTTTTTTTTGGGGGGGACTAAGGTCGAAAAAACCATGTTCGGAAAATTTCGGGTCGAAAAATTCAATGGGCCTTAAACAAGGGGCTCTTTTCGCCCTCTCCCACTAACTAAAAAAAATGAAAAATTAGAAAAACCATGTTCGGAAAACCAAAGCTCGGTTAGAAAACCAGGTTCGGGGAACCCAAAAGAAAAAGTCTGAAAAGGACATTTAACTCAAAAGCCCAGCTAAAAGTAAATACTTAAAATTTTATGTTAATATCAAAAAAAATCCTAAATTTTGTTCATTGCGATACTGATACTTCAGACTTTTTATCATATCATCAAAGACCCTAAATTATACCTACCACGACACTGATACTTTATAGAATTATTTGTGTCTGCCGGAACCCCTAAACTTGTACCGATTGTTTGGAAAGTAGTGACGTGACAAAAAAATTGGGGTACTAGTGTCGTCGTGAGCAAAGCTTAGGATTTCTTTGTGGTAGACGAAGAATATTTCGTTCACACCAATTCAAATTTGGAGATTTTGATGACATAAAAAAAATTAGGTTATTAATATTACAATCGACATATGTTAGGGTTTCATCTTCTTTCTCTGTCTACCCACAAGACCAGATTCAGTTTCCCTGGCCATTGTTATGAAGTTTCGGTCCTCAATCATGAGAAACGAGCAACTTGTGGGCAAATTGAACAATCGACAGTGGCATCTCGTTCTTTAATAGAAAGCTATTGATTTGTCCTTATGCCTAGGTCTAGGGAAACTTTTGGTTACTACGAGGTGAAATTTATATATCGCGACGTTACGTTTCTCAGATATTTTAGTTTCGAGTTTTATTTCAATAGAACTTTGAAGTGCGGGTGAAAAATAAAATTATCAAATACTTTTATGAGAAGGAATTTTTTATAAAAAAAAAGGCCCCAATATTTTCCCAAGACAAAAGCTGGATTAGAAAACAAAGGAATCGGGGGCCAAAAAAGTCGAAAGAGACATTTAACTCGAAAGCCCAACCAAATATATATAATTTTAGATTAATACCACCAAAAACTCTAAAATATATCCATTTGTGATGTCGATATCCTAAATTTTTGATTGTATCACCAAAAATCCTGCAATACTCTAAAAATTTTTAGTGTCACTAAAACCCCCAAACGTGCACTAGTGTGATAAAGAAAATCCTAAATTTATCACAGTGGTACAAGTCGGGGATATTAGTGACATGAAAAAAAAATTTGGGGGATATCTCGGGTGGGCAATTTGGATTTTTTGTGGTGATCCAATTAAAAAAATTATGTTTCGCAATTTAACAAACGAAGGGTATTTTTATCACATGAATGCAAATTTAGAGGTTTTTGTGACAAAAAAAAAAGTAAGGTATTAGTGTCGCAGTAGGCATAATTTAAACTTTTTTATGGTATTTTTCCTATATATATACACATCAATGCAAATTTAACAGTAAAGTTTTGTATTATGGGAGTGTTAAGAGTTATAGAAGGTTATGCTTTAAAAACTGTTTTTCCTTTTATAAGTCTTTTTCTTTCTTCTAAAACTCTAGCAAATTCCATACTAGGATTTCTTGGAAGTTCAAAATTTTTAAAAAGGGTTGTTTTTAAATTTTTTGAAATGTTTTTGGAGAAGTGTTTTGGATTGAAGATTCTATTCAGTCCAGTTGCTTTCCTATGGTATGAAGATGTTAATTTGAATAATTATTTTGTTCTTGAATTTTCTGATTAAAATGGGGATGTCTATTTCTGTTGCTTTTCTATAATCAAAATTCCAACCAAGTATCCATGATACTCCGAAGTAATAGAAAAAGAGCATCAATTTAGGAAATTTTTTCTCATATGAAAGGGGAGTGAACTGGTTGGTAAATATTTCATAACTGGTTTGAATCAGAAGAACCAGTTTCTTCAATATTTTCATCCTTTTCTTTTTCTTTGAAAAATTTAATTTTGATATCCAAAATTTCTTGTTGCATTTTGGCTTGAGTAAATTTGAGGTTTTGAATTTCTTGTTTTTGTTGGTTGATTTCTTGTTAAGATCGCTTATAGAAATGGGTTTGGAATCTATTCTCTTTCCTTTACCAAGGATAGTGGAAATATTATAAGGAATGTCAGAATGAGAAATAGGTTTTGATGGTTGAAAACAATTTAAATATTTAATTTTTGTTTCATATATATATAGTCTGAGTTGGATGGATTTTGTGTTCCTAGGTTGTATTGAGCAACTTGGTCCTAACATGGGCCATCTTCGTTTGTGGCCTAGAATTGACATGAGACCCTTGTGGAATACTACCAAATTGACTCGTTCTCGATTCATCCTCTTTCTCTGTCTTCCGGCAAGACCAGATTCAGCTTCCCTGACCCATTGTTCTCAAGTTTCAGTCCTCAATCAATGGGAAATGAACAAACTTGTGTGCAAATTGAACGGTCGTTGTTGGCACACCGTTTCTTTGTTAGAAAGCTAATGGTTTGTCCGCATGTCTAGGGAAACCTTTAGGACACTGATATAAATGGTCCATCAATTTTAACTTAATGAGCACTGTAATTATTAAACTTTAGTCTAATATACATTGTCGTCTATGAACTTTAAATTTATTCAATGTAGTCCCTGAATTTTTTGTATACATTCAATCTAGTCCATAGACTATTTCCATTTATTCAAGTTCAGGGATAATATTGTACATTTTCATATGATTCAAATACTAGATTGAACACAAACCAAAAATTTATGAACCATATTGGACAAAATTAAAGTTTAGGGACAACATTATACATTAGAATAAAGTTAAGGATACATTGAACAAATTAAAAACTCATGAACCACATTTCTAAATTTCAAGGACCGTTTGTCTCATTATCACAAGACCTTTTGGTAATTGCGAGGTGAAACTTGTATACCACGACATCACATTTTGAGGAGATTTTAGTTTCGAGGCTTGCTTCGATCGGGCCTTGAAACGCGAGTGATTGCTGCAAGCGGTGGTTGTGTCCAAGTGTGAGTTTGAATGGTGAAAAAATTGTTAGATCTCTATGGGAGGGAAATTCGGGAAAATCGAACTGTGAAGAGTGTTGTAGCGAAGAAAGAAGAGTTACGAAGAGATGAAACTATGAGCAAGCCTTTCGTGGGCAAGTGATGTGGAAATAGAAGGGATGAAGAGGAAGAAAAAGATACAGGAAGAACAGGTTTCCAACCAATAAAATGTTACGTGCCGAAAAGAAAACGAAAACTTCTATTTTCATCCCCATACTTTCATACTTTTTCTGATCAAGTGCTTGTGTTTTTAATTTGCTTAATCACGTCCTTCTATTGTCAAATATTTTTTAATCAACTCCTTTTGTTAACAAATCCGACCAAATTCAACTGACGTGGCAAGTGGAGATATCAAAGTATGATGCAAATTAAATATACGGATGTCCATGTGGACGTGTGTAGAAAATTTTAGCTGGTGTACTCGACGTCTGAGTATGACATGAGTAGAACTTGGCCAATACGGACTCATAAGGCTGCATTTGATTCAACTTTCCAAGGAGCTTTGAGGAATAAGTAGATGTCCATTTTGAAAAAAAATTTATCCACATTGTATTATTACGTTGTCCAACAACTATATCAGCTGCATTTGGTTGGATTTGGTGTAAGAAGATGAACTTGATTAAAAAAAAATTGTAAATAAAATGACTTGGTTAGACAAGTTTAAAATACATGGACTTTGCTTAAAAAAAGTGAAATTACAGGAATGAAAGAAAGTTTCAAATGTAGCAAGCAATAGTGTAATATGGATTTTCCTTTTCACCAATCCTATCGCCTGTGTGAGAAAACTAATATAAAATTCAATCTTTTCAATTTCTAAAAAATAATTGTGTGCAATTGAAAAGACACTGTTTTTACTGCGGTGGAGATTCATTGCACTCTCTGTCCTATAATCAATACGGTGACAAATTAGTTCATATTGCTTTATGTCACAGATATACTGTTTTGAAGCCACAAAAAGTTTAAGAGGGGGAGCCAAGCAAACTTGAAGCTTCCAAGGGTCAAGGGTTACAATGAGCAATCTATGATATTCCTAGGAGTACCATGAGAAATGTATACTTGTAACTAATTAGGTAGGTGATAAATAGGGAGATTGAACTTTCACCGTTAGATCAATGGAACATTATAGTTACAATTAGAGGGATTCATGTATAAATTATTTCCAGGACACAATAAGTCGAGGAGGTGAACCATGCAAAGTTGATGCTTCAAAGGGTCCGAGGTTACAATGGATAATCAATAATATTACTAGGAGTATAATGAGAAGTGTACACTTGTAATTAATTTAGGAGGTGATAGAAATGGAGATTGGACTTTCACTGTTAGATTGATGGAAGATTATAGTTACAATTGGAGGGGTTCATGTATAAATAGGAGTACTCCCCTTCTCATTTGCATCATTCCTCAAATCCAACGCAATAAAAGAAATAGAGCATTCTCATGCAAGCCGTCAAACGAATGGTTGAGTCGGATTTGGGTCGGCTCATAAATGATCTGACCTAAATTAAATTGTTTAATCTGTTTTGACCCATTTATTTGTAATGCCAATTTCTCGATCCATATTTAACTTATTTCAAACCTGTCTCAGGATTCATTTTTAGTATTTTTTTTCTCCCTATATTGTTGCGTTTGAAGAATAGACAGCTCGATGCACTTGCTCATCGAGTTGGTGGGAGAGCTCGAGGGTCAAGTTATGGACGAGTGGTGAAAATTCGACCCGGCCATCCACAAATCATGAAACAAATTCAAGTTTATGTTTTTGGGTTAAATGTAAATGGGTTATCCAGACAATACGCACCTCTTCTCAACCGTCACTGGACGTTGGCTCAGTGGCTTCAAGGACCTTTTTTGGCAGATGACCTTGGACCTTTGTGCGGGGCTCTAGGCACCTTTGCTGGCATATGACCTTGAGCAAACGCTTGTGCAGGGGCTTCAAGTACGTTTGCCGGCGGATTACCTTGAGCGTACGTTTGTACAGGGGCTGCAGGACCTTTGCCAACGGAAGACCTTGAGCGTACATTTGCGTGGGGTTTCAGGCACCTTTGTCGGCGGAGGACTGTTACCGGGCATTTGCGTGCCGGCACATGGCTCCTCAGGGATGATTGCACACACCGTTTGCGCATTGCATCCGGCCCTTATTGAGGTTTAACTGCGGACTTTCGGCACACACTAAAGGAGGTTGGCAAATCAAGTTGTGTCTCGTACTCCACTAATGACTCCTCTCCCACTTGACAATCGCAACCACTAAACAAATGTCTAATCAATTTAACCTCTTCGTACTTTCTACATATCCAGATCAGGAAACCATCACCACATCATCAATCCAATCAAAGAAAACCAAAAAGCACACGCGATCATTCGCTGAAGTGGTTAAGTTAGCCAAAACAGAGGTAAAAATATACATGTTGAATGACTCGATAATCTCGCGGTAATAAGGATTAGGTGCAATTCCAAAATTGGGATTACGACAGATTCATCCACCGATCTTGCATATCATCAGCTGCAAGTGAATTCAAGAGCTCTTCCGTTGAAATTGAGGATTAGTCACATCGCTCGAATTGCAATGTCAGTCGATGGGATATTATTAGTCTCTCTGATTGAATTCGAAATGAATAATTGGCAGCTTTTTAGTCATGTGTTGGAAGATGCTACGGTGAGACAGAAGTTCAACCCACATATATGAGTCAAAAAATTTATCAATAACCGATTTCGATACCTAGATTCTCGAATTAGGATTCGAAGAACCACACTAGAATCACGGTTATATATTTTGGACTTTTTTATTGTTTATTTTATTTTACGTGTTCATCTTTTATGGATTGTTGATTGACAAATAGAGATCTTTGTTGTTGCGTTCACTTTTAATTTGTTTAATTAAAAATGAAATAAAAAAGGGAAAAAAATGAAAGAAAAAAGAAAAGAAATTGGCCCGATCTAGGATAAATCCTGAAACCGGGATAGGTTCAAGGATACGCCCGATAGGGTTTAGATTCCGACCTCGAATGAAACTTGGATTGAAGCTGGACCGCTCCCCCCCTAACCACATCACGTCCCAAGATCCACGTAGGTACCCGACCGACTTTCCCTCCTCGGTGTGCCGTCTTCCGGTGGGATTCTTCAGCTCCTTTTTCGCGTTTCTTTGGCTTCCGCTTCCCGCATCTGTTCATCGGTGGACTAAAATGGGTCGATGGACAAAGTGGGCTGATGAGGTTTCTTTCTTGATCGTTGAGTCTTCAGGTTTTTTTTTTTTTTTATAAATTGTTTGCATTGATGGGGTTTTTTGAACATTTGGGATGGAAACCAAGTTGTTCCATTTGGGTGCAAGGATTGACTTGCAATTGTTGTGGCCATTTGGCATTAGACTAGTTCTGTGAAAATTCTGGCGACTTCGTGATCAAATCATAAAGAATCGAGTTATAATTACGTGAATAAAATTTAGCCAATGTGACCACCTAGGCATTGAAATATTCTTATTGACGGACAGGTCAGCTGGATTCGACTAGATTTAGTATCACAAGGATTTAATTAGAAAATGTGTATAAGTAGAACGGTTTAATTAAAGAGAAGTTAAAAATATAGGGACTTGCTTCATAAAAACGTGAAAAAATAGAGGGATGAGAAAATATGGTTAATAACACGAAAAACCCTAAACAGGTACACTTATGACAAATTTATCCCAAATTAATTTTTTGATAACCAAAAGCGTCAGATCGGTACATTTGTGACAAATTTATCCTCCATTAGTTTCCATTAAATTTTACTGTCAAATTACTTTGCTAAATGACATGCGGTAGTTGATAGATGCACTGGTTTTGAGTTTTACCTTCCATTTGTCACAAATGTACCAATTAATGATTTTCTTTGTATTAATCTAATTTAACAGAAACTAATGAAGGGTAAATTTGTCACAAATGTATTAGTTTGAGGTTTTTAATTGTCAAAAAATTAATTTTTGATAAATTTATCACAAGTATACTAGTTTAGAGTTTTTCGTGGTATTAACCCCGAGAAAATAAAAAGTTTTCAAAACTATATAAATGTAGCAACTAGTAGTCTCGAGTGGATTTTCCTTTGAATCAAATTCTATTCCTTATGTGAGAAAACGAATAGAAAATTCCAATCTTTTGAATTTCTCAGCAATTCGTTTTTATTGTGGTGGAGATTCATTTCACTATCTTTGTCCTGTTATTAATATATTGACAATTCGAAGTTTGTCTTGCTTTACCTGTCACTTTCATCCCATCTCTTTTTTTTAGGTTCGTATCATTTTACCCCCTTTTAAATCAATTTTTTTTTATCGCGGCACCAAATGATAAAATTAGCTAAGTGCAAGGTGAAATTTTTCATTTTCAAAATCTCATGGTACCAAATTGATAAAATCGATTTTCTTTCTCTGACCCAAAAAAAAATTTCTTTTCTTTTACTCTTAAATCCGAAACAAAACCACAATCATACAAGCTTAGCCAAGGCAACAACCGACTTTCTACCTCTCTCTCCTCCGCCGTCTTCTGCTTTGTAGGCGGCGGCAATGGCGGAGTAAAGACTCGATCTTTGCAGCGTCTTCATGCGATACGAAGCTTATCTTGGCTTCTGAAGGTTAGCTCCTCCAAAGGGCAAGCTCTCTCTCTCTCTCTTTCTCTTTCGACGCCGCTCGCATCACGGGGGAGCAAAATTCACCCTCGCTCTGTTTTGTTTTGCGAAGCTTTCTGCTTCGCTTCTTCCTGTTCATCGGCGGACTGAGTGGGCTGGAACCCAGATAAGGTATTTCTGGTGACGTTTCTTTCTTGATTGTTGGGTTCAGGTCTAATGAATTGCGTGGAATTATGAGGTTTTGTTGAAATATGCCGGATGGAAACTCCAAGAATTGGCTTGCAATTGCATGTAGGCAGTTGGCATTTGATTAGTCTGTGAGAATTCTAGTGATATCAAGTTTTGGTTTATGATGATAGCATGCGCTGATGGTAATTTGCCATTGATTCACGTGATTGTCCGAGTGTGCTTCTTTCAATTGACCCCCTCGAGCAAATATGTGGAGACTGAGTGGTACTTTGAGTTTGTTTCCTGTCATGGTGGAGAAGATACTGGAATCAATTGTCTGGAGGTTTTTAGCGGACTGCGCGAAAAAAGTCCCACAGATATGTCATTGAAATCCCCAAGCATAATTTATTTTTCGTCGTGGGATGTGTGAATGTGCGCAGACTGGATACTGCATCAAGCTGGGGTTCCTGGCTGTGCATTAGTTACTCTGCTTTAGCATATTGACATATCATGCCCATGTATGCAATCTTCCTCGAGATGGGTTGTTTGATCATTCTCCGATTTGTATCCCCGTAGTCATCACATGAATTTCTCTTTATCCACTTATTGTCAGAAATTTCCTTTAGCTGCATTTATTGTTCATAGTATATGCCCTATATAGGGTCGGGGCCCTCTGGTGCATATGCAGCCATTCCACCATGGATGACGACTCTGTTGTTTACACTTGCCATTGTATATACTTCTTTAGTGCAAGTTACTTGTGGCGGGACTTACGCAAGTTGTAGACACCATTTCCATACACGCTACTTCTTTTTAGTCTCGTTATCCTTCTTGCTCATTGTCCTGGTTTTGGGACTTGGGTCAGATGTCTGGACATAGCATGCCTGTGAATGTGCGCAGATTGGGTACTACATCAAGCTGGGGTTCCTGGCTGTGTATTAGTTACTCTGCTTTAGTGTATTGACGTATTGTGCCCATGTATGCAATCTTCCTGGAGATCAGTTGTTCGATCATTCTCCAATTTGTATTCCCGTAGTCGTCGCATGAATTTCTCTTTATCCAGTTATTGTCAGCAATTTCCTTTAGCTGCATTTATTGTTCAGAGTATATGCGATAAATAGGGTCTGGGGCCTCTGGTGCATATGTAGCCGTTCCGCCGTGGATGACAACTCTGTTGTTTACATTTTCCATTGTATATACTTCTCTAGCACAAGTTGCTTGAGGCAGGACTTATGCAAGTTGTAGACACCATTTCCATACATGCTACATCTTTTTAGTCTTGCTATTCTTCTTGCTCATTGTCCTGGTTTTAGGAATTGGGTCAGATGTCTGGATATAGCATGCCTGTGTTAATTCCCCATTTGTTCACCAGAATGCTTTTATCCCTCTTAGCTGTTGACGTGTATAACTTTCCTGTTAAAAAGCCTGATCTTGTTAAAAAGCCCGATCTTGTTAACATAAGATATCAATCTTCTCTTGTCTAAATTCTTTGTATTTGGATGCATGGTGTATACTCTGCAGGTGTATAAGTAATGACCATGAGATTCATAATATTTTCATTTAAATCATTTTTCCGGTCTTTCTGTTAGGTCCTGTACTTTGACTTATTACTGCTGAAAATTGTTTTTCTTTACTGATTGATTGAAGCTGTTGCTATATTCAGCTCTGATGTAGGTAAATGCTTATATTTACAGGTTACATTGATCCAATTCCCACAAATATGTCGATGTTGGTTTCGAGCACTATCTCCTCCATCCCTCAACTGCCAATAGGTAAATAAAAATACATTGCAGAATAGCCTGTAAGCTGATCAATAAGATTTTATTCTGCCTTCATTAATCAATTATGAAAATAAGTGGTGTATAGTCATTCTGATTTTGGCAATTTATCGTTTTGCTTATGTGGATACTACATGGGCAAGAAGTGCCCTCCTTTTTATGCACGCATGTTAAGGGTGAGTATAAGACTCTTTTAGTCACTTGTTTCTAGATGTGAAAGGGGTACACAAGTGAAGAAGCGTGTGACTTATTTGGAAATAAAGTGTTTCACAAACGAATTGTAGCAGCTATAGAGTAAGCTAATGCTCATGGTCTTGCTTATGGTTTTTTCCTCCCAAATTTGAAGATTTTTAGCATCTGTACTTTGATACCTTAAACTTGTACCTTCTTGAAGACGATCTGAGTTATGGGACTATTAGTATTATCCTGTCTTTTATAAAGTTAATATATTCAGAATTCTAGGTTAAAAATAAAATCAGTGCGAAACCTGTTATTTGAGTAATAAAGCAGTTTATTTGAAGGTCCTGTCATACTTTTCATTATTGCTAAATTGGTTTAGTCCTGCTTTATTGGATTGAAGTTTCGAGGCTGGTTTCTCTTTTGTTTGGGCTATATCAAAGTTTTGCTGTGGTCTGCGTTGCATGTATTTAACCAAATAAAGTAGTTATTCATAGAGACGTCTCCTTTTCTGCCGTGGTGTTGTCTCCCATTATCTCTGAAATGGAGGGTATACAGCAAATTATAGATATATGATTGTTGACTCTTAGCTACTTCTGTTGTAAGCGTGTATTTAGGTAGATTGTTCTGCAATAGCACTAATAAGATCTTGTCACACCATCTTCATTTATGCACATTTTATTTGAGGTTATCTTTCTGCATTCTTAGCTAACTTTAAAAAGTATTCCTCGTTTTCTTTTTCCATTGAGACAACGTAATATTTCACCCCGATACACTCACCTAAAATTCCGCACTTTCTGCTTGTAGCACCTTTATGTCTAGGTGTTGGGGCCATAAACACATTCTTTTTTGGTTATTGGAAAATGAGAATAGGCGTGGTTTTGATTTTATTTATAATTTGAAATTACATGCAGTTAGAGCAGACGCTTGGTTGCAAGAGCGAACTAAACACTGGCCCTCGGAGCTCCGCATGCAATCTCAACATCTATACGCTCAAAGGGGAAAAGTAAAGCTCATTGCTTCGAGTCCAGCTGGAGTGGGATTACAACTAGAGCCTATTGATAGGAGATTTGCCAAGGCTTCAGTTGGAAGGAGATCCGCTTCAGCCATCTGTTTTGCAGCTTTGGTTAGTTTGAAGTACTTTGGCTCCTCTGTTTGTTTCCATCTTCATCCTTTTCTGAGATATATTGCTATTTTCCTCGGTACTTGTATAGTATGATATTGACTAAGGAAAATAATCTCTACATGATTTAACCAGAATAATAATATCGTGCGAAGCCATGTCTTCCTGTCATTCCTCTAGTGGTTTGCCAATTAAGCATGAGAATTTTTTTATCCCTCAATTTTCTTAAACTGCTGTTGGTATCTTTAGAAAATGAAGTAACTATTCCATGCCACCTTTTAAGAAATCAAGCTGCTGCCCGCATTAGAGAATATTAGCACTCTTGCATGTTTGCTATATCTTTTGGCAGAACCATGCAGCTAGATAACCTGGTGATGCAAATGACCTAAAAATGCTTGGAGGCAGTAAATGGATATTACTAAGTTGCTGGTTGAAATACTATGCTATGCTGTGCTGTGCTCTCTCTCTCTCTCTCTCTCTCTCTCTCTCTCTCACACACACACACACACACACACACACACACACACACACAGGGTGCGCGCGCTCATGCACACTTGAATAGATTGTCTATTGATATTCGCGAGTTTTGAAGTCCTTGATTCACATTCTGTCGACTGCTTGCAGAATGCAAGATGTGCTGAAGGGCAAACCCAGACTATCACCCACAAAGCACCGACAATTACTCAAGCACCTACTCATGGTAATACTTCTATGAATCCACATTGAACCGGTATCAGCAATCTAGCATTATGTGGATTAGGATCGTTCCTATTGAACTTCAATGGTATCTGTTCGATATACATGTAGGAAAGTGCATGAAAAATCTCTTCTCTATTCTAAATGAAGCCGACAAGTTTAACTTGAATTGCAGTCCAGGAGAAATCGCCACAGCTCGACGATGGTGGGACAGGCTTCCCGCCCCGCGATGACGGCGATGGCGGGGGCGGCGGCGGCGGCGGCGGCGGAGGCGGGAACTGGTCAGGTGGGTTTGCCTTTTTCGGCTTCCTCGCTTTCTTGGGCTTCTTAAAGGATAAAGAAAGTGAAGGGGACTACAGGGATGGCAGAAGAAGATGAAACTGAGCATGGTGAGCTTGTGAGATGATAACATGGACTACCTCAACAGAAGTCCGCTTATCCCTATTCTTTTCCTTTTCGGCGTGTTGTTTAGCATCCGTAGGCTCGATTTTGTCATCGCCTCGAGCATACTTCGCCAATCATAATAGCTTGTACCGTTGTTAACTCCGCAATAATTCAGAATCGACACAATTAATGGTCTTTTAACAAGTACTCTCAAGGTGCTGTTTTGACATTTTCCTTATCATAAACGCATCTTCAATCACTCAGCTGGCAAACATACAAAAAAGTACGCTCGAAGAAACAGGCCGATGAATGCTGCAGCAGGAACATGTTATGGAAGGGCCACTTGACCTTCTGCCATTAAGTCAACGCTACGCAAAATCGATCTCATGTCGTCTTTTATTATTCATTTGGCCCCAGATGTGCTGTCGCATGTGGCGCTAGAGCTGGCCTGAACACTCCGAATTCAATTTGGGTGGGAGCCATTCAAGGTCGTCCGCGTCCCGAGGGCCTCGTAGGCCCCCTTCGGGGGGTGGGCTCCTCCGACGCCAGCCACATGTGCGAGGACAGCGAGCCCGGTCGGGATTCCAGGGGATCGAAGACACTGATGCGTGGTCAATATGATTTCGATTCGATACGCCAACCCCACCACAATGCTAGGTCACGCATGTCCCCGGAATCCCTATTAACGTTACATTTTCCAGATAAGAGAAATCGAATGTACGCAATTTTTCAAACGCGTACGCATGTGGTAATAAATGCGGTCGAGGATTTAACAAAACGCAACCGGAGGCTGCTCCCAACTACAAGCTGTCCATCCAGGAATTAAATTTCTCTTATTTATTAATTTAATTATTCTCTATTTTGGGGAAGAGGAAAGGGGTCATTAAGTTGGGAGTTCCGATGGTCCGATCCAGGGCTAGGCCACGTCGTTCGGGCCTCGCATTGAATGCCTGCGTTTTGACTTTTTGAACGGAGAGGTCTGGTGGCCACCGGTTCTGTGTCCTTCATGTTTTGTCCACGCATCGAATTCGGTAAAATTCCTGGAATTTTTTCTAGGATAACAGGGGAGCTTTCTCGCGGTCGCTCCAGAATAGAACCTCAACTCAATCAAATTTACCCGACGAGAAGGGAAAATTAGGAACAAGGGAAACTGATACACGGGGTCCTTGAATTTTGATCGATGTGTAATGTAATTTTTGAATTTTTAATTTGTGAACTTTAGACTAGTGTGTAATGTGGTTTCAAAATTTAGTTTAGTCCCTGAATTACATAAAAATATTCAATATCGTCACCACATTACACATTGGATTAAAGTTCAAGAAATATATTGAACGAATTAAAAGTTTAAGGACCATATTACACATTAGATCGAATTTCAAGAATCATTTGTATTTCATTCGTCGCGTCCTTCCCCTGCCGAAATTTAAATTCCCTACAATTGCTGTCGCGCGAGGCGTAATTCTAGGGGAGAAATCCCGAGCCCGGTTCGAACGGTAATCGCGGCGCCATCACGAAAACAACGTTGAAGTAAAAATCGAATCCTGGTGTCTGCAGGTAAAATCAAAGTCGGTATCTGTCCTTGGAGGATGGGAGAGATTTGCGAGGCCGTTTGAAGCGAAACGTGTCGAGTGCGCAGTTGGGGTTGCCGAAGAACGCTCGTGCGACGACCTCGCGTTCCATGAAGCAAGCAAGGAGGTAGCTGCCGCCCACGTGCAGCCGTGCATGTCCTACGCCATGCACGCGTTCCCACCAACCCGCCGTCCCTCCTTCCCTCCCCTCCCTTTAGGCACGGCAAGCCCCCTGCCTGCCTGCCTGCCTGCCTGCTGCCTATGGAGGTCGATGACTCTCGATCACGAAGTCGGCAGCATTTCAAGAATCATCTGCGAGATGCACGCCGGATTAAAAGAAGTTTCTATATAATTCATGCGGTGTCATGAATACTATCGATTCTATCGTCCTAGATCTAAATTTATGCCGAATTTTCTCGTCAATCCGAATTTGATGGTTGTTGAACTTTGTGTGACCCCTGTGAAATTTAGCATAATCTAGTATTGCGATTCATTCGGACCATTGTATCCTGGTAAGTTCGCCCATCAACAGCAGGGTTAAGCACACGCTCTTTCCACAAAAACATATCTGTCAAGTAAAGTAATTGGCGACCGATCACTGGGATCTCTGTATCTCCGTAGTCACCGAAGAAGGAATTACCCGCTTACAATCGACTCGTTTCTTCACGCGCCACCCTCGAAGCCGGCCCAATTGCGTTATCCCCCCAAGTTGTGCGTGGCTTGTCGGAATAGCTCTAGTAGCGGTATTGTGAACGTAACGAACACAACCAAATTAAGATCTCTGCCCTGACCGGTGGGACACGTGGAAGGAGCACACCGAAACGGTCCAGTCCGATTCCATAGCGTGGACGCAATGGACGCAAAACCAAAAGTAATGTGCAAAACATGGGAGGTTGGCGATGTTCCGACGTGATCTCCAGCTTACGTCCACGTGCGGACGTGCTCTGCTCGGTCCAAACGCATGATGCAATTAGGGGCCTTTTTTTTGGGTAATGGAGTTTGGTGATCCGGCGGTCCTTCACCTATCACCGCCATCTCCTTTCATCTCAAACGTATCGATAGGTAGCTCTCTTGGTCGTATACTAAAAGATATCGTTCACGAATACAACGTACGAAATCGGATGGATGGCTTCCCCTTGTTGTTCACCAAAACGCATTTGATGAGAGCCGCTTTTTGTGTTTGTTTTTCGGGTTTAGGTGAAAAGAAGTTGCTCCATTAGCCTCCTCTTCGTCAAAACTAACGCATGCCCTTTTCGTCTCCTGGTTTCCCAAACGAAGGCTGAATACCAAATAGAAGGATGGAATTCCCGATGCAGAAAGATAAAATTCAAAGGTAAAAAGCCGTTCGGATAAAGTATTCTTCTCTGCTTAGGCAAGCGATTCGACAGTACCGTGACAAACACCGAAATAGGCTCGAGCGCTCTCGACTCCGTGCCTTGAGGTGGTGGATGAATTGAGTAGATATTACTCTATTCAAAAGTGTTCAAAAGAGCGCACATAATCATACGGCTACTAGCCCCACAAACGAGTGTGTCTGGTCAGGTTTGCATCGGATCAAAAATGGTCCGACCAATCTGACGAATTTTAATGTAATACAAATTTATTGACCCGTATCCGCATGAATCCATATTACTAAAACACTTTCATATTTAATCAAATATAGAAAAAGCTCATACTCAACGAGCACGAGATTGAACGAGAAGACGAGAGAGAGAGACAGTGTGTGTCATAGAATTGAATTGAGTCTAAGTAAATTGTGAATCCGTTTAACACCCACTTTATTTTGGGCCTCACCGTTATAAACTTTATGATCCGTATATCTAAGAAATCCATATAACAACTTGGCAAATCAAATACAAGTTAATAAATGAGTATACTGTCCAATTTCGACGTGTCTACGCGCTGCTCGCTTCACGCGCGCATACAATTTTTTCCAGCAACCACCCTCCTCCCAACTACATCTACTCGCCGCACACTCTTTGAATGCTGAAGCCCCCTTTCCCGTTCCCTCCCCTCCCCCTTTAAATACCCTCCCACCTATCCTTCACTCCTTTCTCAACCATCTTCCACCCATCTCTCCTCTCCTCTCCTCTCCTCGCCGCCGCCGTCGTTTCGATATCTCTCCCTCTCTCTAGGATGGCGCCCGCTTCTCTCTACGAGCCCCCGAACACCGTCTGCGTCATGGACGCCTCCGGCCGCCTCGGCTCCCGCCTCGTCCACCGCCTCCTCCGCCGCGGCTACTCCGTCCACGCCGCCGTCCAGAACCAAGGTCTCCCTCCCTCTTTGCTTCACTCCTCGATCCGTCCCGGACTTCGCCGCGGGGCCCTTTCCCGGCGCTGACGTGTGCGTGTGTTCTTTTTCCGTTTTTGTCTTTGTCGGTTTTCCGATTTTCGGACCGGGCAGGCGAAATCGATCGGCTGAGGGAGCTGTCGGCCGACGCGGAGAAGCTGAAGATCTTCCGCTCCGATCCCTTCGACTACCAGAGCATCGTCGACGCGCTGAGAGGCTGCTCCGGCCTCTTCTACGCCTTCGAGCCGCCTCAGGACCAGCCGACCTACGATGTACGTACGCCCCCCCCTCCCCCCATCCATCTCGTCTCCTCCGTTTGAATCTGTCCTTCCTTTCAGTCGATCGCCGGTTAGAGTTCGAATTTAGTTCTCCCGGATTTCATCGGATTCCAATAATTCCTCGATGACGAGAGCGAGAGCGAGAGAGAGAGAGAGAGAGAGAGAGAAACAGAGGAGTAGCTTGTAGCTCGTGTTGCGAGAGCGTGTACTGTGAGCAGCAGATGCGCACCTGTCATGTGCCCCAGGCCCATTAGGGCTCGCGTGTCCATGACAACTGATAGAGAGAGAGAGAGAGAGAGAGAGAGATTGATCTGAGAAGAAGCTCTTTTATTAAAAGTGGGGAGGGAGCTAGCTGGCCCAATAGAACTCGAATCGATGATGAGCGATGCATGAATTGAACGACTGTTTATGATCGACTGCCCCTTGACCGGAAATGATGGAACGGCTCCTTTGATTGGACATACTTGTAAGCTTCGGGTTGCCAATTGCCCTGAAATTGCCCCTCTTTCCAGCGTTACAAGTTTTTCTTACTTGGCTGATCGTTGCGCCGAGTGCCCTAAGGTTGCTGTCGTTGACTAATTCCCTAGAGTCCGATGCTAGTGAATTTTCTTCCAGCTTATTTGCTATCCATACCTAAAAAAAAATATCATGGAATTGGTGGAGATCGTTCACCAAGCAATTGTTGTGAAAGCTCTTATTGAGGGGCGCCTGTGATGCACTTATGAATCGTACTTAATGAGAATATATTTTAATTTTCAATGTGTTGATGATACATGACGCGAAATAGATAAATAAAACATACCCCAGCTTGTTGAAAATTATTGAACTTTCTTTGTTAAGGAGTTAATTGATGAAATCCTTATCTTTAATGATTCATTAAAGAAGATTAGTAATTTCGCTATCCAATTTTTATGATGTCTTAGAACTTAGCGCTACTACTTCTTGGGTCCTCGGGGATGCGAAGTGCCCCCAAGGACAACCGTCCGCCACGTTTGTAATATACAAATATCGTCGTGTAGTATAAATTAGAAACCGTTAATTATTGTACAAATAATAGATTCGAGACTTGAAATCGTAAAACTTACAAAGAACAAAAAAAAAACTTGAGAGTTCGTGATTTGTTGACTCTCTGTTCCATCGCTGATTGCGCTGGTGATTTCGTTGTTGGGTGGCCCGATGTGTTTCGCTGTGCTGCCGACCGCTAGCTGGCCGCAGACGATTGAAGAAGAAACATTATTTGTATCGACCGTACGGGATGAATATTTGAACTCCGAATAGAAATTAAAATATAGCCATGAGCTTTTTTGTATAGTCTAGTGTCCCCTCCACGGCCTAAAAAAAAACCTGAAATTCTACAAATTCCAGAAAGGTATTCGTATGGGAATAAATCCATCGGTCAAATTGAGGTACTAGTGCCCCTTAAGAACTTGGTCGACGCCTCAATAGAGAACCTTTTCGTGTTCGATGTACTTGGTAAGGGACCCAATTGTCATGTCCATTCTTTAATGCCATCGGGCAGGCCGTAAGCATCGCCGAGATGGATGTGGGTCCTCAACACCACTTGCACAAGTATACATAACTGTTGGATGGCGACACTTCGATTAGGCAGAAGAAATCAATTGAGTCTGTTCTGTAGTTGGCTGTCAATTACAACCTTAATTTCCCAGTAATCTATCTTTCCATCGCCTTCGTTTAACGTTTCTAGTTAAGGAAAGCCCCACATCCCCAAATCACCCGCACACATGCCTGCGTGCACGCGTGCACGGTAACCGTTGAGGCCGGTGGCAACAGCTAGCCTGTACCTGGTCATCGCTCGTATGATAGATAACTTAAGAAACTAGTTGGAGTAAAGGCTGTTGTCCTGATTCATTGGGCCGAAAGAATTGCCGTCCTAAGTTGTCTTGGTTCTCTTTGATTGAGATTTTGACTAATTTTGTCTGGGAGTTGGAAGTTTCTTTCGCTTTACAGAGTTCATTTTGAGGTCATGAGATGATTGTCATGTGGGTTTCATTTTTGTATATGCGGGATAAGGGTGTAGTTGGTTCTTGAAACTGGTAATATACTTAAAGGAGTGTCGAGATCCTGAAAATTGAATAGTCTCCTCGCTTGTGGTTAATTGAGGAAACCATTAGTTGTTGAAACACAAGCTATTTTAGGCTTTAGCTGTTAAAACGTCGCATAAATCTACAATTAGTGCTTTTTTAACACATAGGTGCAAGCAGTGTACTTGCCAGATAGACTACTGACGGCCGCCGCCATTAATGTCATAGCTAAAGTAGCCAGCTTTCTCGAGAACTGTCACGTGTTCACGTGTTTTCTTTCTATCAAAACCCTATCCTACTTGAAAAATTAATAAATCGCTGGATGGAACTGGAAGGATAGTGGGCATCGTCAGTTGATGTAGCGTTCGCCGAATAACGCAATGGTCTTAAAAGCCCTTGAAAAGCTGTCACCGTCATGGCCATTTCGGACCCAAAGAGCCAATTTGCTGTCCGCCCAAATGGCTCTGAAAGTCAAATGACCAGGACACCTAGAAGTTATTGCATAGGCTTATCTTTTCGTGTGGGACCGAATGCGAATTGGCTGTGATGTTTCGCCGAACGCAGCTTCAAGTCGTGACGTTAACGTGTGTTCGTTCGGTCGCAGGAGTACATGGCCGAAGTGGAAGTGAGGGCAGCACACAACGTGCTGGAGGCGTGCGCCCAGACGGACACCATCGATAAGGTGGTCTTCACTTCCTCCGCGACCGCGGTAATCTGGAGAGATGACCGGAAATCGCTGGAGTCGGATTTCGACGAGAGGCATTGGAGCAATGTCAACCTCTGCCGCAAATACAAGGTAAGTCTACAAAACAATTTCCCATTTTCTCTCTCTACTTTCTTGCCTCGAGGTGAAAGGAAAAAGTCTTTGCTTTTTACTGTTGCAAAGGAATTATATGCTTCCCACTGGCCAAGTCCTAGTGGGATCTTCTTGTACGTTACATTATTGAGATGGGGCTTGTTTTGTTCCGATGCGATGAACGCAGCTGTGGCACGCGCTGTCGAAGACACTGGCGGAGAAAGCGGCGTGGGCCCTGGCGATGGACCGTGGGGTGAACATGGTGTCCGTGAACGGAGGGCTGCTGATGGGGCCTGACCTGTCCATGGCCCACCCGTACCTGAAAGGAGCGGCCGAGATGTACGAGGACGGGGTGTTCGTGACCGTCGACGTCGATTTCCTGGTCGACGCCCACTTGTGCGTCTTCGAAGACGTCTCCTCCTACGGCCGCTATCTGTGCTTCAACCACATCATCAACCGCCCCGAGGACGCCCTCAAGCTCGCCCAGATGCTCGCTCCCTCAGCTCCTTCGATGCCTCAAAGGTGAGGAAACTTCATGCCTTGTCCCTTTCTTTTAGGGAAAGATTACGACATCTTGGACCATGGAGTGAAAGCATTTTTCTTAATCATCTTAAGACCCATCATGAGTGTAAAAAGGAAATATTCGATTTGGGTCCCTGAGGTTTCGTTTGCTTGGCGTGCAGCTACGAGCAGGAGTTGAAAATCATCCAGCATAGGATCAGCAACAAGAAGCTCAATAAACTCATGGTGGATTTCGAGATAGGAGTCCAGGTGGACGAATCGGTCTGATCTCAATCGCGATTTCGACCCCAGTTTGGGGAAAAGAGAAAGAGGGATACGTGCATTTTCGATTACCGCGTTTATATAAAGATTTTTATTAGGTTCGCTGCTTGTGTAAGAAATAATTCTCTCACTCATCGTCGGATGGTGGTGGACGTGTGGAAGAATTTAGGTATAAAACCGACTCCAATTCATGCTCCTTGACCGTCCGATGAAGGATGAGAAATTGTTTATTCTTTCGCATCGGCGGGGAGCCTGATCATAATCTTTTATGTTTAGTTCGAGGACTCCTAGAATAGGGAGACTATGAACGGTGCTTGGTCACGTGCGGGGCAGGAGACCCGTCTTTGTCTTTGAAAGCTAAGGATGAGTCAAGGGCGGGACCAAAGTGCAAGTACTATACTACAGGGGGAGGACGAGAAGAGGACGGAGATCGTGGACTTTTTCCACGTTGTAATTGTTTGTCTGTCCCACAAAGGCCTGGTCGACGGCGATGTAAATACATGCTGGATTTCTTCTTCTTCTTCCTCGTCTTGGTCTTCTTCTTGTTTTTGTTTCTTTTGGATTCGATTAAGGTAATTTTGAAACATTTCATATGAACTAACAATGGTATGATGCCCACCCACGCTATGTAGACCTGTCAAGCGGGTAGGTCAGGTCGAAATGGTCTGATCCAAATTGACTTATTTCCACGTAATAAAATTCTAGCGAGTCATAGCAATCCATATTACTGAAATATTTACATATTTAACTAAATTTAAAAAAATTCATACCTAAACTGAGGTAAAAGCATGAAGTGAGCAACTGCGAGATCGAGTAAATGAGACAGAGTCATAGGAGTGGATTTGGTAAGTAAGTTGTGGACCTATTTAACACCCCATCTTATTTTGGGTTTTACAATTCTAAACTTATTTATGATCTATTTGCTGAATATAATTAACACATATAACAATTCGGGTCATTAAATATGAGCTAAGAAACGTGTCTACGATCCCATTTTGACAAGTCTAACGTTAAGGGATCATTCTTTTTCAAGCCTGTCGATCTTACCAATAGCCCGATCCTCATCTCAAGGGACGCCCGCCCTCGCCCAAATATTGCGCCGCCTTTTCTACCGGGCCTATTCGGGCTCGTTGGCCCGTTATCCAGCCCCCAGTCGGGCCCAAAGTGCAGCACGAACGGGCCGGGCCGGACCAAGGATCCCTCCCAAAGCCCGCTCTTGGTTCTTTAGCCCGCTCGCGAGCGAAGAAGATATATAATAAACCCGCGGGGCCACAACCGGGAAGGGAGGCGATCGAGCCATCTCCTGCCGCCACGTGTACCGGCCTCCTCCTAGCCCCTCGCGATTAAAAAAAAAAAAGAAGAAGAGAAAAAAAAGGAAAAGCAAAAAGGGGAAAAATAAAAACAGACAAGAGAAAAAATGGAGTAGGAGCAAAAAAAAGAAGGGGAAAATCCACTCCTCTATTCTGGGACTGTTCTTCAACCTTGTCAGTCCAACGCGAAATCAAATCCAGCTCTCAGATTCTCCCCCTTGTCTCGCGAGCTCAATCATCTTCATCGGCTCCTGCTAGCTCCCCCTCTTCCGATCTGCAGATTCCTTCTTCTTCTTCTTCGGAGCTTGTTCTTGTGTAATCGCTTGATGCGCCCGGCCTTCGAGATCTGAGCTGCGATCTCCCGGGTTCCGCCGTCCCTGAGCTGACCCCGCATTTCGTTTCGGTTCGCGCGAAGCTAGAATGCTTGTTTCTGCTGCTTTCGGTGGTGGTTTTGTAGCTACGGAGCTGCGCGTGCTGATCCGGCGAGCTCCTTCTTGAGGGGGGAGATAGATAGCTACCCGGCGTATCGATTTGTTTGGAATTCGAGGCGGTCGCCTCGGTTTTGCTGGCTAATCGGGCGAATTCTCGAGCCGCGGAGCTAGGGTTTGTGAGTTTCAGCTTCGTTTACGACATCGTCGACCTGAGGGTTTGAAGTTGAGCGCTGTTGCTTGGTGGGTTTTCTTCTGTTTTGTGTTTTTTTGGTTGGGGTGTGATGGATTACGGTAGAGAGTCGGGCTTCAGCGGTGGGAATGTGGTTCACGTGATCACTGGAGGTCCTAACGAGAGCTGGATGCAGAATTCTGCCGATCCAGGGGTGTGGGCCTCGGAGGACGAGTACCGCGTCTGGAACGGCGGGTTGACGCCGTCCGACGCTCCCTCGAACTCCAATTACGACGGGAGGCAGTCCCAGACGCGGTCTGGGAGCGAGCCCCCCAGCAAGAAATCGAGGAACAATTCGGATTCCGCCGTGTCCAGCAGGTCGAAGGCGATCGGTAAAATGTTCTTCAAGACCAAGCTGTGCTGCAAGTTCCGTGCCGGGACTTGCCCTTATGTCACGAATTGTAACTTTGCTCATAGCATCGAGGAATTGAGGAGGCCTCCTCCTAATTGGCAGGAAATCGTCGCGGCACATGAGGAGGAGAAGGGGGTTGCATCGGAGCCTAGAGAAGAATTCCAGATCCCGTCGCTTGGGTCTTCGGGATTCAGTGGGGAGTCGCAGCGGTCATATAAGGGGAGGCATTGTAAGAAGTTCTACACAGAGGAAGGCTGCCCGTATGGAGATAGTTGTACTTTTCTTCATGATGAGCAGTCCAAGAATAGGGAGAGCGTGGCCATAAGTTTGGGACCTGGTGGTTATAGCGGCGGGGGTGCCGCCAGCGGTGGTGGTGGAGGAGGAGGAGGAGGAGGAGGCGGAGGAGGAGGAGGAGGAGGTGGTGGTGTAGGAGGCGGAGGAGCAGGTGGAGCTGGGGTTGGCTCAAACGTGAAGCCGTCGAATTGGAAGACAAGAATCTGTAATAAGTGGGAGCTCACAGGTTATTGTCCGTTTGGAAACAAGTGCCATTTCGCTCATGGAGCTACAGGTATAAATCTAACTTAAGGGAAATCTTGTTAGACAATTTTAGTTACACCAGGGGGTGCCATCCTTTTCTTTCGTTGATTGAACTCGAAACATGTATTTTCTACACTTCATTCTGTTACTTATCTTGTACATTCTGAGTAATTAGCAGATGTCTAGACCTGTCATAGAGGAGGTGCTTTTCTGTGGTTCTCTAAATGCGGAGATTCATTATAGTAGAAAGGATGAGTACTGAGCTTAAGAAAGCATGCACGAGCAAGCGGACAGAGACAACTAATTTAGTAGTATAGTAACACTATATGATTGTTAAAATCTCAATATCTCTCATGGACGTTCTTTGTGTGTGCTCAGTTGCTCTGATCACTTATACTTTCATATTTTTACATTGTTGATGTCTATAGCTTATGAAGAAAGGTATGCTCAGCTGTGTGTTATACTCTGATAAGCATGCTCTCTTTATAGCTTCTAAACAGTAAAGGGAGCTCAGAAATGGAGTCTCTTTCACATTGCTTAGTTGTTACTCGCACATGCCATCCCCCTTATTAAAAATTAACTTCGCTGTCCAGATTTCTTTGCAGAGGAAAGAAATCATCAACCCTTCTCTGAGCCATACCTTTGCTCTTGAGAACTTACAAGATGTACCATATAACCAACCAACCAAGCATAAACCACTTGAATTTAAGCTTATTCAAAAGCCGAAAGTGCAAATAGTCTACTTAGACCTTAGACATGTGGATATAGGAAGTAGAAGTGAAAAGTCATGACATGGTTGCTTGGGAGATGGAAGAAACTTGTGTAAAAAAGTGGAGGATAATCGACTGTGAGAATGCAGAAGTTCCATTTTTCTTCTTGGACAACCGAGACTTCATATAAGCAAAATATCCTTACAGTCCCATATAGTTGCCAATTCTTCTTATGGGTTGTTTTTCATTTTAGATGACACTCGAGTTAGTGTGACCAGGACATAGCAATTCTGGACATAATAATTAAATTGGGCAATTCTAGTCCAGTTAATAAATAGTGTTAGGAATTAGGATACAAGTATGGTGGTGATGAGTGCTGAACTGGTGATCCGCTGCATATATGATAATACACTGGTTTTGCTTTTTTTCCTTGGTGTGTGTTTGATGGCTTAGGTCGATAAATTTTGTCTGCAAGACTGAAACTGCATTCACGTGGTATTCTTCCACATTATCAGAAGCATATCCTATTGGTTCTGCCATATAATTGTGGTTGCTTCATGATGCAAATACTGTCGAATCTTTGACATGGTATCTGAATATGTGCAGAATTGCACCGGTATGGTGGCGGGCTTGTGGAGTCTGAGGCAAGAGATTCTACTTCAGCGCCTGCTGATCCAAAACAGGGAGGAGCTCCTTCAAAAACTCCTGCAGACACTGCAGTTCCATCAGTGGTCTCAGTTCCTCATACAGATGCTTACCACATGGGTGTTCCATCGCAAAGATCAGCAATCATAATACAGAGGCCAGGACAGAGAACTCATCAGAAATGGAAGGGTCCAGACAAGATCAGCAGGATATATGGTGACTGGATCGATGACATTGAGTGACATCAGGAAAGCTCACTGCGGAAGCAGCGGTTACCTGATAACAACCCTACTCACAAGATGTTTGAGCACTAAACATCAGATGCACGAGAGTGTCATCAAGATTCGTCTTGAGTGTCAACTAGTTTGCTGGTTTCAGCCACTTAGGAGATGCATCGCTCCGAGAGGGCGAAGGAAAAGGAAAAGGAAAAGGAAAAGGAAGGGAAAAAAGAGTCAGGGCGGATGCGCACGAGTTCGGAAGTCCCTTTTTACTTGCATACGAGTTCTTCATTTTGTACAAGGAGCTTGATGCTTGTATCGCCTTCCCAGTCCCGGTCTCATCTTCTGGGAAAGATCTATCAAAGATCAAATGTCCTTCTGTTACTGAGAGAAGGTCCATCCGGTAGAGGGTGGATTTCTGGGAATATTCAGATTGTGAAACTGACCGTTTTCGGAATTTTCAATAATCTCTAGTTGAAAGCGGTTACTTTCTCTTTTTAATGCTTGATTTATGAACTATCACTCAGTTATTACATCTGTAACTTTGGCAATAATTTCGGGCATTACGTATATTCATGTCTGTGTTTTTTGTTAGCATAGCTTAACCGAGTGCATTGCACTTTTGGTCTCCGAGATGAAGCAATGGCAATTAGACTGTGTTTGGTCGTCCGGATTTCTAAACAGGATAGGACTGGATAGGATATGATAAGAAATTCTGGGATTTCTTCATATCCTATCCATTGTTTGGTGGATTACGGATTTAAAATTGGATAGGATAATTTTTATTTTATTTTTTTGCTATTCACGGGTCCGGAGGAGTTGGTGAAGGAAAAAAAGTTGAGAAATTTTTTTGGTGAAAGCGCACAAGGTATGGGGACGAAGATGACGGCAAATGGAGCGTAGGATTTCTGGAAAAGTAGGCATTAGAAATCCTATCCAGGTCTATCCTACCCCTTCCCTCTGGATTTTTTTATCCGGTCTATATCCGATCTTATCCTATTTTGACTATTATACGGTCAATCAAACGCAGCCTTGGAGTTTGTGTGAATCTCGTATATACGAAGAAGCTAAGATCTCACCTGATTTTAGTGAATCGTTATTGTTCTTGAAGGATGATACTCCAGTAATCACATTTATTTAAGGGTTTATTTGTTACGTTAAAAAATGAATGATTTAAAAAATAATTTTTTAAAATCGGTTGTTTGCATTGATTGAAATAACTAGTCGATAATTTTATTTTCATTATAGATGGATAATAAAAAAATATTTTTTATTCATTTATTTTTAAAAGCAATATAAATTTTAGGAAAACGTATTTCAAATTATTTATTTTTCATAAAATAAATGGAGCCTAAGTTCAAAATATAAAAAAAAAAATTGTACATAAAAGGGAAATCAAAAGCTTTCCTTTTGCTTTTATTGAAACAGAAACAAACATGCTCAAAACAATTCTAATATCATGCCGGATTTTTATTTGATACCAAATTATCGCGATACCCGAGCTCGACCTGACACGATTTAACTTGAAACTGTCGCTAATAGCCACATTTTCAATATCATTTCCGATAAAAACATTTCGTAATTACATTGAAACGTTTTTGTACCAACAAGAAATTACACAAATAGTCAACATGAACACGACACGCAAATATTAACTGACTTAGAATGTTGTTTCGTTTTTTGTAAATTCTTCCATTCAAATGAAAGATTCTACAACTTAGGGAAGGAGTCGAAGTGAATTTTTTTAAGGCTGTGATTGGAAGAGAGAAATGTCTAATATCGTAAAAAATATCAAAATGGTATATTCGTGTCATATTTATTTTAAATTAGTTCTTGTGTCACAAAAGCTTATGATTTAGTACACTTATGTCACATTTATCCGAAATCAATTTTTATGTCATAAAAAATTTCATAATGGCACAACCGTATAACATTTATCTCAAATGGATGAACTCGTGCCACATTATCCTATAAAATCATAAATTTATCATAATTTGGACAAATGTGGTTTGGATATGTCAATTTAGGGTCTTTTGTAATAAAAAAAATTAAATTGATACGTAGTTATTAATTTGGGGTTTTCGTGGTATTAGCTTTTTTTTTTTTTTTAAGAAATTAATAGATTCAATTGAGATGGGGAAGAGAGGAACGCTGCTTTTCCTTCTCTTCCTTCCGGCCGAGCGATCAAAGCTTGGGTTCTGCAGCTCCGTTTCTCTTCTCTTATCTCCGGCCAGCAATGGAGTCTCGCGCCAAGTCCTTCAATCCTACCAAGCATCTCAAAGAAGAGTTCGATCTCTCTCCCTCTCCGTCTCTCTCATTCTCGCTCAATTTCAGTGACTACTGACCGACTGACTGCGTCGCTCACTCGGAGCTCCTTCGTGTTGACCGCCCAGATTCGTCAGCAACCTGACGGGATCGTCCATGCTTGAGATCGCCGCTCTCTCCACCGTCGTCCCCGTAAGCCGCCCTTCCTCCATCCCTCCCTCCCTCCGCCCGCTTCTCTTTGCTCCGTCTAGCTTTGGTGGCGGACTCATTGTCGTTTCGCTTCGTTTCGATCTTCTCAGGTCGTGGTGCTTCTGCGGCACTCGCTCGGCTCCCGCTCTCCATCCGGTACCCAATCTCTCTTTCTTTTGCTCTCTTCAAGCTGTATTACCGTATCGATTTTGCTTGTGACATTGTCGGTGCTGCGTTCTGGGATTGTACTGGGATTGTATGTTCGGCGTGGCGCCGGAGTTTTGTCGGTTTGGAATTTGCAAGTTTGGGAACACTTGGGTGTTTTGAGATTGAAAAATGTGATATTTGATGGTGGTGTGAGTGTTGCTTGTGGCGGCAGGCGAAGGTGGCGGTGCTCTTGGTGGACCTGCCGGGGGAGCAGAGGTGGTGGTGGTAAGGGTGACGGTGGATGTTTTGGTGACGATGATTGAAGGTGGTAGTGGAGGAGGCGGCGGTCGTACTGTGGTGGTGATGATAGCAAGCGGCATTAATAGCAGCTCTTGTGTGATGTGGGGGTGATGGTAGAGCGTAGTGGGGTGGGATTGGGCTTGACATTGGTGGTGCTCGTGCCGGCAGACAGATGTTGTAGCAGTGGTGCTCGCATCGGTGATAATACTAGCAGTCACATAATTGATGTTCTAATTTCATGGTTAAGCGAATGTGGAAGCTTGAGTCTGCATTGTGGTGTGGCTGAGCTTGTGAAGTGTTTGCTACTATAATTGAATTCCAAACTCCAGCCTGTATAACGTAGGACCAAATGAAAAGGTTAAATTTGATCCGTGTTGTATGGTTCCAAGGCTTAATTCAATGAATTAGAACAGAGGCTTCATGTGTTCATACCAAATATATTGTAGTACTTATAAAAATAAACCAAACTTGATACCATTTTAAAAAGGCAGAGTTTCAACTTGTTATAGCAAGAGCACAGAAGTTCTGTATGCCTTTGGAACTTGCCATGAGCCTGCAGCCCTAGACAAGATCTGTTAGGTTTTATGGATTAGCCTCTCAGAAGGGTTCTTTTTTTTAATGTAGCACACCTGTAGCTGAGAGTGGAATTCTGATGTTGATCTATTTCGACAGACCTCGGTCACAAGGATGCTTTGTCAAAGAGAAACCGCGAATCATTAGTTTCTCCTAAGAGCTGGAGGGCTTACATGGTGACATTGACATTGGATTACCTATGTATTATTGTCCCCATACTGTTATCTTTTACTGTAAGTTTCTTGAACTAGCAACTCAGCTCTTTGAATGAAGCTTGTGTACTAGAGGGTTTCTATTATTTATCGAGTCTTCATTGTGAGCAGGATTTGTTGTTCACAGTTTGATAAACTCAGTATCACCGTGGTGTTCTTTTCCAACAAGTTTTGACGTCTTCCTTTAATGCTTGGAAGTCGACAACTCCTAGACCTTTTATTGGTGACTTTCCTCAAATAATATATTTTCGGAGCAGTATTTATTGCTTAAGCTGTTTTAGATTTTCTATTCTCTAAGTTTTGAGGTTTATACAACAAAATTTTCTATGGATACTGATAAAAATTGAAGAAAGAAGCATGATTTATTTAATGCTATTCATATTCCATACCACTGAACAATGAGGTTGCTCAAGATCTGTTCTGGGAAACAACTGCTTTCACTTTTAGCAAATTCTGGTGTATCATTTTAGCTTGAATGGAGAGAGATATTTCCTGATCTTTCCTGCTATTCTTTTACCTATTTTACACACTCTAGTTTGTTCCTAGTCATGAACAAGTTTACATGTCTCAGGTTCTGTCAGAGCGGACGTACTGGTGGACAATTTTGTTAACATTTTCTCTGGTTCTATCTGCAGCAATTAAAAGGTCCACTCTTTAAATACTGTTTTCGGATCAGTATCTCATGTGCCAAAATATTAGAGATTTACACAAAATGCATAAGCTGCATGTATATGCCTAAATGCATGTATATAATCTCAAGACTGCATGTTCTTATTTCAATTTCCTGAGCAGTGTAGGACAGGATGCTTTCCTACACAGCTGGCTTCTATTTTGTTGCTGACCCAAGTATTGATAGTTTCATGCAGATTTTATTCTTCTCTTCCTTCAAGAGTGGCACCTAATTCTTTGAGGACAGATATTTCATTGTACAGGGTTTGCATGGTATTTAAGTTGGATGCTTTTCTTTCATGTCAGTACAGCTTATTTTAGCAGCTTATCCATTTCCTTATGACATAGTTTTACCCGCGAGGTTGATTGCTGCAGATGATTGTGACTTGTTTGTGTATCTTGGCTGTTGACTTTAGAATATTCCCGAGGAGATATGCTAAAACTGAAACTTTTGGCACTGGATTGGTAAGATGCATGAGCTCCTCTTATATCATAGAGCTGTGGTGCTACTTTTGTGGGTCCAAGTCAATTGTTTCACCATCTTTACAAGTAGCTTGAACTAGGTCAATATTCGAAGGAGAAAAAAAAGAACAGTAAAAAGTAGCTTGAACTGGCATATTCGACATATTTGTCTGTTTCTGTCTTCTCCAGATGGATCTTGGTGTTGGCTCATTTGTGCTGGCAAATGCTTTGGTGTCAAGACAAGCTCGAAACATTTCATCTGTGTGAGCGTTTTTCCCCTTTCCAGTTCATTTGTCTCTACAACCTTAAATAGTTCAACACACATGGTCGAAAGATTGTGACATGAGGTGCAAAAAGTCGAAGATAGTCGACCTTCGATAATGAACACATCCACTGTTAAAAGTCAATTTTGATGGTTTAATTTTTCATATCTTCCTCAAATTTTTTCAGGAATCTGATGACAGCACTAAGAAATACCGGTCCTCTCATTGCTTTAGGGTTTGGACGGCTTGTTTCTACAGCTGGTGTAGATTATCAGGTGGAATATCTTCCCTCAGATTGCTTTTAGGCTACCAGCATTTGCGTTGTATCATTGCATATGTGTAGATGTAATTATCATCCTCAAGGGTGCTATATAATTAAATATGTACTTGAATGTAGAGAGACTGAGCTAAGGGTAGTACTACTCTTGATGGGTAAGTATCTTCTCAAAGTCTGTAGGTCTACATTAAGCGGAAGAGTTATGTGTAAAACTATCTACACCAAATCCATCTGGGTAAGTCATAGGAACTCTATTTTACCCAGGATTCTCGAGTAGGTGGCTATTACCATCGGCTTTGGATAGTCTCCTTTTTATCAAAGAATTACAGTATAAGCTTATAAAAAAACTGATCCTTTCACTCTTTCTATGCTTCTTGTTTGCTTTTTAAAACTAGACAACAGTCATAGCAGAATGGTCTTGTCAATATGCCATATGCAGCATTATATTCTCCCTTGGTACCTTTTGGAGGTCTCTTAGATCATGTTGGACCTCTGTTTGAGAATCTCCGATGAATTACTGCAGTTTGTTTGTGATTTAAGCTTCATAGCTGTCGAAAGAGAATAATGTTGTGACATGTAGTCTGCCGCTCGTCTCCAACATAGACTTATCTCCTTTATTTTGTGTCATGTAAGCATTTCTGGTTGCTTCTTACTATCTTACATATGTCAGTCTTCTCCCTCCATGTTTTAGGTTCATGTCGGGGAGTATGGAGTGCACTGGAATTTTTTCTTCACCCTTGCTGCCGTCTCATTGCTAACCTCTTTAATAAACATTTCCCCCAAGAATTGCGGGATACTAGGTTTCTTAGTTTTGATAGGTACTTTTTTTATACTTGTGATATGTTTTTGCATGATCAAGCATCTTCAGTACTTTTCTTAGTGTCGTCATATAAATTGACTTCTTAATTCCTCAGGCTATCAAAGTTGCCTCATGCAGGGGTTAAACTTATATCTAATTTCCAGTGAAAGAGGTTCCAGCATCATTAGTCAAAATAAGGAAGGAATATTTAGCATTTTTGGTAAGGACTTCTTGGTATTAGCTAATTGTTTCTCTCTGTTGTGAATTCTGGGGAAGCTATGGTTACTTGGAATGAATTGTAATTAACTTATTTATGTGCTAGTTAATTCGGGAGCCATGCTCTTCTGGCAACACGAGCTATAGATTTAATTTTGAAAAATATTTAATTTCTTGGCAGTTTAGGTTTTAGTTTCTTCATAAACAATTCTTCACCCTCGATTGGCTTATGTTTAGTAAGCTGATGGCATATTTCAGGATATTGGGGCATGTACCTTGTTGGCGTTCAGTTAGGCAATTATCTCTTCTTCGGAAACCGGACCTCTGCTACAGAGAGAGGCAAAGAATGGGCAAGAAGAAGGGTATGGATTATTGCACTTCTATTCTGGTATGAGCTTATTATCTTTTTTTTTTTTTATGTATCCTTTTAGAGCCTTTCATCTTTTTGTCCCTTGCAATGTGTTTAATGGACCCAATATGGACTAACCCTTTTCTCTCAATGTATGTGGTAGGTTATTTACAATAATTCTGGACAGGCATGTCGAACGTGTTTCACGTAGAATGGTGAGATTTCTTTGCTTGCATCGATCTTTACTCAAGGAAGTCTTCTACCTAAGCTTTAAGAAAGGATTGATCTCTTTTTTGCAGTGCAACCTGGCTTATGTTACTCTTGTGTTGGCACAAAACTTTCAGGTCATTCCTATTTCCCTCTATTATAGTGAAACCCAAAAGTTTAGAAGCATGTTGAAAATATGTCATACTGCATTGTTGTTTTCTGCCTGGTAGAGCAATATCATGTCTTTTTTTTTTTTTTTGAGATTCTGGGATGGTTAATCGGTATAAACTATTAGTATGTATGTTCTGATTTCACTCATCCATGAGTCATCTCATGCTGAATAATGTATCACATGCTGCAATCATGGGAAATGCGTGAGTGTCCTTTTCACTCATGGGTTAATCTAAATCTTGTTACGCACTCACTTTGACCTTTTCACAGTCTTTTCATAATTTTTGAAATTGAATAATATTTTAATTTATGCAGGAAAGCAACAAGTTCGTTTTGCTTATTATTAAGTGTAAACAAACCAAGTCCTTGATCTTAAATCCTCAAGTTGTTGGTTGATGGATATCAACAGTCAAAGTGCTAGCGGTTAATATGTGCTATGCAATGTCAACTTTTGAAAGAGATGCATGTGGAACTTCTTAGAACAGTAGCTTAAGCACTAGTTAGACGTGTGTTTACTTTCAGTGGGTAGTTTTCTCGTGCAAACACACAGTGCTATACCCTTATGGTAATTTGCTGACTCTTGAGGTTGAGACTTTGGCATGTTTTATAGGTATTAGCCATACTCATGCTCTCTGATTATGTTGGCGGGAGCAAAAGTTCAATTCTTGAGGATGCATTCAACCGGAATTTACTGGGTTCATTCCTCCTGGTACAGCATTGTGCTTTATGCGGAACTATGTTTGCTGAATCTTGATATCACCTAATGTTTATTTCTGCTTATGTGCAGGCAAACGTGCTAACGGGTGTGGTTAACTTGTTTTTCGAGACTCTGTTTGCATCGCCACTCACATCCTTAGCCATCCTATTACTTTATGCCTACGTGCTGTCTGTGATCACCGGGGCTTTAGAATTTTACAGCATTAGGCTAAAGTTTTGGTAGAGGGAATGTTACCTTGATCCTCTTTATTTGTACGTTATGGCAGTGATTATTGACCATGTTAAGGTCTCATCTTTCGTGCGCTCGGCACCAATACATCAGGAAAGTTGCACTGCTAGGAACATTAGTTCGTATTTCAATTATTAATCTAATATATCTAGTGTGAGGAACTAAACTAATCAAAATCTTTGTAAGTATGACTAAGGAATTGCAGAATGGATTGTTCTCTTCACACCGATCGAGATGAGAAGGGGGTAAACGAAAAGCCAAATCGCAGAGGTAAGCAATCCTTTTTTATCTCATGGTCCCGAGGCGAGACGGCAGGTGTGTATTGGACACGCATCGCTGGTGCACACATGTATGAGCACATGCAGATGCATGCTAAACTAGAGCTTGCTAGTTGCCCTTGCCCATATGGCCAGTCACTCTGCCTGGCTTCTTTACAAAAGACAACACACAACTCATACTTCTAGGTCATGTACATGTCCGCAGGCTTGGTCATTGTCGTCTGCATGCATAGATTCTCGTTTATATCACCCCCAACCCCCCAATCCAAGTGTTGTTGCTTTTGGCGAAAAGCACCTGTCCTACGCAGATGGGCAGACTCTTTCGAGCACCTTCGCTGCCTGTCCCCATCCTATAGGGTGGGCTTTACATATGCGTACTTTATTTTAACGGTGCCGGTGCCACACCTTAAATCTCATACTCTCTAGAAATTTTATATTCCGGTGATCTCGAAATGTGGATAAGGACTGAGATTGAACCATTTAAGGATATGCTTATGTCCTAATTAGTTCTTTTGAAACGAGACTAGAGATTTATCATATGATGTGCTGTGGAAATAAAACGAGAGGGGGGGTTTGAAAATCGACCGGGGGGGGGGTGTGGAAGGGAGAGTGGAGTGAATGATTGCTACTGGTAAAAAAGTAGTTTTCTCGGTCTGAAGGTCAGAAGCTTTGGTGGTCACATGGATTTTGCCTGCAGGTCTCTGACAAGGTTGGACCATAATTGTCCAAACGAAGGTGGACCCACCACCAACCAGCCCCACCAAGCCCAACGCCCGCGCACCCATTTTCATCACTCCATCTTTTTGCCTCTAAATAATAAAAAGAATCGAAACCACAATAGAATAGGGAAAAAAAGGGCTACAAGTCCCACCGTTCTTTAGCCTGCTCTCTCTCTCTCTCTCTCTCTCTCTCTCTCTCAGCGTACGGACATCATCGTTGACCCTGACTATATGGTTCTGAATCTTCTGATGCGTGGACAAACGAAGCCGTAATTTTATTTTTGCTAGTGTACATAGAACCACGCGAGTCTTATCTTCTCTATCCGGTCCTATCTATCCGCTGAAAGTGAGGAGCACAAGAACCCTCTTGCTGAAAGAGTAGATAAATGAGGGGAAGAAGAGGTGTGGTGTAAACCTTTGAATCTGCCAGGCTTGTGACGTGTGCGGAGCTTAGTCAAAAGCTAGCGCGCGACCTGTGCAGAGACTACTGGCTTCGAGTGGAAATAATGTGAGTTTCTAAGGAAACCCTTTATATATCCAACGGGATTATGTTAGTTGCAGAGCTTTACTCCGGGGCATGAATGTGTGGTGGTCGACCTAGTCATTGTTCTAAAATTCTAAACACAGAACATGAAGAGAGATGAGCATTTTACATTTCTAGTGAATCGTCGTATAAGAGAACAGTAGTGGCTCACACTGTCGATGAAAATTACGGGCGATGATCGCTTGATATGCTTCACCGCAAGTTATGCCCCAAATGTTTCAGCACATCCCGTGTGTGCCTAGATAGATACTTGAGGTGCGTGTGAGCATTTCTTAGTTATTTGAGAATTCTTCGAATCTCCTGTACCATCATGTTACTTTTCTTACCATAGCCTGCTTCTATCTTGAAATTTGATAAATCATTGGATACCTAAATTACGTTCTCTTTTCATCATAGTGTCATGATCAATGAGCCATACTAAAAAATAGGCGCTTTGTTATTCTTATCTTTTTCGATTGCGGGTTTTTTTTTTGGCTTAATGTAATCCTGTCTTTACCACTAATTATTCTTACTTGGATTATGAAAACTGCAATTTAGCCAATAAATGTTTGTCTTTCTCATAAGAAATGTGTAGACAAAAGGCAATCATGCCGGAAAATGAAGATCAAATGAAAGATACCAACCCTCGACCAGGGCAGCAAAGACTACGACGTCGATATTAGTTAGTAGTTGCTGGGCAACCATTCCAATAGAAAAGACAAAGTTACAACAATGTTACTCAAAAGGATCAAAGCATATCGAAAAACCACATTCGAAGCATTCAAGGCATTGCGACGCTCGCGCGCCAACCATGCCTAGAGAAACACGAATCTTGCCGTTCCCTTCATTCATCATCGAACAGTCGCACACGAGCATATCCAGATGGTTTGAACTCAAACTGGATTGTCACAATGCGCTTTTTGCAACATCTATAGAGGCAAGAATTTTGGTGGCAATGCCAACGAGAGCAAAATCTGCCAAATTCCAAGGGCTGATGAAAGGAGATCCCCACTGAAGAACTTCGAAAGAATGATCTTTTTGGCACCATTTCGAATCTACTGTCTATAAAAATTTCAGTGCTTACATTACCTTCCACCCCCCAAAAAGAGTGGCCACACATGACCCTCCCTCTCAGATGATGATGTCCATCCCGGAAATGCTTCAAGCAATGAATTCATTAGTACTTGCTTAGTACTATTGCTCCTCACCTTTATTATCCTTTGTAGCCAGACAGACATTGCGTATTGTTTTTCTGTTTTATTTTGCCCCACCATACACTGCATCTCCACCGTTCATTTCCCAAAACAAAAGCATCATGCGTTGCATGCATGCATGGCTCGGGTCTCGGCTTCAGAAGATTATTCAAAACCCCACGCACCAGACAAGCTTTTCAACCCTGAAATGAAGAGTGTAGTTGTGTTGTGGATGATGCCAATGCGTGCATTTTCACCGCGGGGATGAGAGAGAATGTTTAAGGGTATAAGCTGGGGGAGGGCCCGTTCTTTTTTATCTTTTTTACCACCCCCCCCCCCCCCCTTTGTAAGCGAGGGCAAAACCCAACGAAAGAGAGGAGGGGATTTGAACTATGAGGAGAGGAGTTGCTTTTTGTAAACAAATATATGGCTGCTCCTTCGTGTTGTTTGCATCCAATGCTTTGTCCATTGATAGATTTGGGTCCCCACCCTCTCTCTCTCTCTCTCTGTCTCTCTCGCTCTCTCTCGCTCTCTCTACATTGCAGAAAGTGTGGCAGAATTGGCAGTTTGTCTGTGAAATCGGGAAGGGAACCAAAACAAGGACGAGAGAGAGAGAGGGAGAGAGAGGGGGAGATGAGAAGGGTCTCTCTCTCTCTCTCTCTCTCTCTCTCTCTCTGATCTTTCTCTGTCTCTGTGTTTTTTAGTTTTAAAATCTTTTTCCTCCTTCGCCTTTTGGAAGCAGAAAAAGCACGACACCTTTTCACTGCTCCTCTCACGTGCACTCTTTCCCTTTTCTCTACTCTTTTCATTACCATTTCCATCTCCATTTTCCCTGTGTGTCCTCCCTAAGCTTGGATTCTCTTGTTCTCAACTAGTCCTGTCCTAAGTCGCGTGATCATACAGAGAGGAGACAAAGAAAAGCCTGGCCTGGCCACACACACCCTTCAATTCCTTCCTCCATGAACTTGCATAATGAAGAAACCTATTGGAACGAAACAAAGATGACTGTCGATCAACTCGAATGGTGAAATCAGTATGTCATGTTTCGTTCAGTCCACGTACTCCTAATAATGGGTACCGCCCGATTAATTCGGAATTTGGGATGACCCATATGATAATTTGACATAAGGGTTTTATAAGTCTCGGATGCAATGAAAAGATATAGTCTAGGCATGTACCTTATGATTCTTTTTTTTCAGCAAATTCACTATCTCTTTAAAAGAAAAAAGAGGACTACCACGCGTCCTCAATATTTTTTTCTTCCGTAGGGCTAAGTATAAAAGCGCTGGCGTGCTCTATAGCATAGCCCTAAGCAAAAGCTAAAGCGTTGGTCTTTCCATATTCTTCTTCACTCGTTTTATCCCAAGAAAAGATAAACACACACCAAACTCAAAGCTCAAACGAGGAAAATAAAGGGAAAAGATGGCGCTGGACGCTCTCTCGGCCAACGACCTCCTCAACTTCATCATCTACGACACCTTCGCCGCCACCCCCTACGGCTCCCACGACTCCTCCGACACCACCTTCTTCGACAGCCACCACCACCTCGCTCAGCAACCCCATCAAGAACAAGCTGCTGCTGCCGGTTCTTGCTCCCTGCAGGCCAACTCCAACAGCGGCTCTCCTCCACCGCCGCCGCCCCCGGCGCCTCCTCCCCCGCAGCAGAACCGGCGAGCGAGGTCCGGGGAGAGGAGGGCGGCCAGCCTGGGGGCGGCGGCGCAGGGGAGGAAGAAGCGGAAGAGGAGGGCGAGGGTGTGCAAGAACAAGGAGGAGGCGGAGACGCAGAGGATGACCCACATTGCCGTCGAGAGGAATCGCCGGAAGCAGATGAACGAGCACTTGGCCGTCCTCAGGGCCTTGATGCCCGAGTCCTATGTCCAAAGGGTTTGTTCTCCTTTCTCTGTCTCTCTCTCGCTCTCTCTCCCTCAGGCGTTGTGTTCATTAAGTGCACTACACTGACATGGCTTTGTACATTCTCATTCTCATCCTTTCCTGATTTTTCGTTATATGTGGAGAGATATAACAGCCTTTCACATTTAACAGACTCCATGCAGAATTTTTTGTGGAGGTGGCCATTACATTACTGTGCTTTCTTGCTTATTAGAAACTGCATTCCCCCAATAATATGGGGGAGAAAAAAAAAGTGTCTTCATTAACTTCACAATATGCTTCCCCCACAGAATTATTGGTCACCAAGGAAATTGGGGTTCTTGAAATTCGTAGTGGGTGGTGAGTATCTATCTTCATGCTGCATTGTTCTGATAAAACAGTTCATCTTCAAGTTGACCCTCAAACTCTATCATCAGCTCGTACCTTCTGTCATGTGAAGAGGAAAAAACAGTGTGATGTGGGTTTCATCTGAAAATATTGGAAAGACAACATGCATGCTTCTCCTCTCCCAAATAAGTTGTTGGGAATTCCATATCTTTCGAAACTCGGTGTAAAGCATTCATGCCTTGGAGCAGCAATGTTTGGGCTTCAATTTAACTCCTCCCTCAGCTATTTTTCATTATCTCTAATCTAACATGTGGATGCTCAAAATTCCTGTGTGAAGGGTGACCAAGCCTCCATAGTTGGTGGAGCCATTGAGTTCGTCAAGGAGCTAGAGCATCTCCTGCAGTCCCTTGAAGCCCAAAAGCTCCAACTTTCACAACACCAAGCAGGACAAGACATCACCAATGAAGAAGCGGACACGACCAACAACACCAACAATGATGGTCCCTCCAAAATCCCGCAACCCCCATTTTCACAGTTTTTCATGTACCCTCAATACACATGGTCTCAAGCCCCCAACAAGTACACAGCCTCCTCCACTTCAACCGCCAGAGCGGCCATCGCCGACATCGAGGTCACCCTCATCGAGACCCATGCGAGCCTCAGGATCCTCTCAAGGAGGAACCCTCGACAGCTCTCAAGGTTGATTGCGGGATTTCACACTCTCCACCTCAATATCCTCCACCTCAATGTAACCACATTGGACCCTCTCGTCCTCTACTCAATCAGTGCCAAGGTATTGTTGTTTGTCCTAAATCAGTCCTCGCTATGTCCTACACATTTTTTTTTCTCTCAACTGTGCCAATGATTTTCTCCGTTCTTGATTCAAGTTGCATTATTAGACAGATTGAGTCCCAACTCGATGTGACCAAAAATTCAATGGCCGTCATTATGAGAACTATAGAATCATATGTTGTTGCAGACATTATTTAATATTTGGGGGCATCCTAGGAGCTGTAGCAGACATTATGAAATCTGGTCTAGTATTAATCGACACAAGAAGGAGAGAGAATGAACAGAGAAAAGTGCAGGATCTTTACATGACTATGGTTTGTGTTCCATGTTTGGAAAAAATGTCTGTGCTCATGGTTTTAGGAAAAAAGTTTGGATTTTTTGGGGATTATAACAGAAGGACTTGAATTAATGAGGATGCTTTGGTGCTTTGAACACACAGGTTGAAGAAGGGTGCCAGCTCACCTCAGTAGATGACATAGCAGGAGCTGTCCACCACGTGCTCAGAATAATTGAGGAAGGCAGTGAAATTTGTTGATATTTTTACATTAGGCTGCCTGGATTGCCCTTTGGTTCCAGCTGAAATAACCGGGATCCCCACCCCTCTTTTCTTTTCCTTTCCTCCTTTTTCTTTTATGGGGTTCCTTTCTCTTGCAACTAGAGTTTCTCTCTGTTTATCTATATGTAACGAATGTATTAATTGGTTCTTTCATTTGTTTGGTTTCCTTGGGTACCACTTTATTTGGGCAGTCACCAGAAAAAGAAAGAAAGAAAAGAAAGCAGAAACCATGAAAGAGCTTGGACTGTTAATGTGGGATCTGCAATTCCTCAGCCCTAGCAATGCTAGAGCATCTGATTAAAGTAATGTGCATTGGCTGGACTGATTTGCTGAGTTTCCACCGATGTTCATGTAATTCGATAAATAGACATCACACACTACTCCATCTGAAAATATAATCTCTTTACTTTTTTTCTTTTTTTTTATTTGCTTCTTTCTGACTACGTTCAAGCGTTGCCCCTGCTTGAGAAGCAACTCTTGGATAGACAGCAATAAAAGGGGAACGTTACCTAAACTAATTCCAATAGACTAAGTAATTCATTTGAGTGAACTAAAACCAGACCTTTGGATTTGTTCAACCGCTCTTGATGTCCCATATATATATCGACATTGATATCAAGATTAACCTAACTTTAATCCGAGCTCGGAGTTAGCGTAGGAGCCACTTTGTATGGTGAATGATTGGAGTAATTTCACGGTATGAGCGGTAATTTTCCCACCTATGTCTGATGAATATAAGGAGTCACAGTTTGTTCACTACAAAAAAAAAATGGTTTCTTTACACCGCCAGACAAAATACTAAGAATCATTGTCCAAACCTATCTCAATCGCAACGTCTAGACCGCGTACAATTTTGACAACCTATATCTCAAACAAATTAAGCCCACCAAGCTGGCTCTCGGTATTAAGTGATCAATTGGAAGAAACATGTCACGTCTTATAGAACACAATAATGTTCATGGAACGTGACAATTTATAAGCTTATTACCTAATAACAAGATATGCGGCAATGGCAATTGATGTAGGTCATATGTGTGGTCTGTTGTGCCAAAAGGGGAACACTGGCAAATGTTTATGTGACCTAAATAAGCTGTATATAACTGAAAACGGGAACTTTTCAAGGAATTCTACCAATTTTAGGCAATTTTGACAAGCCTAATCTATTGCCGACTTAGCATTTATTTTTTGTGAATTTACGAGGTTTATACTCATAATTTCAACTTCTCTAGGTATTTTATTATATATGGTAATTTGGAAATTCCATTACATGGCTTATAACATTGGTTAACTAATTTTTGTAGATTAAGAATTGCGAAACAAATTTTTCCTACATCTGGATTGAAGAACATTGGTGGACATCTTCCTTATCTTCATTTTCTGGTGATGGATGAACCTATACGAGTTCAATTGTTTTTATTGAAGTTTTCTTTTTCTCTTTTTTCTCCAATTTAGTCATTGCTTATTTCACTTCTTTGACGATTAGATCATATTTCGTGAATCATATGTATTCAAACATAATGAAGGATACATAAAATAGGTGACCACATCATGTCCATGAGTTTTTTTTTTTGGGTGACCACATCATGTCCATGAGTTTGTTCGTGGAAAGTGCTCGAAAATTTGATAATTTTTCTTTTCCATTATTTTTACAATCTTATGTTAATTTGGCTTTTGCTTAAAATGTTTTCCCTTATAGACCCAACGCCGGATGTCCTATGTATGTATTTCAAAAGTGTTCATATTTAAAAAGTTCATCTGAATTAATATCCAACTTTAGTTTTTAACTTTACTTGTAGCATCGAAACATTATCTTTTGATATAAATTATTGGAATTATGCTAATTTCATCAACCAAATTTCCTCCCTGTCTCTTTCGCTGGCGTATGAAGAAGCATGTTTTTTGTTCCCACTATCAAGTACACGCACATTCCTGTGCTCGACCTTAAAATGGAGGGCATCCTTCCAATTGGTCACCCTTTCTGTGGAGGATAAGATCCATCGCCATTGGCGATAACGAAGATGTGAACATGGTCGTCCCCTAAACTTTGCCCACAAGATTTTGTCATCGAATGAGCCCAAAAGAATTTCACATGCTTCCCATTCTCTCGCCTAGGTTAAATGTTTTTCCATATGTACGAAGATTGCCCGTGTAAGCGAGCGCTACAGATATCATGTCCATTCGACTCTGGTCGTCTGTTTTTTTTGTTTTTTTTCTGCCGGGTTTACCGTGTCTCGCGTGGGTTTCTAGATCCAGGCTCGATGCTAGGGAATGTACTTGCGTTCACGAAGCGTGCTGTGCATGGACTTTGAAAGATACCATCATCGTTCCACAAAGTTTTCTTCAAAAAAGCAATGGATCCATTGCAAGAACATGTGTGTCCCAATTGCACAGGGGAAAGTGGTGATGGTTTGTGGGATCGGGGGAGATGAAAAGATGTGGGGTTTTTCTTATGCAGGATCGGTGCCTTATTTCTTATGCAGGGTTTCATAATTGGATATCAGTCTTCGGATTTGTTTCCATGCGTGATGGAAAATCCATATGCCCCCGCCATTAAGGCTCGTGACTTCTTACCTACCACTAGGAGACATGTGATGATAAAAACCCCATCCTCATTCTCATTCTCATTCTCTCTCTCTCTCTCTCTCTATCTAAAGGGAGAGATTGTGCCTTGATTGGACAAAAAAATTCATGCTTGACGAGGGATAAACATAGAACCATGGAGGAGAAACCGGGGAGTTAATGATGATGTTTGGATATTTTGCAAAAAGGTGAGACAATCCATGCAAGCACATTCGCCTATACATTCCCAAGAAGCAACACTCTGCTTAATGTCCCGTCATAATTCATACTTTGTCTTGTAAGGATTGGCATGTAGTGGATGGTTTTGGACTGCAGATAGGAGTGCATATCTTTGTTGGGAGGTTACAGCAAAATTTGAAACTTAAACACTCTCAGGACGAAAAGCCCGTGATGGTACATTCTTTACGTTTCAATTAATGATATCGACTATATCATCCAGCGAAGCGAAACGAAGCATACAAAAGAGCATGTCGAATAGGAGAGTGACATATGCGAGGTAGCCGATATGGAAATAAGCTCGGCATTTTCAGTCGTGGACTCGACTATTCTCGGATTTCTTTCTGACATATTTGATTTTCGAAAGCTTTGTTTTTTTTTTCCACCCTAGATGAACTTACGGTGATTTGGTGTGCAGCAGTAGTAGGGAAACTCTTTGATATCAGTATTGGGTTTGGCCCCATCTTTTGATTCTTTTATGGACGGGGCCTGGATAATTTCAAGCTCAGCCCGTTCAACTGGATGTTGGACCTAGAAAATTTAATGCGCCTTATAAAGCATGCTCCTTTCAGTTGAAAGAGCATATATTTCTTGCAATGATCAACCTTACAATTGGCTGCTGGATTCCTTCACTAGTCAACTGTAGCTCGATGCTCATGACAGTGTAGTGCCATGACAGCCATGGCAGTCATACTTTCGTAGGCATATATATAACCATCTCGCTAATGGAGCTAAGAAATTACGCACCAAACTGATGATGCAGCAGCAATCACTCTCCGCACGAACAAAATGCACTAAATTCAGCTTCTGCGTTGTCCCACTTGCATTTATTTTAGACAGGAATCGTAGCATTCCTCAGCCTTCCGTGCCGGGAGAGGAAGGAAATCCTCCCACTTGAAAACGACCTCTTCAACGCTGCCGGACTCGCTCCAGATACACAGTGCAAGTGCAAGAGCCTTCTCTTAATATCAGCCTTTGGTACTTCTTCCCCTAGCCAATGCTTCACTGGTCCTGCTTCTGCATTTCCTGTGCACTTGTCCGCTCCGATGACTAGCCGCTCTTGTCCGTTTGACTGAAGCGATAAAGCGGCGATTGAAACACAGGTTCGACACGAGTGATCCATGGAAAAAGATCTCCTGACTTGTTGCAACTGCGAGCTTCCTTCCCTCACCTCAATTACGGTATGCGTGCGTTCAGGGTTCCCCAAATCGCTAAAAATCCGCAACGGGATCTTAGGACTGTTACTCATTTGTGCCGTCTTGTGGGCTGAGCCTGAATCTTGTGCGGCCGGTGAATTATCATCTTGGCTTTCCTCCTGTTGGATCTCTGGGGAGGATTCATTTCCTGACAAGCTTCCATCGGTCGCAAGAGCAGGAGTCGGAGCCAGTGAAGCACTAGGAGCGAAAAAAGCGACATCGGAGCGGCACAACGGGCAGTTCGAATGGGACTTCAGCCACGTGTCGATGCACGGGACATGGAAGCCATGAGTACACTTGGGCAAGAGCCTAATGCTCTCATTCTCCTGGAACTCACCGAGGCACACTGAGCAGGTCCCTTCTATTAGCCCACCATCGTCCTTCTTGTACCTGCACACCGCGATCGACTTGATCAGGGCCTCATCCAAACCCCCCATCACGACCTGCCATGGCTCTTGGTCCGACGGGTGGCTGTTTTCTTCGAGTTGCACATCCAGGTCATAGATTTCTCTTCTTCTCGAGCTGGTGCTGCCACAGCACTTGGAGATGAGGGTATAGTAACTCACTAGGAGGAAAGCGCTGGCCAAAATTCCAATGATTGCTATGACGAGTGGGGAAAAAGTTGGGCCTGCATTGTCATCATCTGAGTATGGAAAAGTTGGTGGAGGAGGCAAAGCAACATAGCACCACTGAGGACAGTAAAAGCTGCAGAGACCTTGTGAGCAATCTTTAGTGGTCAGGTATGGAATCCAAGTTTTGGGGTATCCTGGAGACTCCATAATTTGATCATAAGTAGAGTGACTGGGAGACTCTAGGAAATTCTCCTCCACTTTTTGGACAAGCTAGAGAAGAAAACCTTTAAACTGTTTCAGAAGATGCTATTAAATTGAGACAGTCCTCACATGGTCTTTACATCAACTAACCAGAAAGAAGCAAAGAATTCCTGGAAGGCTTGTGGCTTGTGGCTCGTGGGTCATTCCACTGGCTCTGACTCTGAGCAGGGAGTGATTTAACTGTCAAATTTGTGTTAATGGGCAAATTCTCAGAGACAAAGGTAGACATTTGAGGATTGAGGCAAAACTGAAAAGCAGCTGAGTTGGAACAGCCTAGGAAAGAGGAAGGTGTGGGGTTATATTCTCTTCCTCTCCTTTCTTTTGCTTTTGTGCTCTCTTCTTTTTCTTTTGGCTCCCATCTCTCCTTTTTTGCCCCATTCAATTGCTTCTTTTTTCTTTCCCAGGGGATGCTGGTTTGTTGACTATGGTTGGCGTCCATTGAAAGTAACGAATGCTTTCATTGTTGTTGTCCAAGGCCAATGTAGTTGCAGCTGGGTGTGAGTATATGGCATGACTCCATGAGAGACATTGAAATCTTTTTCCTCTTCTATTCTCCCCTGGGTAAGCTTCGAGTACTTTGCAAATCAGAAGAAAAAAGAAAGGTGGGAGGAGCTGAAAATTGTGAGAGAACAATAGTTGTATAATGCCACTATGGTGCCAAAACTCACAAGTCAGAGGATCGCGCTGGAGATCTTCACCCGCAGCATCTGATTCTCTCCAGTGTTGGCAACTTTTGTTAAAGATTTCAAAGGTTCTTTCCATCAACATATCGAATTTCTTTGATCTAGACAATGTCTATCTTTCTGCACATGCTGCAAAGGCCCTCTTGACCATTCTGCTTACGCCAACAACATGTGGATAGGCCATGTCATCGACGATAACCAGTGATAACCTGGCAATGAAAATGCATCGCCCCTTCTTAGTATCTATCTTTAACTTTGAATTCCACGACCTTCATAGGTGACACATTCACTAGCTCTGGTATCGTGAAAGGGGCTACGTTTAAAACAAGAATTTAGCAAATACAAGAATTCAATCCTCTCGCAATGCCTTTCATGAGCTTTACACCGTCGGGACCGACTTTTAGCATCCAATTAAATCCACATTCCGAACATAAGGCTTACTGGCCTCACTTTCTAATGCACAAGATTCTTATAGAGGCAAGTGTAGAGCATGTTGCTAGGATAATATATTATCTTGCCATTGTAAGATCTCTAATGCCATATATAAATTTGAAGAGAATAAGAGAGAAATTAACTTTTAATGGGTTAAGCATACAAACACGAGATTTTATTGCTGAAGGCTAGTCTTTCTCAACATATTACAAACTATGCCTTTTATAGGCATAAGGGTAAGGAAAGTCAAGCAATGTTACGTAGGCATATTAACGTCTAATAACAACATATGGTTTCACACTATGACACCTGTAACTTAAAAATATTACAACATCATGACTCATCTTAAAACATTTATTACAATATCATGATTTATTCTAAAAATATTTATTACAACATGACTCATCTTATACATTTATTATAACGTGACTCATCTTAAATATTTATGATAGCACGACTCATCAAGGTGACATTTATGACAACACGACTCATTTCAAACACTATTATAACAAATCATTAATACACTTTCTATTCATCGTTTAATGATAAAGGGGATGGGTATCTTATCACTACATGGCTTTCACTCAATCCTCTTAAACCAATTTTATTTACTCGTAGATTTCTTAACAGCATCGAGTTCCATTTGCTTTTTTTCGTTCCTTTTTTCTCTCCTTTTTCTATAAGCACGAAACCTCCCCCCTTCCCCAACGAAATAAACCAAAACATAAACCTAAATAACGTCCTTGTCCCCCTACAAATCAGTGGGCCCAATCGTCGCCTTAGGACACGTAATAATCCACTTTGTCACCAAATTACTTGTGGAGGCAGGGCTTCTAGCAAAATCAATTGTCGCAGGAAGAGCCTGTACCTGGCAAAGTTTCTTTGCCATCACACCAGCAACACATTGAATCAGGGGCTTCATGTCAGCCCTCAACTTCAAGAATTTCCTGCCAGCACAAGAGGAAGAAGCAGATGAAGTTATCTGCCAGAAACTTCTGTGCTTCAGCATATGTGCTTTGATCCAGGCAAATCCATAGAGAGCCAGCTCTCACGAGCAACATCCATGTTAGCTTCCTGATAACAGCTTTATTCCATTGATAAATTTGTTTGAGGCGCCCAAACCCACCCTCCTAAAGAATGCTTATAATCTGGCATACGTCTGTAAGTATGCTAAATAAGCAGCTTATATTTAAATCTTGAAATCGAATCAGCTAAGCAGAAGCTAAATATCCGGGGCCATACATTTTATTAGAGTTATTCTAGCTCTAGCACCATGTATTATGCGTATGTTCCGTTGAAAATGAACTCAAGCGAGAATGTGCATCTAAAGAAGGGATATCATGATTCATGGAGAGCAATTCCCCCTCCTTTCTTTTTTTGCCCTTTTCCATCTCGTTGAATTATCACTTATATTGATCGTGGAGTTTATATTATCTTTATATAAACATGACCTTTCAACATGTTAGTTTAAGTTTTTAGCTTCATTTTCTAACACTGTATTAGAATCAGATTCTGCACGAGTAATTTCGTGTGCGCGTCTTTCTCCACTATTTCGTTTCCTTGTTGATTAAGGACTGCCCTTGATTTGATGCATAAAGCCATGGGTGCACTTATCTTCAAATAATTAAATTCTTACTTTTAGTTTTCATTTTTTTTTTCATTTAAATCTTTTCACGTCTCTCTATACACGGTTTTCCTTTTTCAAAAGGCTGTCATAAAGTGATTTGACGTATGGGAGCAACCCAACAATCAACATGAAACACATATATACAAACAATATCATTTCATCATGACTTTACTTAGCTGTTCCATGCATCCAATGTAACGATTCCCACAGAGCAAGTGCGGTGGACAGCAAAAAAGCTCAATCTTGTATCCAAATTTCAACATCTCTCTCCATCACTGTACCATACCTTCTACTCTTATCAATCTCCGTGACAAATCTGCCTTGGCATCCTAAATTTTAAGCCCTAAATCCCTTCTTGGCGTGCGTAGTTTTCTTGAAAAGAAATAATTATGGCGCTAAGCAACAACGTGATCGGGGCGATAAACTTCGTGGCGGTCCTCCTATCGATCCCAGTCATCGGGGCGGGGATCTGGTTGGCCACGCAGGCCGACAACTCATGCGTGAAAATCTTGCAATGGCCGGTCATCATCGTCGGGGTCCTGATCCTTGTGGTGGCGCTTGCCGGCTTCATCGGGGGGATCTGGAGGATCCAGTGGCTCCTGATATTCTACCTCGTGGCGATGCTGGTCATGATAGTGCTGCTCACTTGCCTGGTGGTGTTCGTGTACATGGTGACGGTGCGAGGCCACGGCCACCCGGAGCCGAGCCGGGCCTACCTGGAGTACGATTTGAACGACTACTCTAGTTGGCTAAGGAGGCGGGTCAAGAGCTCATACAAGTGGGATAGCATTAGGAGCTGCCTTAGCTCCACCAGCATGTGCCCTGAGTTGAACCAGAGCTATAGGATGGCTCAGGATTTCTTCAATGCCAGGATCAATCCGTTGCAGGTAATTTTAGCCATGTAAAAATCTGTCCTCATTCTTCCGAAAATGATGTTTCCACTCAAGTTGGCTTGTGAGAAATGCTTCAATGGTCGTGACTTTGTTGCGACCTTGTTTCTGACCAAAGAACAAGAACACCACTTTGCGTATAAACCTTCCAAAACAACTCTTTTCCATTATTCTTACTCCAAAGTATACAGTGCACAGACCACCTCCTTCCCGATCTTCTGAATGCTGATACATGAGTTAAGATGGGGAATAGCGATAAGCATATCAAGACCGATTTACAAATCTGTATGTTGCACGCTAAGCACGACGCATTTGCTTAGGCAACATCGATTAAGGTTTTCTTCCTGGGGTTTTCTTGAGCCAGGTCGTTCTTGATCAGTTAATTCCTAGAGCTTAACCAGCATCTTAGGCTAGGGTGGTTCTTGAAGAACGATGAACAGAAAAAACAAGAGAGACAAAAAGTAGAGCGAAACTGAGTTTAAAGGTTCTCGAGCCATGTGCTATTATCTTCATTTTCCAAATATTCCTCGACTTTACCATCATCAGTTTGTTCTTTTTCGGCTCTTTATCTTTCAAATCTGTATCCTTTTTTCTTTCTTATCAAACAGTCAGGATGTTGCAAGCCACCGACGGAGTGCGGGTACACCTTCATAAACCCGACGTACTGGATCAGCCCGATCAACACGGCCGCCGACATGGACTGCCTGAACTGGAGCAACGACCAGAACCAGCTCTGCTACAATTGCAACTCGTGCAAAGCTGGGTTGCTCGCCAATATGAAGAAAGAATGGAGGAGAGCCGACATCGTCTTGCTCATAACTCTCGTGGCATTGATCTGGGTCTATCTGATCGGTTGCTGTGCGTTTAGGAACGCCAAGACCGAGGACCTCTTTCGCAGGTACAAACAAGGTTACACTTAGTATGTGTAAGAGAGAGAGAGAGAGAGAGAGAGAGAGAGAGAGAGAGGCGGTGATGGTGGAGTTTTCTGAGGAATTGAGATTGGTGAGAAATGGGTTAGGGTTTGGATTGAATTGGAGGGTTTCTTAGTTTGTGGACTTGTTTTCTTGTTTATTCATCACGGCTTTCAATATGCGAGAGCCCACTTTCTTGTTCATATTTGTTCCAAAATTATGTCTTGGGATGAAAAGTTATGGTACAATCTCGAGTGTCGAAGATATAATTTAAAATCATTGAGTATGAACGATGTGAAAAGTTGTTATATCTCAAGAAGGAATAGCGTAGGCCGACGACGATGCTACATCGCATGCATCTTCTCATTTCATAAGATATAGCCAAATAATCTTCACGGTCATATGAAAATATCTACTTTAATAAAATGAACAATATTTAAGAGGTGCCTTTGGGATGCTTGGTAAGTCCTATCAATCGTGGCTTTGATATGTAAAATTTACCATGCTTTTGGTTAAACTTGACTAGTTGTCAAAACCCCATGTGCACACATGAAGTTTTAGGGAATTGGGTCGGAATGCTTTGAGACTCGAGCTTGAAAGGAAGAGGTCACAGGAGCTGCACGAGATTTGCGGAAAGCACCGAAAGCTGATCACTTTGTTGACCATTACGACGAAGTGCATCTATTATTGTACCCAGCGACATGAATGCCCACCTCGATAACGATGAATGGGATTCAAACTTGAAAGAGGAGGGGGAAAAAACACAAAGGACAGGAAAACCTTTTGCACTCGAATGGCGCCAAGTACGCAGTACGACGTCACGTGTTCAGAAGGCTGTATTTAAGGAATCGTATAATCTGTTTTTTTAAAAGATAAATGGTATGCAGTAACATCGATTTAACACAACCCCATATGATTTCCTTTGTTGTTTGTTCCAATCATGTGAGGAGTAGTCGAGGAAGACGAAACTATGTGAAGAGAAATGTTATCTTATTTTCATCGAGCTTGTTTGGTTTCGGTTAACATATGCTTTTCTTTGCTCTTTAATATATTTTTGATGATCGCAAAAGTGCTAAACGACACGCACGTATTTCTTGGTAGCAAGTTTGATGAGTGTAGCGGCATCGCGCTATATCTTAAAAAACCTCTTTTTAATACTTCTGCTCTACGAAAGGCAAGCTTGGTTTCGGCACGCAAGCTTTATCGAAGTCAAAATCAAGGTTCAAGTTTAGATTTTATTGAAAGCTATCAGCAGTTGAGTTTATAAGGAAAGATCATCTTCAATGGAGTTGTAGCTTTCTGAGGCCTTGACCGGCCCAGAAGAGTGAAGCAGATAGAGTCCGTCCTATGGGGATCACAGTGGCAAATGATGATGGGCCTCCATTGCAACTCCATGAACCACATCTTTGTCCCAAGGCTTAACCCAAAGGTCACAATATGGTAAGAGATTGCCATGTTACTCAATGCTTATATTATACGACGACCCAAGCCGACGTTCCACGGAATTTAAACATCCTTCAAAACTAGGATACGAGGTCGGATGAGAGATATCGCATCGGCACATTAAGTGATCGCTTACGGACTGTCTCCTCCCTCGATCGTCCAACCTTCTACTTTTCCTGATTTGAAAAGCAAATGAAGTTGGCATTTCCTAAAGTTTTCGTGGCACGGCATTTTGGCGTCCCAAATATCAAACGTTAGCTTCAATACCAGTAGTGTCATAACTCATCTTATTCCCTGTGAAATTCTCATGCAATAATACGACATCGACTATGTACAGCTAGATTTTAAGGTGCTCGTTTCATTGGGGACCCAGGTTTCTTAACGGCCGACTTCGGACAAGAAACAACGAAATTTCCACATAATTAGGGTCCATTTTCGACCCTGACCTTCGATACATCAAACGAGTTGCACAGGGTAGGTCTGCCGAACAATTCAAGTGGGCAGAAAATTGCACATATCGACATAGGGACTACACAGCAATAATCGAACCGGGTCAATGGGACAAAACGAGAACAATTAGGTGACGAAAGTAGAAATAGAGAAAGCTTGTCCTTTCCTCTTTTTCTCATTTGGAGCTTTCACAAACATCATATGGGGGCAGTCAAGTCCACATTGAGAGACAGGTCCCCCCAACTTGTGCCGAGAGCATCCTTCATCATTCAGCCTCAAGCTATAATGGCGAAAAGGGGGTGGTGGGATTGCACCGATCCAACCAGTGATATTGGTAGCGAAGTGTTTGCATCATCATCACTTTTGTATTATATATGACGAAGCAAAGCAACAGAAAAGGAAAAGGAAAAGAGGAAAAGCCACTTTAGGGTTTCGTAGCATATTCAATGGGGGGTGATGGTAGTTGTTCTTATCTGAGTTTCTTGATTTAAATTTTTCTCTTTTCTTGATTGATTGATTGGTTCCAAATGGGGCCCCAAAACACGACCAAAAGCATGAGATGCTGTTGATCCCAAGCTTAGCAAGTTGGACAACCAAGCCTCAGGACATTGCCTCCTAATCTCATGCTTATAATTGATTTCGATGGTTGGATGGTGGACTTGTCGTGTGGGATCAGCAGTTGCTTGGATTATTTATATCTCCCATTCATCGGGATTTTCGTTTTCGGCGAGAAAATCCAACTTGAATTAGCAAACTTCGAGTCGATGAAATAGCTCCCCACCTGGCAACCGATAAACCTCATGAATCAGATAACGCACAAGTTGGAGTTGCGATTATATCTTGTCTCGGCGAACGATCGATTTTTCAACCTATCACTAAGTCGAAAGCTTGTATTTACCCGGTATCCCGACAAAGCGGAAAACACGGGATTTTTCGAGGAATCAATATCTTGGAGAAGTTATTCGTGTCGAATTAGTTCCATTCCTTTAAACCAACGAACCCTAATCAGTGAATGGTCAAGAGGAACAGGTAATCTCCGCAATATATCTTCAGAAGAAGCATTCAGAGGCGCTCGGCTGCAATCTGCCGAAGTTTTGCTGCACGAGAGTTCTCGTGTTAACGTATTCTTCGCTGAGTATTGTCAAAACATGAGTGACCTAACGCTCAAAATCAAAGCCTCTAGCTGGAACTCTGCGTGCGGGCCGCGTGTTATTATTGTAATAGCAGATTAGGTAAAATGTTGGTGACCTGACACAACATCACCAGCCAATCAGATCGAACCGAGATGGATACTGAATTCGTGAAATTTATAAAGCGAGAGTTTCTTGCTCCATAATAGAACCCCCAAAAAGGACTCGGTAAACGACGCATGTGTTGGTCGGTCCATCTATTCCGTGTTGGAAAGCCTCCGTGATTTTACACTGCGATCGAGAAAAAAATGCTGCATAGAGCAAAGCCCAGATGCTCTACTGGGATTAGTGATCGAGTTTGCAACGTGCCATGACGAGGGAGGGGATAGCCAGATGTGACTCGTCTTATTCTTTTCTTCTATATCGATGGAGGCTTTCAATACATTGGTTGAAAATCGGCTGATCTCCCACCATGAGCAATTACGCCGGTACTTGCACCTCGACTACACCAGATATCACGGTGCGGCGCATAATGCAATGATTCTTGAAGTGAGCTATGTAATGTCTGACGTCATTGAGATTGGTGTAGGCGCAGAATACGATTAGTAACAATTTTGAGATAAAAAAAAAAACAACGATATGGGCAAATGAAGAATATTTCTGTATAAATTTCAAGCACTTCCCTTAGCACGCTCCAAGATATAGAGAATTTAAAGCATCGCCACGCGCGACTTCGCAAGCATCCACTAGCCAACTCTTGCAGGGGTCATGTATCAAATGATTAAGCCTAAGCTCAATTTACTGGCCCACGAACCAAAAGAAAAAACAAAGAGAGAAAAAGAACGAAATTCACTTCACACCGTATCAAACCTAAAAGATATTTACATTGTCGGGTGTCTTCTAATGCCAAGATCGAGGGAATGCATTTCCAGTGCGAAAAAAACGATCCCTTCATCGGCCTCGCGGACGACGCCGCCGAGTGCCGTTTCATCGGTCTTTTGAAATCCAATAGATCTTTACACATCAATGGTAATATCCGCCTCATCGTGATCATCTACATTCAATTCTCTTGAATCTATATATTCCCCTTGTTCTCTTTGGACTATGCCCTGCTTGACAATTTCCAGTCGGACGTGGGATCGGGCGCCCGATTCGGACGGACGGACGGATGAGAGCACGTCGCGAAGGAGACCCGTGCGTCGCCAACTCTCTCTTACAAAGCTCGGGACGAGAGGGCGAATCATCATCCCATTTGCCGTGTCGTTTTTGAACACGTCGCGGGGTGGGGGCGCGGGGGCGGCCCACCACCCACCTGGAAGTTCGCCGTCGTTTCTGGACAGGGCGATTGCGATGGATCCCCGAACACTACTTCATCGTGTGTGCTCGTCCATTTTCCTTCTCCCGCTCTCGAGGATGTCTTCGCTTTTGATGGGTTTTTCTCACTTACCACCTTCACCTTATCCCGAAAGTTTAGGGGAAGGAACGTGCCATTCATCACGAGGAGCAAGCAACCTCTTCAATTATTACATAGAATATTGGAAAAAAATATGGCGATTCCTTTATTTTTTATCTGTAGTACGACCGCGACCCGTGCCTCATCGATGTAATTCTCCGGTAAGCTTATTAATGATGTTCGATTTTTAGCATCGTATTGTTCGAGACCGAATAGTTTGTGCATTGGAACGTCGTATTCTGACCAAGAATACTCCGGAGAAAATCGTGAACAAGATTACGAGCATGTGGGGTCTGGAGAAAAGCGACCCATCGATAGGTGAGCTCTGGTTCGAGGCAACTCGGCTCCTCTGCTCACGACGAGTTCGACCTCTCCTTTAAGGGTCGAAGAAATTAGTTTAGCTACGTTTTGCCACTTACGTACTCTCTAATGACGAGATCCCGCGGCGTAGTAAGCACCGGAGATCCCGGCGGGGAAATTCCAAGGTCATGGAATCGGAACCCATCTAGGGATAACGAGGAATCTCGCGTTAGTTTTAGGAAAGCCCGGTCTCGAAGTCGAGGGATTGTGATCGCACTGCCAGTCATCGAAGGGCGTCGAACGCGAGCTGATTACCGGGTGCATATCGACTAAGAAAGAGTAGCGACCTACCGATTTGGTGAGTCCCGATCTCAATCTAACGGTTCATGTGAAGCGAGCTCTCGTGCACCCGCCGCTAAAAAATCGCGGGCCCCCCCTCCCTGAGTTTTCTACCGGTCCCACCCCCCGGCACACCGTTCGCCTAAAAAGGGAGTGCGACCCTTGCTCCCTAAGGAATGTCTCGACGCGGCACATTGATTTCACCGCCTACCGACACGTGGCGATGCGGTGTACGGTCCCCAGCCCCCCACGCGGGTGCCCTGGGATCCCCACCCACACGTGGCGGTTCATGGCCCCGTGCTCTTCGGCCCCCGCCCCCATCCGGAGGAGAGAAGTAGATGGAGACAGGGAGGAGGCCACGTGTCGCTCCGGTCGCTTTCTTCGGACCAGCGGCCCAGATGCCCCTTACCGGAAATACCGGTAAAAACAGCACCCCCTCCCCCACCCCCCCTCCGCGCGCGTGCGGGCGGTCCCGGTTCGATTCCGTCCAGGTTTCGCACGTGGCGGCTTCGTCCCGAAGGAAATTGCCTTTGCAATTATGGCCTTGATTAAATCTTACGAGCATTGACAATCATCGCGCACTAATTGGAAAAAAAAAGGAGAAGAGGAAGAGAGATTGGGGGAGATTTCCTCCGATTTTTAGATCGAGGGTTTGGTTGAGGTTCCAAGTTGACCGTATCGTCCTTCGTTTTTCAACGGGGAAAAAAACCTTCCTCTAATCAAATTTCCAGTTAGCCTTCCGTTTCGTGTCTCTATCGTTAAAGCGCGAAGCGCCATTTCCTTACTTTTCCCTCTTTCCGAAACGATCCCTGAATAAAATAACGAGATGTTAACTCGCTCGTTCCCGAAAAAGATGCTCTTTTTACGGATTTTATTTATAGTTTTTTTGGTCAAATACAGATTCTTTTCACCGCCCGCTGTCCTTCGCAGATGAAATAATCGCTAATCATAGAATTGATCAGAGAAGAATTCCCTGCAACCTAAAGGAAAAGGAAAAGCGGGATCGTTTTCGCTTTTTTACACTGCTAAATCGCGGAAATTTAAATACGGAATTCGAATATCGAAGTTTCCGGTACTTATACATATAGTTAGTTTCTTGATTTTTCGAAAAATCCGAGACGATGAATATGTCGTTTCGTTTTCTTAGTTTTTTTTTTCTTTGTGTGCATGATTTAAGTTCTCGAGTGTGCGTTTAATTCGTGCGGTCAAAAGTTGGCACGCGAAAGCATAAGGAAAAAAAATGAAGGGTTTTCAGGCGGTACGTCAGTTAAGGCCGCGCACGGCGAATCTTCGTGTTGCATGGTGATTTCAACCCCTCCCGCGTAAAACGTTTATTATTATGACGGGGAGTGAAAGAGAGGGGCAAAAGCAATCGGTCAAAAAGGTGGAAATTTCACTCTCGCGCCACTTTCTACGGTGAGAAAAAACAAGAAGATTGACCCAAAACAAGAGGAAACAAGATCGATAGCAACGTGGACCGTGATGGGAAAACCATCACGTTCAACGCCCCCCCCCCCCCATAGCAATATCGCCCCTTTCACTCGGCTTACTATATGTAATGATCAGGTCCGACGTAAGTGGGAAGTGACTGCCGAGGCCAGAGGGCACGGATAATGAGTGGCTCTCGACAAACTTTTAGGATGACGAAAAAGACAAGAATGAATCTAACGGGAGGAGACTAATTCTAGAGTGTGTATATATATATGAAAACTAAAATTAATTTTGGATTACGCCTTTTGATGTAACAGTAATGCTTAGCTTTGGAACTCCAAAATTAAGCGTGCTTAGATGGAAGCGTACTACCGGGACGGGTGGCCTCTTGAGAAGGTGCCCATTTACATGCCAAAAGACAAAAACCGAAGGGCCCTCTTTCCCTAACTTGTCCCAGAGGTAGATAATCGAACACGCGTCGTGTTCGGACGGACGGGTACTCGTGTCCCGTCTCGTGTTCTCTCGGACTCTCCAGATCCCGACATCCCGGAAACCCGATCCGTCGCTCCAAGACCCGAGCATTCTCGACGAACGTGTCTCGGGTGGACAGAACACGCCCATCAGATTATCGCCGCGAACATGAATTTCCCCACCACTTTTGTCCTAAATATCAGTCTTTAGGACCAATGTCCGTAGCTTTCTAAACCCCCCCTACCCTACCTTTTTCGAATGGCAACGTACGACGACCATAGTGGGGGCGACGACGTGCAGCATCGGGATCACACGCACACGCACACGCACACGATCGAAGAAAAGCTCGACTTGCGCACCCGAAACGGAACCCCCGGACTTCCCAACCACCCAAACGACAAAACCGGACCCCACGCCGGAGTTCACCTCCACTCACTTCCGCCGGCGGACCCCACCGGGGCGGGCCAAAAGCAGCAGCGGCGGCGGCACCACCACCACCGCCACCTTGGACTACTATGCCACCGAGGGGGGCGGCTGGCGTTCCCACATAATATCTCGATTACCTCCGAATCCGGACAACTTAGATTTCCGCCCGCCAATCGCGCCCCGACACGTCACGCCCCTCCCCGACAGCAACCCCTCATGGCTTTGACCGCACACGCTGCCTCGGGCGGCCGCCGTGGGCCCCCCACACCCCCCCCTCCCTTTCCTCCCCGGGACTATTCCTAGCAAATCGACACGATTCGCGTATTCACGAACGTCGCGAATCTTCTCCCGCAAAAATTTAACCTCGATCTCGCAAATTCCTCAAAAAAGAGAAACTGGGGACATCTTCCGATTCCTACCATCGTCCGTCTCCATTAGAGCAATGAAAATGAAACGAAGAAACGACGACAGAACTTCAAAGAATGGAAGTTTGGAGCCTTGGAAACATCCCAAAAAAAAAACGCGGAAACTAGTAAACCCTTGTTTTTTTTTTTTTTTTGCATATTCACTTCCAATCCACACATACATATAACATTGTCGCTGGGGCTACATGCTTCTTCTCCGAAGTGAGGAGATAGAAAGAGGGTACACTAGCATTTGTCTCCTTTTTTTTTTCTTTTTTTTTTTTTTTTTTTTGGGGAGGGGGGCAGAGATACTGAGCTTGAAGTGAGACCCCACAAAACATCCATATTCACATTTCTCACTCCATTACAAAACCTATTATATATATGCATGAAGCCCTCACTCTAAAACCCTAAAAGCTCACTTCATCAACTATATGGCTTGTTATTGCTATTATTACTTGTTCTTGTTCTTCTTCTTCTTCTTGTTCTTCTTCTTTCTTGCATCGTGGTCCTTGATATATTGTCTTATTTGCATCTTTCACCCCCATCCATATCTATCTATCTATTTCTTCCTTATGCTTCTATTTACAGAAGAAAAGTGGGGAAAAAAAGAAAAGAAAAGATAAGAAAAGAAAAGAAAAGTCTAGAAAGAGAGAGAGAGAGGAGGGGAGGCCCCATCCACCATACCGGCCTCTCTCTTTGGTAAGAAGCTCGGGTACGGAATCGCGGGACCTCGTGGCTGCCGGGCGTTGACTTCGTAATGCGCGGTGCGGTCGAGGGCCTGATCAGCGATCAGTACTCGATGATGAGCCCGCCCATCGGGGCTCGGTGGGGGATCCCTTTCCGGCGCTTGGTGATCCGGAAGTTGGTGGCCGTCGGGGGTGGCGTCGATGGCGTGAAGCTGTGGACTTTGTGGTGGTGGTGGTGGCCGCCGCGGCGGGGGCTCTTGTGGTGGTGGCGGCGGCGGCGGCCGCTATTGCTGCTGCTGTACGAATCCTCCTCCTCCTCCTCGGAGTCGGTGGCCATCGCTCGTTGCTTCTTCAGCTTCATCGGCTTCTTGACGAAGTCCTTCGATGTCCCAGCAATCTGAAATGAAGAACCGAAGAATTAATCGCTTCTGAGCAAATACCCGTCGTCGTTCAAAGGAGCAATTTTTGAAAAATTTGACCAGCTGAATGAGAAGTTTCTTTTTTGACGAAATGTTTCATTTGACCCAGAAACCCAAATCTCCTCTTTGAATCGAAAGTCTCTCCCTAGCACAAGTTTCGATCAAAATGCAATTCTTGAATTCAGAGAAGCGGACTGATCGGGCAAAAGGTTTGAACTCTCTCTAGTCTTCATTGGTAAAGCAACAGGACACAAGCAAATACTTTTTTCTGAGATTTCCGACATTAAAAGAAGAATCTTGCACAAAAAAAAATTCCAAATAAATGTGCATTTTGGCAACAATCAAATGAAGCAGTAGACAGCTGTTGAAACGTTGTGTTTTCGGCAAAAAAAAATTCCTCATTAAATGCCCTTCATTTTCTTGGTTTGGCACACCAAACAAAACAAACTGTTTCGAAAGCAAGAAAAGTTCGAAACTTTTTTTTTCTTCTTGTGCTTTGAATTTCGTTTGATGTTACCTTGCAACCGAGAGAGCAGAAACGGAAGGAATCAAGGAGGCTGCGCTCGCAGACTTCACAGGTGTTGGTGACACCCTTCCCGGGCCTGGGCTGAGGTCGCTCGTTCAAGAACACCACCCTGGCGCTGTTGATGATGTAGGTCTGGACACCAGTTATGTCCAGCACTTTCTGTATCTCGGACACTCTGATCACGTCGTGGTACGACGACCTCCTTATCTGCACAACCAACCACGAAAGCCATCAGATGATCGTAAAGCCGAAACTTGCAGATTTGTGAAGCTTATTCAAATATGAGCGCAAGCCAATGCCCATAAAAATGACAACTTTATGGGAGCCGAGTGGGGAAAGAAAGGGTAACTTTGGTTTTGCGTGTAAATTAGAAAGATGCGATGAAGGGGTTTTAATGCTGAGATAATCAAAAGATTCAGGGGATCAGCTAAAAATGTCGAATTTGGGAAATCTGTTAAAAAGAGGAGAAAAAGGAGTTAACGAGCATGAAAGGAAAGAGCTGGACCCAAGTCGGGCAACAAAACTTTAGCATTGACAAGCGAGATGAATACCCAGATGAAAACGGTTAAAAAGGGAATCGTATCAAGAAAATCTCACGAAATAATGGCGGAGAGAGGTATGGTGGTATTGGGACCTGAATGGCGCGATGATCCTTGTGGTGAGACAGGAGGCAGAGAGAGCAGAGAGCTCGGTCCATGCAGTCCAAGCAGTACATGTTGCACTCGCTCTTGTGCGAGTCGGCGTGCGTCTTGCATTGCACGAAGAAGCTCTCGCTCAGCAGAGGCATCAGCCATGGCGGCCACCTGTTGTCGTCATCATCCGGACCTCCAGCACCCTGTTTCGTCCAACAATCCAATACAAGAAAACCACAGAAAACCCACATCAATCGAAACTCGAAAAGCAACAAAAAAAGCAAAACATCGGACAAAACCACACCGGAAGGACGATCAGCGAACCCGGAAAGAATCCGGATCGTCCTTTCAAAAAAAGAAAAACAAGAAGAGCAGAGAAAACAGAGCAGATAAAGAACACCCAACACAGACATCAAGAAAAGGCCCGGTTTCTTTCAAGCTCGATGCAGCCTCCGAAAGGAGATTGAAAACGACGAAAACCCGAGACCCATTTGAAGCCCCGGTCGACAAAAAACCGCATTTTTCCCCCAAGCAAGCACGAGAACAGAGCACGGGAAAAACAACAAGAGCAAGAAACGATTCGCACGGTACCATGATCCTGCGGTTCTTCGGCTTGATTTCGCGGACTGTGGTGTCTTGATTTTCGATCGCCAGCTTGAAGACTGAGCACTCCGTTTGCTTCAACCCAAGTGCAGAGAGGGGAGAGCGAATGGAATTAGTGCGAGCGACAAGCTTTCTAGAGAGAGAGAGAGTGAGAGAGTTTAGAGAGAAAGTGGAGATGGTGGGGGGTGGGGGGTGAAGACGAGAAAATGCGGTTCCTTTGTAGCGAGAAGTGGGAATGAGAATAGGGCGTTCTTATCCGCTCGCGGTCGTCAATCCGAACCAGAACCCGAACCCGAACCTCCCCACCCCACCACGCAAAGAAATTAAGACATCATCGTATCTTAGATTAATGTCGCCACGCACCACTAAACTTTTCGACCCGAAAGATCTTAAAATATGATTCGGACCGCTTTACCTTATTTTTTCCTCCCTCGATGTTTAATGCTAATTACGAAAAATTAAAAATGTCATTGGCTGCCGCTGCCCATCCTGTTAATAATTCAAATAAACTAAACTAAATTAAAGACATTAAAAAGGAAAATGATACAAACAGTCTTTGAATTTTGATCCAATAGGTATTTTAGTTAGGGACTATTCTGAACAAATTAAAAATTTAAAAATTAAATTATATATTAGATCAAAATTTAAAAGCCGTTTGTGTCGTTATCATATATTAAAAAATAGGGTTAATCAGAAATTGCGTTGGCTGCAAGGAACCGACCTCCTCCTTTCCTTTTTTTTTCTTTTTCCATATTATTATTATTTTAAAATAAATTATTTTATTCCCTTCCCCTTTCATTTTCATGCCCGCCTCGGTCTTGTCAAAAAAAAAATTCATGCATTTCATTTTTTTTATTTATTAATTCCTCCCTCTCCCCGCAGTATGTTAATATCAGCTTTTTTCGGTCCTGTCCATTATTGGCGATCAATCAATTTCCTAATGGAATATTTTAATTCCTGGAAATGGCAAATTCCGTGTCGTCGCTGCTCAGGATAAGTACGACGCCCCGTTTTCTTATAATAGTACACATGGTGGGTATTTGTTTTCTCCTCCCTCTGCCCCTTTTTTTTTTTTATTAATTACTCAGATGCGGAAGTGGTTTATGTTGCAAATTATAGGATTGATGGACATGAATTGTTTCAAACTTTGGCTCAACGTATGGTACGGTATCTGGAGTCTTAACTTGTTCGATCTGGTCCCTGAATTTTTGCCTAATATTCAATGTGGTCCTTGAATTTTCGGTACATGTTCAATTGAAGATGTTCAGTGCAGTTCCTAATCTTAAATTAATGGAAAGAATACATCGAATATTTTCATATAATTTAAGGACTAAATTGAACGTGTACTAAAAGTTTAGGGATCACATCGAATAAATTAAAAATTCAGGGATTACATTACATATTAAATCAAAGTTTATGGACAATTTATGTCATTTTTCTCAAATTATATATTGACGATTATCGCAGAAATTTCGCAGGGGTTTTGTCGGTGGTTTTGGGCCTGTGTTTGACTAACGAAATTGTAGATTATTCGGCGGGTCTTGGCCAAATTTTCATCGGTTCTTGTCGTGATGATGTCCAAGATTTTCTTTTTATGGATTTTTTTTTCGCTTTAGCGCTCGTACTAGGTCCTAATCGCAATTGCACCTCAGCTTCGTGGTTACGTACGTCGGGAGCAATATTGACATTTTCGGCTCAATCCGAGTTGAATTCTTTAATTTGGACGACATCAAATCGTGGAAATATACGGTGAACGAAGTAGAATATGATGCAACGTGACATGTGAGAAGATAACACGATACACGTATGCGGGCGAGGAATTGACTAGGGTTGTATGGGACTTTGCTTTCTCGAATGTGTATGCGTGATGCAATGCGACGTGTGGGAAGATAGCAATTTGATCATGTGACATGGACATGCTGTAGCGAAGTTTTAACCGCGGCGGGTTTCGGACTTTTGGGATTACGAAACGATTCGTTTGAGGACCCGTTCCGGCGCGAGCCGACGGAGATAGCCGAAGGTATCGATGTGTCGAGATGCGCAAGTTGCCGATCCTCGTGGAGATGGAAATCCGAACGATCGAATCAAAACATTAATCCCTCTCCTACAACAACGTGACCGCTACCGGCAATTATTTGGTATATAAAGAGACGTGCATTGTACGAATTCGCAAATGTCAATTTAGTCATAACCTATTGTATAAATGTCGATTCGATTCAATCCTAAACCTTTTTAATTTCGCCAATTTAGCCATAAATCTTTCCGTAAAATTATAATGAAGTCACTTCGGTTAGTTTTCCACAAAAATTATTGATGTGGTGGTCTAGTCATTATCAGCCGTCCTGTGCGACACGTCACCACGAAAGCTATTCCCGGCGAGTGTTGACCGGAAGGATTCCATTGAAATTTCGTGCGAAGATTTGCGACTAAATTGACGAAATTAAAACGTTCAGGGTCGGAATTGGTGTCTACACGGCGGGTTTGGCCAGTCAAACTGTGAGGCTTTATGAACCGGCAAAGGAATATGATTAGTAAAAGTATTTAGAGTGCTAAGATCGACGACATGGTCATCCATCGTTTGATTTAAGAGGGACAAATTGTACTAAAAAAAGGTGAAGAAGTCATTAGTTTGATTAAGCAAACGACCACGCAGACATGGCGGCCTCCGGCGGAAATCACGATGTCAAGTACAACAAGTAAAGGTCTAACGTGACGTTTAAATTCGCGGGCAATTTCTCAGAGACTCGGCCCAGAAAACTCGATGTGTTTGCTTCTCGTCTCTTGTGTATGTTCCGATGAAGTCCATCCGATCAATTTCTGTCGAAGATTAGGTTATGTTTAGGGCGGTCCTTGTCACCTAACGTTTTGCTTTGGACAAAGCCATTACTAAAGTTTTCATGGTGATAATGAAAGGACCAATTTATGTAATTGTTGGTCGCAGAAGACTAGTTGCTAGTACGTAGATGATTAGGTGTATGGGTACGTGCCTTTAATACATGTCGCGAGCGGCTTAATGGTGTCGCGCGCATTATTCGATTTTCGATTTTCTCTCGAGAGCCGAATGGCGAAAAAATCACTCGGATTCGAATTACGATAGGTTGAATTTATCGGACCGGCGATCATAAACTCGAGCCTTCATGAGCGAACCTCCGACCAGTTTATATCTTTGGCATTTGTGCCTCGCATGGAGCGACTTGTTGACATTTTGACACGTAGGCCAGCTCGTCGATCTTCGACTTTCGGATATGAGCGAACTGGTGTAACCACGATTCAAACCGAGCATTCTATACCGGCACAAGACCCGACCCGACCCGACCCCTCCGCTGTTTTCTCTTAAGTCCGGGCGCATTTAAGAGGTGGCATCATAACGCGTTGCAATATTCACACATGTGCATGTTTGACAGCACTCCTCCCCCCCATCAATCACAAATCATATTAATAGCATGAAAACCGATTTTTCGAGTTGATTATGACTTGATGGGAAGACCTTAGCATCCTTTCTAGTGCTCCAAACTATTCAGTGAACATTGTCCGGACTAGCAAATTCCCCTTTCCCCTTTAATAATTTGAGAAGAAGAAGAAGAAGAAGAAAGGACCCCTCCCTTTAAATACCTTTAGTCAGTGTGATATTTGAAAATGATTTTCCATCATTTAAAGAAGAAGAGTGCCCATATGGAAGTTTTCCATCATGAATTGGGGGATCTCTCCAACCAAGCAAATGAAAAAGGTTTAATTTGCTCCCAAGGGTGTTGGGAATTCACGGAGGTGCGAGGTTTTAGTGAAATAGAATTTGATATCAAGTAGTTGAAATTTAAAAAAAAAAATGGTCCATGAACGTGCAATGTCGTCTCTGAACATTTAATTTGTTCAATAATGTTCAATTTAGTCACTAAATTTGAACCAATGGAATGATAGCATTGGATATTTTTATATGACCTAATAGGAACTAGATTGAATATTTACTAAAAATTTGAACATATTAAAAGTTCAGAGACGAAATTGCATGTTAGGCTAAAGTTTAGGGACCATACTGAACAGATTAAAAGTCCAGGAATGAAATTGCACGCCGGGTCAAAGTTCGAGGACCAAATTGTGTTATAATCCCTAAGTTCATTTAGGTAAGTCGATGGGCTAGAAATTCGAAATTCCACCCTTCATATCTCGTTCGAGATTTTGAACTTTCATGGTTATTCTGAATAACGCAAAAAGGTTTATTCGGTTTTATCTCATGCAAGCTCGAGCCGGACAAAAAATGTACAACAGATGCGCAAGGGCGTGCATTGTTGAGCTTGGTTAATCCGTATCCATTCTTTTCTCGGGGGGAAAAAAAGAGTTTGCTCGTCAATATCTTCCGTCACACGTCGTCTCTGTTATTGCATTGGTGTAAATTACCAAATCGAACTCCGCCATGGGGTCCCCTAAGTGGTGAAGACAACTTGGATGATCCGTCACGAGAAGTGCGAGGTCTCGAGTTTAATTCCTACCCAATTGAATCTCCACGTTGCGAAATGGAGCGATTAGAGGGATAATTAGACACTAATCAGTAAAAGTCCAGAGGGGGTTGGACCACGATTCCAACCCGGCGAAAAGTCGCGGAGAGAGACGATGTATGGACGTATTCAACAAAGGGTTTTAAGTGCTCCCAAGAAAATAGCGAAGACCGACTTCAAAGATCAATCCCACTTGCTCTATTAGCCATCCCCAAAAAAAAAAAAAAAAACAAAAGTTGCCATTACATTACATGGAGGCAAATCCCACGTTCGTTTTTGGGAAATAAAACATAGCTAAGAACCGCCCAAAAAAATAAAAAAAAATAATAATAACAACAATATCCGACGAGGATTCAATTGACAAGTTCTCGACACTTGGTCATCCAATTCGGCAGCCATCTTGGTCCAGAAGGGAAACAAAAAGACAAGCGAAATCGGCAGCCATTTGTACAGGGAGGTCTTCCATTATTTGACGCGACAGCATGCGCGCATCGTTCGTGTTGAGCTCGATGCCAGGCCGGTTCATTTCTCGTGCCATTTCAAACTCCCCTGGGCCGAACCGCCCCCGCCGGAAAATTCCCCCTTCCCCGACGACGACATACATACGGCCGCCTCATCTTCGACGTCGGCACTCCAAGAAACGCGACTCGGCGGGCCGTAGCCGGCCGGCGAGGGAGAAACGGGGCGACCGGGACGCTTCTACCGGGGGGGGCGTCCGGGGGGGAAATGATTTCGCGGCGTCGCTTCGGCGAATGCATGCTTAACCCCACTCAAATCATAACCCCTCTCCCCCAACGGACGCCGTCCTTTGTTGTTAGCGCCTCTAATCAATCAGATCTCGATGGCCTTTTCTGGCTTAAATTCACACGGGTGGCACAGCGCTCAATCATGTGGCTGGCTCGCTGGGGACGGCACGTTCCGCCCCCGAAAAAGTTTTCATTTTCTCCAGTCGGAAAATAATTTTAAAAACCAAAAATTTGGAAATTCCAAGAAGAATGCACAGCTTTAATTTCTTAAATTTTTGGAGGAGAAAGTAATGTGGACGGTCGAATTTGACCGTGGAGCGTGGCGTTACAATCGGGGGTCAAAGTAAGCCCTTTAGGAACCCACTTGCTATTTTTTCTTTTTCCATTTTTTTTTTCCCTTTTTCGGTTCAATTTTTTGTTGTTGTTGTTTTTTTTATATATTTTTTTTTTTATGAATGCGTGTCCCGGCACGCCAAGCTTGACCAAACGAAAAAGGAAGAGGGGGAGCTTCGTCGCCCGCCGTGTTTCGCACTTTGCTTTGTGCTGCCGTTTTGTTGACGGGTGCCCCGCGTCGCGACGTCGTTTCGGGTCCGCGGCTTCAATAATTGAGAGCCCTCCGTGTTGGGCCCCGCCTTTGGGCCCCAGAGCGCAACGCTTAACTTCCTCGAACGGCCGGCCTAGTCCCCTCGTTGTATTCGACATCAGTTGACACATTTTTTTTTATACATATTTTTTCGCGTCATTATTATTATTATTTATTTTTTATGATTAGGGCCAGGTGATATCCTAGGTTAGATTTCGGCCGGCGAGGGGGGAGGGCTCCGGCCGGTCAGATTGGAGCCGCCCGGGTCGGGATCGGAGATCACGGCGATGGTTCGCCACTCGGTTTTCCCTAGTTTCTCGACATTGTATTGTCCAGCCGTGTGTATCGTGTTCGTTTAAGCGACGGAGGTTATCGGGGCGGTGAGGTGGTACTCCCGATCCGAATCCTGCGCGCCAGACCACGCGCGGCTCCCCGATCCGTCAGAGCTCAAATAACCACTTCGGAAGTAGGGAGTTGGAAATCATCCGGGTATAAAATCCAGGACATTCTTCACCAATCCTCGGTTGAATGAAGCACGTCGTTTTAGCTCATTCGTATCGCATGGCGCCCTTAAGCGCGGAAATCGAAAGGGCTTCTATCCATAAGCTTGTAATTCTCGGTTATTTATAGACCAGCATTGACTATCTACCGAACATCTCATGACTATTTAATCCCACACTTAACCGAGAATGAGATCGGATAAAAGCGACAACACGACGGTACTCGCGTCCACTCGCGGCAGAAACATATGCTACGTACTTAATTGTCCGCACACGCATTAGCAAGAGTGATCATTGCGAAGCATCGAAAGGAAGTGTGCAATTAACCCTAATCGATCAAGGGTTATCATCTTCTGCCTTCCTTCTTGACTAGCAAGTTGCCGAGGGGCGTGCGAAGACTTTAGGAATGCTCACCATGGTCCAGCGACTTGCGCTCGCCTTTTCGTCGCTTTCTCTCCCTCTCTTTCTCAAAAGCAAGCATTAACAATACTTTACCGAAAAAACGATTTTCAATCTTGGGAATGTGACTCCTTGACTCTTTAAATCGATAATGGGACAGATCCGAAGATATTGCTTTACACATTCATCAATCCCGCTGATCTAAGTATCTGCTCATCTTTTTTTGGTTTTCTTAATTTAAGGATTTGAGCAAGAACAAGTAAAAGTGGGTAGGTATGGATTCTGTAGATGACTCCAATGTCTATTGTTTGACATTATCATACAATTATATGTTGCTGTCGTAATTGCATGTTGTTCTTGGCATCGCTCTAATTTAAAAACCCCTTGCTTAGTTTTCTTGTTTCTTTTCTAGTGGCTAGCCCTATGCATTCCACCAAAAATATCCCTTTCTCCAAAGTTAATTTAAGGTTTGGTGCAAATTAAGTATCTCTTAAAGATTTAGAGGATTGTTATCCAAATGTTTAATGTTTTCATGTATGTGTCTAGCAGGGACTAACATATCTCAATTATGTAGGACTTTGGATCTGGGTCTCCAGGTATACGAGTCAAATTTCACTGAGTTTGAAAAACTGCAGAGGAAGGGTGTAAAACCAAGATCTTGGTTCTGTAAAATAGTCAAACACTATCGTCGGATGCTTTCGATATATAAATTCAACTATCGTTAGAGTTTCCAAAATTGAGGACCTGACTCGTAGCAATAAAGTACTATTGTATTCCAAGATTATTATGTCAAAAATCAAAGACTAATAATTAATTTGCCGAAGCGATCGGTGAGATGGCGTGATCAAAATCCGTCAACAATAGAAAATCTGATTGACGGTGTAGATTAAGGGAATGTTCTAGACGTGTTTTTCACGGGATTTGACAGAGATTTAGATGGGTATGACAACTACCAGATCCAATAGCAAAGTTCGAATTCGGACCTCTATAAACTGGAAGGCCATAAGTCATATAGTTGGGAATGGCAAATACAAGAGAAAACGAGCATTGTTAAGAGGTTTTTTCGTCCGTCTCTTTTAAAGGCTTGTAAAATCCATTTTAGTGTTGTTCCTAGAGAGGTAGTAAGAGCGACAGATTCATGTTTAAACACATGAGAGAAGTGATTGAACTTAAAATAAAGGCATTTGTTTAGGTGATAGACAAAGTGTATAAAGGAACCTTTGTAAGCACTTAGGTACGCGATTTTAGCTTTGGAGAGAGGGATCTACTATGCTATGTGTACAAGATATGGGAATCACCGATGACTGGTCCGGAATTTACTACTTAGTCTACAGCGTGGTTGTTGTAAAAAGAAAGTCCTGATGTAACTAGTAGAATTTAGCCTATTTAGGCCGCTAGAATTAGAAGAGGAAGTAAGTACACCCAAGGCGAACCTTTACAAATCTCGTTTGCAGTTGCTCTTTCCCTAACCTCGTTAATTGTCGCTCCTTATATATTGCTGGTTATTTATCGGAGGTCGCTTCTACAAAACTAGTGCGTATTTCCTTGAAAAAACCCCTTTAGCCCCTTTGTTTAGTTGCTTATTCGGACCTAACAAGGCAATCATGGTAAAGAGAAAGCGGGCTTCGAAGTGCCTAGAACTCTTGTTGATGAGCACTAGCATCATTATCCCACTGATGCTTTTCTAATTCCCATGACTTAACCAACCTCGAGTACTTTAATCAAAGCTAGGGCTTTTTCCAAACCATCTTTAACGGATCATATGATTATGTGGGCGTTCCAAAATCTAGGTATAGATGCTCTAGCCAGGCTTTTCTCTCTGACTAAACTATTCTTTAGGCATGCCACTTGAATGTGTGTGTGTGTGTGTGTGTGTAAGTGATAATAATTAGTATGTATCTGCTTTGATGGATTAAAACGATAGTCATACCGAATTTCATATCAAAATTATGCTATACACACGCTAATTAATTTTATACAATCTTCATGAAAGAGTCTATATTAGCTCGTTTGATATATTTTTAGCAAATGGGCACGGCGGGTATGGACCAACAGTGCCACGCATTCTCATGTATTCGGTGCCTCCCTAGTTGGAATCCCGGGTGGGTTCGTTCATCCGGTGGTTGCGAACGCCATTTGACCGGGCGTGGATGCTCCATCGTCGAGAAAGAAAGGGGAAGGAAAAAAAAAAGAATATCTTTACCTATTTGTAGCTTCCTGTGGTGGTGGGGTTTTTTTTTCTCTAGATGCTAATTTATGCAGCTACTATTTGTTGAGGGCAGGAACATATGCCATGGAACATAAGATAATAGCAATGCCCAAGATTCCAAAGGACCCACAAACATGGTGAAACATTCATTTGTCATGGAACAAGGAAAAGGCATGAGGAATCTAATTGATGAAGCATGTATGGAATGTGATGGGCTTTTAGGGAAAAAAGAACTGGTCTAATGCATACTAGATGGAGAGATATATTCCCATGAATGATTATTACATGCGATGACCATAAGACAATGATGCTCTCTCTCTCTCTCTCTCTCTCTCTCTCTCTCTCTCTCTCTCTCTCAACTTATGGAGATTTGCATTTCCTTTTGTGTCAGTTTGCTTCCCATCGCTGGGGTTGCACGGTGAACATCATATGGAGCTTTTGCTAGGTCAAGATGAGTCGGGTGAACTTAACTTACGGCCAGTTCTACCTTTCAACATGAGCTTTGCGGAAAAAAAAATGGTTAATCATGCACGGCACGAGAGTTAGTCTCTGGTAGCTGAAAATGAATGTTTAGGTATTGTTTTCACTTGGCCACGGTTCAACCCCGGTAAGTAGTCCCCATGCAAGAACTGCTCTGAATCTTGATGCCTCCACTTCTGCAGGAAGAAGATGGGAGGAAGATTGTCTTATGTCTACTTCTCTTCTTCATGGTCGGATTTCGGAACCACTTCTTTCTGACCTTGTTCGGGTTCGTTTTTTTGTGTTGGGAAGGAAGTACGGGTTTTAGCATAGAGATCTACAGGCTTCGTCTGCAACTGTTCTTACAGAACTCGGTTGCAATCTATCTTGTAATTGAAAGCCAACCGAAAGTTTTGTGAGGATCTAATGAGTATCATTACTCCTGTTGGTGGCACTATAGTGAGAATCTTCATTCTGCTTTAAGGCCACAACCGTTTGCTTAATCCTTTATTTCGCTTTCTCACTTATTTGTGTCGTCATCACCAAGTTCCGTGGCATTTAGAAAGAGTCTGTCCTTGCCAACTCCAGTCAATTTCTTCACTCAATCCTTCAAACTTAAAACAACTTGGAAAGAGAGAACTCCAGAATAAACCTAGAATCCAATTTCGACGTCTTTTATGCATACATCTGCAGCAGAAGAAGATTAAAAAAAAAAAGGGGGCCACTTTGCTTAAAAGCATCAAGCGCAGATGGTCAGAAACAGAACCAAGGCAATACAAAAAAGGATCAGAAAGCGCGACAATTGGAGGGTGTGGCCGTGGTAGATTTGACGCTATTACAAGCCGTACATCCATAAACACAATTTTTATTTTATGATTGTGGATCAAATCCAACCAGCTCATAACACAGAATACGAAATACGGTTCGGTCTCACAGTCTCTGCCTGAGGATTTCCCTGAGCTCTTCAGAGATCAAAACCTCTGGTGTGGGCACAAAGGAGGCAGGAGACTCCCCTGGAGTGCTGCCTTCACTGTCGCTCATGCAGCTTCTGCCTCTGAACATGTCTCCCTCTCCATTCTGATTCATCATCACCATGTTGCATGGAATTCTCTCGGCATAGAACTCCCTGTCCTTTCTCTGATGCCTGCCATGACACCATCGACCAAAGTTTAAGTAGTCCTCAGACAAGGTATCCTTTAAATGCAGATCCACCGCTTAAAAAAGATCGTCTCGTAATGAACATTGATGGGTCGTGCCCTGTCGATGCAGTGGCGATCATATCACACGTATTAACAGTTCGTGAGTGGTTGATGCACTCAAGACTGGCGGTCTTCTTAGGGACTCGCTTACTCTTGGTTAAATCTAGAGTGACGCAACATGCACGTGCTCGTGTGAAAAATGGTTCACCGTATAGAGGCGCAGCAAGTGAATCTTTTCAAACAAATTTGATGGTGTATTACCTATCAAAGACAACCCATGTGGCATGAAGGCTTGTGATTTTCTCCACAACCAGAAGCTTCGAAGGATAACCCATCACCACGTCCTTTTGAGGCACCGCCTGCATTACCTATAATGCCTAAGTAACATTCTCAAATCTGAACCCCTAATGATAAGTTTACAGAGACAGTTCCTTTCTGGGCAAAAAGTTTATCAAGAGAGAGTTGATGTTGGGGCTAATTTACCCCATATCTCTTGCAGAGATCAATCACTGCCTGCAACTTTAGATATTTCACATCACTTCTCCACTCACTCCTCTCTTGTAGATTTGCCAAGGTCTCCCATTCCACCGGCCACACATCAGACCAGATTTTGCCAGAAACTGCGACCACCAAGTCCCAAGAAACATATTTGAGATCATGAAAGCAGAAATTATGCAAGACGTGGAATCTAAGCAGAAATTAAGGACTCACGAGGAATGTTCAACCACGGCATCACGCCTATAAGGGTGATAGTACAGCCGATGCTGATCAGATTCTCGAGCGCCCACTCCAGGGGAGCTGTCGTGAACCTCTTCATGCCATCCATCACTATGACCACATGCCTCGGGCAGTCGGCCGAGGCTGGCGACTCTCGTGGCAGAAGGGTTTCCCCCATCCTTTTCGTCTGGAACCTCGCGAAACCCATTCTTACAGAACTAGAAAATTAGCCCACGAATGTTGAGTAGGAGGATAGTTCGAGCGGAGAAGGATTAAAGGAGGCTGCGCACGAATTTATATAGCCGACATATTCTCATCTTGAATGTAATTGTTCAAACTAAGAGGCTGAGGTAGCTAGGAAATGGTTTTGTCCTGCTTTGACAAGATCAAGAGGCTTCCTCGTATGCAATGAAGGTGATGACAAATTGTTAAGGGAAGCGGCAAGCCTCGAGGTTTCGCTCTTTTGGTCTTTTTGTACGTGTTCATGCTTTTAGACACCGGCCATGTGTTTTCTGAATATCCTAATCGTTGTAAACGAGTCGCGTTGCTCACAAAGCCTTCGTAGATATCCTTCTTCGTTGTCCTTTTGGAACCTCTTGCTTCCGCATCATCGGAGAGGCGGGCAAATCGAAGTTTTGGCATCTCCAAAGACAGCGTGGGGAGAAACAAGGAAAAATCGGAGGCAATTAGATCTTGAAAAGGTCAAACATCGTTTTTTGCTAGAAAGACGCATCGGCAATGCAAGAAATTTAAGTCTGTGCAGATCTGCTCATCAAGTTTGTTTGGACCATTTTATTTGGTCGAGATGTCCATGCTGTTTGCAGTCAGGAAATGTATACGAGAGAAACCATCCTATGAAGCTCAAGGCCCCATTAGGAGGAGCCCTGCGCCAAGCGCCGTGGCCGACCAAGACCGTCGACGAGTTCCCGAGCCCCCCGAGGACAGAGGAGACGCGAGCCAAGGGCGGAGAACTGTCCATCATTCCGCCCCCGCCACTACCGATTTAACCCAGGTATAACACCATCCGTATGAGTCCTAGCGGCAGCTGATGTACCTGGGAGGATTGAACTAAAGTCTTTACTTCACGCCAAGCACTGATGAAAGGGTCTGCAACCAAACTGTTTGTCGATTTTTTTTTTTTTTGGATAACCCAGGGAACCCCCGCACGGCCGACAGCCGGGAAGTAAACCCTGGGGGCGACACGTGCTAGCCACCACACACGTGCCACCGGTTAAGTCACCCTGCGGCGCGCGGGATTCGAACACTCAACCTTTTGCGAGATGAAGAGTGCGCGCTCCAGCAGCGCCACCCAGGCGGGTGGTAAACTGTTTGTCGATTTTTGATACCGACTTAAGTCCATATCCAGAAAACTCGCTCATCCAAGGATCGTTCCGTCTCTGGTGTGCAGAGGTTAGGAAGAGAACAAAGGGATGAATTCCCGCAGCATCGCCATGGACGGGTCTCCTCCCAAGGTTTCCTCGAGGGATAGCAGCATAACACAATGACATGGTAAACAAGAGAGGCAGAGGCAAAGGTTCGTTTTCGCTCACCTGACAAAACCAGAGTCCAGTTTCGGCCCAAACAAAAAGAGCAGAGCCCAGCCTACTAGACCAAACCAGTCCGAACAGTCCATGCAGCTTCGATCGCGACAACGTACGATCCACGATGATGATGAAGCTACCGGACCATAACTATGCAGCTTTGCGAAAGCTTCGTCGGGAAAAACGTTTGCATTATATCGTAATGCAAACTAGGCTGAACTTATGAAAGAGTTCGGTATGGAAAAGATGGACCCGCTCAAAGCAGGCCTATCCTGCTCACTTATGCCGGCGCGATTCACACATGGTTTTGGAAAGAACGAACCACGCGAGTAATGAAGTCGATTGCAAACCCGAACGGACTTTATCCGCTCCATCGAGGCATCTCTATATGTCTCCCTACTTTGTCCCTCCACAATGGACACTGCCCTTGAAATTCATCGATGTGTCTTATGTTCAGTAACAAAATCCCGTAGATCGACCCCGTCAAGCCGATTCGGAAGCATTGCCCCGAATATTTGCCCAGGGGAAAAGATGAACTCGTCGAGGAGCGCAAAAACCGATCCGGACACCCCTAATCGATGATAACATGAATTGCGTTGATCTTCTGGTTTCTCGCCTTTGATCTTCTGGATTGGCATATGAAATTCAACCTCCCAAGTAAATCTGGACCAGTCGGAATAGTCAAATGCCGAATCGTACGGACGTCGAAGGTGGATGGCCGGTGCCGAGTGGACACGCTGTTCTGACAAGACAACCTGGAGATAGGAGAGATAGGATCACGTGGAGCTAAAATGCGCTTCGAATTCAAGGTCAGCCACCACCATCATCCATCATCATCATCATCATCATCGCGTGGTTGTTGATGACCCTGCGTGTCCATACAGTTATGAATTAACGTTCATAAAAATAAAAATTAATATCATAAACGGAAGGTAAATTTGCCATAGACGTACCAATTTGAGATTTTTCATGATATTTACCCTCAAAATAAATTCCTATTTCTCTCGTTTAATTTGTATATAAATACGCGAGATACTTTCGTACGAGAGAGACATTGAATTATTATTGATTATGCCTATCTTCCCCGATGGATGCTCGCGAGTATATTTTCGAGGGAACGGAAAGAATCGGTCTTGGGTCGAACCCGGTTTCGTTCAATCGCGCGCGCCGTCGTCCCGTGCTCGCGGGTCACGCCCCGAGAATTGCCTCGCCTTAACGCAAGCGGTACCCCATCGACTCGCCGCGTAAATTCCTTCCGCATCCACGGTTACCCTTTCGCGTGCGGGCGGGGATCACGCCGCCGAGCTGCGGAAGGCGCCGCATCGATCGGTCTCTCATTCACGGCGCCCGCGGCATCGCCGCGACAATCCCCGCGAGTATCTTCAAGGCATTGGCGAGGGCAAATTTAATCCGCTCGAAGGGCGTAGGAAAAAAAAAAGGGGGAAAAGCGCCACCAAAGATCCTAAATTATGTAAATTTGTCAACAAAAAAAAATACCTAAAGTAAATTTGTAACAAGCGATATAGTCCGGGGTTTTTGGCGGTGTTTTCCAAAAAAAATAAAAGAGAAAAAAAAGACGGTAACTTCTCCTTCGCGTCTGTCGATATTCCTACGATCCGTAAAAACCAACGCGCTTCATATGAGTCGCCATCGATGTTCCGCGGGACGCATACCAATTTCAATATCGAGGTGCTCGTTAATAAGGATACCCTTCCCAACAAAAGTCAAGAGGTGCACCCATGCTGGACTCATGCCGGACCCATGGGGCCACATTTCCGACTCGAGTGCCTCAAGATGGGGGGCGGATTCGATGCATCCCGTCGTCCCGCTGACTCGATTCTTGTACCTACCGAAGCTCGCCTCGACGATCACGTGGTGCTCCGGCTGCGGCCCTGGCCCCCCACGCCGGGGTGGCTGCCCGTCTTTCCTCCCTCGCTCTGGCCACGCGCGCGGCTCGTCTTGACCCCGGCTTTGCCCCGCCCATCCAGGATTGAGATATGCTCTGGAGAAATTGTCATCGAAATCTTATTCTAATCCGTGCGCTCGTTCAGGTCCCTTCCCAATTTTTGGGACTCTTGCGTGCGAAAACGTTACGACGGGGGGCGCTGATTTGGTGGGTCATCATCATTTCATTTGAAAGAGGGAGAAAGCATCGCGCAAATCATAACTCATTACTCGTGAATGCCCTCGACGAGTCGGGGGCGCTTTGATCATGGACAATTTTCGCACGCCTCTTCGACCGGCGCATTGTCCATGGGCCCGATTTCGGCGGCGGACGAGATTCGTGCGGTTTCGTCGGTCGATGGCGCTCCGCAACCGAGAATCGGTATTCCGATCGCGAAACCGGAAAACCTTCCGAGCAGATCGGTCGTCCGATCGCCGCCGCGCGGGGCCGGTCCACCCCGAGACATGGCCGGCTCAAAATCGGGTTGCCCCCGACCGTCGCGTAGCGGGCCGATCCGCCGCTACGAGACTTGACCGGGGACGGGCCGGAGCCGAAGACGGCGGGCGACGGCACGGGAGCCGCGGAACGGAACAGCGCCGCGGGCGGCGGCGGCTGCGGCTGGCGGCGCGATTGGGCGGTCGCAACTTGCAGCCGCGGGGGTGACGTCAACGCCGACGCGGCGGATTCTGGACGCTTGTTTGTCTGAGGGCATGAATCACGTGCAAGCTGCCGTCCATCAAGTGGCCGATTCTTTTTTTTTTTAATTAGAAAGAAAATCAAACCAAGCCAAAAGCATGATTTCGATTTTCTAATTTATTTTGATTATTCATTATTACTTCCCTAAAAATACATATTTACAAAATTAGGGCCCACTTCCCACATGCGTGCACGTTTATATTTCCCGCAGTCATCCCCGTCCCCACTCCTTTTTCGTCCTCATTTATATATATATATATATATATAATTTATTTTATTTATTGAGAGCGATCCTATAATAAGGACAGACCCGGGAGGGGAGGGCCATCCCCACCCCCCGCCGCGCGCCCCACTGCGGTCCCGGCGGAGCCTCCACGCGGGCCGCCGCCATGCCGGAGCGCTCCGGCACGGCGGCGGTCGCCGGGATAAGATCATATGGCCCCGCCGGCCACGAGACGTAGGGACGAGCTCGGCTCGGGAATCTTTTATCGTCGGTCCAAGAGGGAGGGGCCGGAAAAAGCCGAGGGCGGTTCCGTATTTTCCCCACGGCGGATTCGCTCGTAGAATATTCGTCGGCGCTCAAATATAAAACATAAAAAAGATTTGATCAAAATATATATATCATTATATAAAAATCCAAAAAAGAGAGCACATTTTGGAGTTGTTACGCAAAGTTCATTCTCGAATTATATATATATAGATAGACAATCCCCCGACAAATCGTAGAAGTTTGGTGATCGATCGAGACTAGAATGGATGGATCCCTCAATTTCAGCCTTTGGAAAGGATCTGCCTAGCCAACTTAGGGAAAAAAACGAAAAAAAATTAATCGAGTGGGTCCGTCGCGCGACGTCGAGATTCCGCCCCCACCTGGTTAAAGCCGCCGGTTTTACCGTCGCCGCTCGGCTAGCGGGGGGATCGGTCACGAAGCATCCGGGCGCTTTCCGGTTCTTACGCCGGGCCGGCGCGCTTGGATTCCGGACGGAATCGATCGTCGCGGCGGGCGTACGGATGCCGAGACGCGACGTCGATGCGACGGGTCGCGCGTGGCGGTCTCGAGAGCCGAATTCCGCGCTGCCGATGTTGAAGTTCCGCCCGCCCTAACGCGGGGGGCAGGGGCGGGGCTTTGGTTTTTAGCGTCTTGTTCGATGTATGGAATAAGAGCGTGACATCTTGTTTTCCACATTTGAAAGGTGGGAAGAGCAATGATGTTGAACCGAAGAAATTGGCACCTGAGCATGGTAATGCGACTCACGAACGTACATAGTTTCCCTTTGACTTTGCACTTGAGAAGACCCCTGCTGAAGGAAAACCACGAGCCGAGATTAGGTCCGGGGAAAACTCGACCCGAGGAAAAGAGGAAAGGATCGGAATAGAAAGGGGCCGTCCGATTCCGCCGTGCGCGCCTCGCCCGGTTCGCTCGGCAGGATATAGCCCCGATCGGCAGAGCTCCGGTCCTACAACCGGGCAGTTGCCGCCGCGGGGGTCCGATGTCTAATCGTCCGGGCGGTAACGATAGTATCTTTGTTCTTGACCTGGCGGGGCTCGCTTTTTCTAAGCCATGGGATAGAGGACCGAAGCGATGCCGCCGAAAGACTCTGCCGAGACAAAGATGGGTCCTCCATAACGCAGAGGAGGCAGAGCCAAAATCCGTTGTCGGCGGGCTTTGTTCGCCTCATTTAGGGGCGAGAGAGCGCATATACATCCGGGGCGTGACGTACGGAATTATTGTCCTTACGGCACATTCGAAAGATTGAATTCGATGACACGTATATAATCGCTTATAAAGTTCTTATAACTATTTGGGAATATCTGGGAAGCTATTTATTTACTAAAGTTCTTATAACTATCTTTAAGATCGTTACGAGGAAATTGTTGTCCCGAAGTTGTTCTTTTTCTTATTCATCAAAGTTCGTCTAGTAAGTGATAGGATCATGGATCAACAAGGTGGTTGGCCGAGTAATTTAAGACTTGAATAGCAAGCCGAAAGTCATAGGTTCGATTTACTAGGTTATCCTCGGTCTCGGGAAACCTCGATTAATCTGCCAAGGACGAGTCTCCATGTAGGTGTATCGCCGGATTCGGGATTCTCCTCTCGAATATAGTGGGCTGCGGTGACAGGCTCGCTCAGTAGATAGTAAGTGCTTCGATAGCGCATTAATACAACGGTAAGGTTCTCAACCCCATCCCGACCCATTTCGAGGGAAGAAAAACTGATGGGTTTATGGAATCACAAAGGCACATGAATTCATCTGGGTTCTAACATGCATTGCCCTAAAACTCACGGAATTGCACTATCCTCCTTTTGTTTTCTCCTTCGCATCTGGTCTTTGCATGATTTTTTTTTTTTTTGCACATTCATCATCGTCAGTTGAGGCGTGATAGAAGTGGCAATCATATAGATCTCGTCACTATGCCTCGAAACCCTGCCTTTTTCATCTTCTAAGCAAAAGGGGAAAAGCACGGATGATCATCATGATTAGGGTCCGCTAAAGCAGATTCAACACGGTCCATTTCATCTGCAATTACCACCGTTGGGAGTGGATGGATACCCGACCCTAGTTAATCGGGGATCTGCTTTGGATCATCGGTGGTGATTACCGAGAGTACCTCATAAACATCCGGCCGGGGCCACCTTGCACTATCCGATTGTATACACCTAGCGAGCTAACAAGTTCGCGTTCTTTATTTTAACGTGCCGATGCCGTGCGCCTAAGTCGGGAGATAGTTTTTCTTTCCTCGATCTAGGGGAATGTCTCCCAATTTAACGTTTCCGAGTTCAGACGGAGTAGTTTAAGGACGTGCTCGGGTAAAAAAAAAAAAGCAATAATATTCGCGAGAATTATTGATAAATATTTAATATTTCGAAAGACTAATTATGACTTGCAAATTTTTTTATTATCGTTCACGTGGAATTGGATTGTGTCGATCTATTGTTTTGCTTACGGTGACGGCGCCACGCAACCCTTCCTCTTGAAATTAACATAACCGTTGGGAGTGGATGGATACCCGACCCTAGTTAATCGGGGATCTGCTTTGGATCATCGGTGGTGATTACCGAGAGTACCTTATAAACATCCGGCTTGGGCCACCTTGCACTATTCGATTGTATACACCTAGACCCGTTAAACGGGTGGGTCGGGTCGGGTTTGGGTCGGGTCATAAATGGTCCGACCCAAATTGACCCATTAACCCGTTTATGACCCATTTATTCATAGTGTAAATATCTCGACCCATACCCGACCCGACCCAAACCCAACCCATACCCGACCCGACCCGTATTGCTAAAACACTTTTATATTTAACCTAATCTAGGAATAATTGTTTCTTATGATTTTTTTTTAAATTATACTGCTAAAACATTTTATGCAATACAAAGTTAGTGAAAAATTTTATAATTTTTTTTAAAATTGAGGTTCTGTTTGTTTTACGAAAAATGTGACATTTCTAGAAAATATTTTCCATAAAGTCATTATCCAAGAAAAATAAAAAAAAATTAATATTTTTTATTTTTAAAATCGAATTTTTAATTTTTAATTTTTAATTTTTTTCTCTTTTTCTTTTATTTTTTCTTTTAGCCTCGCCCGAGGCCGGCGAGCTCGAGCTTCGCCCGCCTCCGGCGAGGTCGTTCCGCCCCGGTGGCCGGTCGCCGTGGCCAACCACCCGCCGGAATAAAAAAAAAAAGAAAAAGAAAGAAGAGAAAAGAAAAAAGAAAAAATAAAAGAAAAAGAGAAAAAAATAAAAATAATTAAATTTCGATTTTTTTAAAACATTTTTGTAAAGAGGGAGAGAGTGTGTGGATGGGTCTAGTAGGTGGGTTGGACATGGGTTCCAAACTCAACCCATTTAGACCCATTTATCTTTAGATGGGTCATATATGACCCATTTAAGCTTGACTCTTTAAAATTTAAAGTGACCCATATATGACCCATTTATTTTTAAATGGGTCATATATGGGTTTATGACCCATTTTGACACCTCTATATACACCTAGCGGGCTGATAGATTCGCGTTCCTTATTTTAACGTGCCGATGCCGTGCGCATAAGTCGGGAGATAGTTTTTCTTCCCTCGCTCTAGGGGAATGTCTCCCAATTTAACGTTTCCGAGTTCAGACGGAGTGGTTTAAGGACGTGCTCGGGTAAAAAAAAAAAAAGCAATAATATTCGCGAGAATTATTGATAAATATTTGATATTTCGAAAGACTAATTATGACTTGCAAATTTTTTTATTATCGTTCACGTGGAATTGGATTGTGTCGATCTTTTGTTTTGCTTACGGTGACGGCGCCACGCAACCCTTCCTCTTGAAATTAACATAATCGTGGTTAGCAATTCCATTACGATTTCCTCTTAATAGATTCTCCACGGATGACAAGCTTAACTTAATTAAGCGTTCCTTCTCTCTTAATTAAATAATCCAACTTGGTACGCAACAAATTACATAGAGCGTGTCCCGGAAAATTTTTTCTAAAAGTTTTTTTTTTTTTTCTGATTGATTAAACTCTTTTTATCGCCGGGTTGCGATTCGGTCGGTCATCGCTTAGCTTATTTGCATCCTTCGCTAAGGCTCTGCTTGTTTCGCAAAGAGATGAATGATTTGGAAAACATTATACTGATAGTGGTTTTTTTTTTTTTTTGATAACCCAGGAAACCCCCGCACGGCCGACAACCGGGGAGTAAACCCTGGAGGCGACACGTGCTAGCCAGCACACACGTGCCACCGGTTAAGTCACCCTGCGGCGCTCGGGATTCGAACACTCAACCTTTTGCGAGAGGAAGAGTGCGCGCTCCAGCAGCGCCACCCAAGCGGGTGGTTTATACTAGGGGTGTAAATGGTTCGGTTCGGTTCGGTTTTTCAAAAAAAATCGAACCGAACCGAACCAATAAGGGTGCCCCCTTGAACCGAACCGAATTTGAACCGAACCGAAAAATCGATTTGGTTCGGTTTGGTTCGGTTTGGTTCGGATCAGTTTTCGGTTTCAAGTTCATTAAGCACAAAGAGAGAGGAGAGAGGAGAGAGAAGGGGAGAGAGAGAGGGCAAAATAGCCATAAACCAAAATATTTTTTTTAGTTCGGTTCGATCCGATCCAAACCGAACTGAACCGAAATGAACCGAACCGAAAAGAAAAATTGGTTTATTTTGATGATCCGAACCGAAACCGAAACCGAACCGAAATGCACGAAATTTTCGGTTCGGTTCGGTTCGGTTCGGTTCGTATCTCGGTTCGGTTTTTCGGTTCGGTTCTAACACCCCTAGTTTATACTGATAATGGTTAATACCGTAAAAAATCCAAAGTCGATACACATGTGATAAATTTACCTCAAATTAATTTTTTGATCATAAAAAATCCAAAATCGATTCATCCGTGATAAATTTATCTTCCGTAAAATTAAATTAATACCGCGAAAAATCACAAACTGGTACACCTGTGACAAACGAATTGGTAAAACTCCAAACGGGTACACCCGTCAATTGCCACGTGTCATTCGACTCAAAAAATTTAACGGAAGGTAAATTTATCACGGGTGTACCGATTTAAGGTTTTTGATGGTCAAAAATTTAATCACGGATAAATTTATCGCGGGTGTGCCTATTTAGAGTTTTTCGTGATATTATAACCTTACTAAAAATGATCGCCTCGAAACAATTAGCTAAATCAGAAAATATTTCATTTATGGACAACACGGAATTCGTCTATTGCATAAGCTTGCGGTTGTCGCGCCGTACTCACTTGGAAGAAAACCATCGAGGGGTGCCCGAAAGTAGGAAATTAGAAAAGTCCAAGGGCACGACAGCAAACAGCGCTGTCGTCCGACGTGGAAAACAGAACGGGACAAAAACCGGCTAAATCGTTACGAAATATGAGGTGGTTGGGGGAGTCTTTGGTCACGTGGGAAAGCGGTTTCGTCCACGTGCCCCCACAATAACAATCACTTCACAAAGAAAAAGACCCAAAAAAAAAAGAGAGAGGAAAGAAAAAGACAAAAACCGATTGTTTTCACCCACGCGCATCGAGCAAAACGTGCTCCATTATAATTACTTATTTTATTTTCCCTAAATATTAAAAAAGAAATTTAGACGATGGTCCCCCCTCCCCAAGAGCCAACTTGCTTAGCGTTTAAATTAATTAGTTAAATAATCATTTAATTAAACGTTGCGGGAATCGGACGAAGGTGTATGAGCGGATCGAGGGTCGGGATTTGAACGGTCCATCTCGACGCCTACTCGTCCCCTGACCTTTTGCATTCGTCCCCACGCACTTTCTCGTTTCATTATCTAATCGAGATTAATTATTAATTCGTTATATATTCCCGTGATGTTATTGCCCTTATCCGAAATCTTTTTTTTTATAGGAATCATCAAACCAGAGTTAACTGGAAAAGCGCTCAACTCGAGTCAAGCTGACTCGCGATTATTTGGACCGTGCCGCCGATTTTTTTCTTCGCATTACCGCCGGGGTATCGAAACCAACAGACGCCCCGAATTGATTTTGCTCTTAATTCTCGGGCGAGTGCCGCTTTAGTAATTCACCGAGTTGAGGTATGGACAACCGCCTCGAAGATTGTCTCCGGTTAACATGGATTCCGTCGGGTCGAACGTCCGTGACGATACGGGTCTGTAGAGGAGCCATTACTCCACATTCAGAATTACATTATGGTTTGAGTGGATTCCGTCCCTTTGCTCCGTACAAATTAATAGCCCGAGCTGTTATGCTTCGGAGACTAATGCGAGAATTAATGGTCATGAATTTTTTGCTACGATTTGCAAAACTTCCATCGATAGAACAGCCGGTCTCGTCTCTCGACTGACATGGGAAGCGGGAAGATTTTCCCGGCACCCCAATCACCGTCCATTCGGCATTTTTCGCCGTGGTCGCGTCATTCCCTCGTCGCTTCCGATGGGTGCCCGAGAGGAGCTTTCGATCGAGCCAAATCGAAAAGGATCTAGGACGAGAAACTCCCATACCGATATATTTGCGATGATCGAGAAGAAATGTCCCCACGAGATTATGGCCGCCACGATTCGCCGCCAGATATTTGTTGTGGCGAGTGGCCAGCGGGCCGAGAGATATTTTCCTTTTTATCTTCACAAAGAAAAAACGATCCGACAAAAAGGGAAATAAATTTATAGGATGATTTATAAAAGAAAAGAGAGAGAGAGAGAGAGAGAGAGAGATGAGTTAAAAAAAAATCGGGAGGACGTTACTCTTACCCCGCCACTGCTGTAAAAAAAAAGAAGGAAACGCCGGCTTCCGTTGCTGCCCGATTTAATCGGCGACCAATCCTACGAAACTCAACTAACCTCGTCCTCCCCCCCCTCGTTCACTGTCCCTCTTCCCTCCCTCCCTCTCTCTCTCTCTTCTTTCTCTCTCCTCTTCATCTCCTTCAACCTCCATCTCCACCTCTGCCTCCACCTCCATCTCAGCTCCAACTGCAACCTTACTCTCTATCTCTCTATCTCTCTATCTCTGTATCTCTGGCTGTTGCAGGGAGAGAGAGGGAGGGAGAGAGTCTGTCTATGGAATGACCGACCACCGGTTGACGGCGAGCATGAACCTGTGGACCGACGACAACGCCTCCATGATGGAGGCCTTCATGTCCTCCGACCTCTCCTCCTTCTGGCCACCCCCTCCCCCGCTCCCACCTCCCCCGCCGCCCCCCCAGCAGCCCTCCTCCTCCGCCGCCTCCTCCGCCGCCGCCGCCCCGTTCAACCAGGACACCCTCCAGCACCGCCTCCAGACCCTCATCGATTCCGCCTCCCGCTACCCCTGGACCTACGCCATCTTCTGGCAGTCCTCCCTCGACGGCGGCTACCCCGCCGTGTCGGCGTCGGCGTCGGCGTCGCCGCCGGCCCCCGTCCTCGGCTGGGGCGACGGGTACTACAAGGGGGAGGAGGACAAGTCCAAGGGAAAGGCCAAGATCAACGCCTCCTCCGCCGCCGAGCAGGAGCACCGGAAGCGCGTGCTCCGGGAGCTCAACTCGCTCATCGCCGGGACCTCCGCCGCCGCCCCCGACGACGCCGTCGACGAGGAGGTCACCGACACGGAGTGGTTCTTCCTCGTCTCCATGACGCAGTCCTTTGGCAATGACGGCAGCTTGCCCGGCCAGGCCCTGTTCAATTCGAGCCCGATTTGGGTGTCCGGCCGGGACCGCCTCTCCGACTGCGGCTGCGAGAGGGCGAAGCAGGGCCGGATTTTCGGGCTGCAGACCATGGTCTGCGTGCCCGTGATCGGCGGGGTGGTAGAATTGGGCTCCACGGAGTTGATCTACCAGAGCTCAGATCTGATGAACAAGGTCAGGAATTTGTTTAATTTCAATGTTGGGATGGAGTTGGGGTTTGGTGGAAATGGTAACGATCAGGGCGAGAGCGACCCTTCTTCCCTCTGGATCAATGATCCACCGGGCACGGTCGAGGTCAAGGACAGCGCCGCCGTCGCCGGGGCGGCTGCGGTGGCGGGTTCTTCGAATTATAATGGTAGTAATCATGGGTCTAAACCCATCCAATTCGAGAATAATCATGTTTTGAGTAGCATGAGCGAGAAACCGAGCGCGATCCAGCGGGACAATCCCCGCCACAGTTACCAGCAGAACAATCAGCCGATGCAGGGCCAGAGCTTTTTCGGCCGCGAGCTGAACTTCTCGGAGTTTGGGTACGACGGCGGCAGCGCGAGGAACGGGAATTCACATCCCATGAAGCCGGAATCCGGCGAGATCTTGAGTTTTGGGGAGAGCAAGAGGGTTTCTTCCAGCGGAAACGGGAATCTGTATTCCGGTCAGTCGCAGCTGACGGCCGCGGAAGAAAGTAAGAAGAGGACGTCACCTACTTCGCGTGGAAGCAACGAAGAAGGGATGCTCTCGTTCACTTCGGGCGTGATTTTGCCGTCCTCGGGGATGGTGAAGTCGAGCGGAGGCGCGGGGGATTCTGATCATTCAGATCTCGAAGCCTCCGTTGTGAAGGAAGCTGATAGTGGCAGAGTCGTTGAGCCGGAGAAAAGGCCGAGAAAGCGAGGTAGGAAACCTGCCAATGGCAGAGAGGAGCCATTGAATCACGTTGAGGCCGAGAGGCAGAGGAGGGAGAAGCTCAACCAGCGGTTTTACGCGCTCCGGGCCGTGGTTCCTAATGTTTCCAAGATGGACAAAGCGTCACTCCTTGGCGACGCCATTTCGTACATCAAGGAGCTGAACTTGAAGCTCCAGACCTCAGAATCTGACAAGGAGAATCTGCAGAAGCAACTGGAAGCCTTGAAGAAGGAATTAACGAATAAAGATTCTCGGTCTGCTCCGCCCCAGAGTGATAAAGATCTCAGTACCTCGAACAACCACGGTGCCAAGTTGATAGAATTGGAGGTGGACGTGAAGATAATCGGGTGGGATGTGATGATACGGATTCAAAGCAGCAAGAAGAACCACCCCGCTGCGAAGCTAATGCAAGCCCTAATGGAGTTGGATCTTGACGTGCATCACGCCAGCGTCTCTGTGGTGAACGACTTGATGATCCAGCAGGCGACCGTGAAGATGGGTAGTCGGTTTTACACACAGGAACAGCTAAGGGTGGCGTTGTCGTCCAAAATAGGATAAGCCAGTTAGAAGCAGAGGGAGTAATGATAATTAAGCAGTATTAAGGAGCTTGCCGACGTTTGAATTATCGACGCAAATAATCAGGGGCCGGGATATTTTGAGGCTCCCGGCATGGCAAGTTCTGAAGCGAAAGCTGCCATAGGTTGTTTGTTCCTCTTGTAGTTCCTAGCGTAGCCTGCTAGTGTTTCCTATTAGGTACTTTGGATTGTGGAGCACCGAGAGATATGGAACGAGGTGTAATTGTTGTCGAAGATGAAATAGCTGCTGAACGAGTTAGTAGCATTTTGTCGTCGGGTCGATTGTCTACCTCGTCTTCTATGTATATAGATGGTCGATATTCAAATCTGATAACGCAACGAGGCTTTCCCGCGGTGTGTTCTGGTTTTCCACAAAACCTTGTTCTTCTGTTGCAAATATACTGTATTTGTCTCCTTCATTGGCATCAGATTTGCTCTCTCAGGTTTGGCCGCAAATGAGAGGGAAGAATTCCTGCCATGAGCTTTTTATCGTAATGGCAGAGCGAAGCAGAACGCTCTTCTTTGCTTTGCAAATGTCACGGTTGTTGCTTAGCCTCGCCCTCATTTTTTGTTCAGGTCTCGGTCGCTCAAACATGTGTGGATTGTTTTGGGAAACAATTATGAGTCATTCGACAGTGAGAGGAGGCATGACCCAGGACACTCGTGTCTCGAAAATGAAATCTTGAATATCTTTGAACAATTCTGGACGGAGATGATTCTTCTGTCCAGAGACATCCAGTATTTGAGCAGTGACCCACACACGCATACACTCATGATGACAAAATTGAAAGAATAGAAACGTGTAAAATGCCTCCCACTCAAATGGGGCCACTCAAGAGCCAGTCGCTTCAGCTCGAGAGGGGAAAAAGAAAACAAAAACCCACCAAAAAGTTCGTCACTAGAAAGTCCAGAAGAAGGGTGGGTAAGTGGCAGTGCTTTCTTTATCAGTTTCTCCTTTTTGCATGATTCATGCTTGAGCTAAAACACACCTTCCACTTGCATAAAAGTGGTATCAGCTGATCCGTACCTTTCTTTCTTTCTTTCCTTTTTCTTTTCTTTGGTTCGAAGATTATTTTGATTTTACTTTCACATGCAGTCTTTATAGGCCGGGGGAGGAAGTTGAACTTATTTATGCTCGTAGGTGTCTTATCTTTCATCCTTTGACTTCTCAAAGCTTACTTGGTCCTATAAAAACTTTGTCCAGAAACTTGTTTGGAGGAGTGTCAGAGATGTATGTTTTCAGAACATCAAAGGGAAAGAGAAGAAAATCTGGGGCAAAAAAAAAAAAAAAACTAGGACAATTGCGAAGAATCTCGAGAAAAATAGCATCCGTTACCCGAGGGGGAGGTGAATGACCTGCAAAACTTTCCTGCAAAATCAAGTAGACTTTTTAAAGGTGATTTAATACGAAAAGAAAAGGATGGAGGGGAGGGGAGAGCAATGGGGGATATGTGCAATGTTCCGCGGGAATCATTTTTGCAAGAAGGTAAACGATGCTGTCATTTGATTGATCCTCAACTTTATTCGGTTACAATATATTCTTGGTCAAGTTACAGAGATTCATGCACGTAAATCATGATTCTTCTAGACAAAGTTAAGCAGACACATTAGGGGCGGGAATTCTCCTATTAAACAATTCGTCGATCTGAGTTCCTGTTGTTTCTTTTCCCTTTGTCCGTCCATTTCGAATCACAGGAGAATAAAGTTTGTTGACTTTGATACTGCTTTTCCGATTTCTTTCTTTCTTCTTCTGTTGCCGTATGCACTGTCATCACTAATGGCAGATCAGCCAGTCATATGAACATGTTTGTATGACTCACGGCAGCACTCAATTACTCACGGAAACTGTTTCCTTTGGAGCGTCTCCTGATGATATGCGGACTGTAAGGAAGGATTGAAAAAGCTTCATAGCAAGAAGATCAGCAACTGATCCGTCATAAAGGACAACAATCTTCGAAAGAACTAAAACAATCCAAGAACTACTAAACATATGCTTTGCGCAGATCATTCATCTTTGTCCTGTCATGTTTCATTCCGATTCCCTCTTGGCATGCGGGTCATGCATATGACATTTCTGACAAGCGAGAAATGCTAAAAGAAAAGTAATTTTTGATCAGAAGAAGATAGTCTACCGAATATATATTATATATGCGTAGACATTCACACATACTCTAAGAAAGCCTTGTCCCGATGGGCCCATATGGGCATTTTATATGCAAAGATTCGATCATTTTCGCTTAGATATTTCATCAAGCTTAATCAAGTTCTCGACATACTTGCAGAAGTGGAGTATTCAAATGTTTGCTGCTAAAACTGTTCTTCCGTCGTTTACTTTGTGTTACTCTTACCATCTTTAATTCCTTCATGTACAGAGAATGCATTTTCAGCCTGCCTCACCATTTCCATATGCTGAATTGTTTCTCGGATAATTTCAGTTTGATAATTACATGTCTCTCTGTTGGCCAGCAATATTTAACAACTCGATCTTTCTATCTCCCGTAACCTTGTCTCGAGGGAATGCATCCAGAAAGCAAACTAAAATTCGGGTCTTCAAAAATTTCTTCACAACCAGTATTCCACTAAAACAAAAAGAAATTAGAATTTTAAATGGTCAAACCTTCAGTAATCAGAGGATGCTATTTGTTGCATGGCCACCTCATGAAGTTCCAATCCAGAGTGGCAACTTTGACTTCAACTCCATAATTAGACCTTGCAATTTTTTACCAAAGAACTGTTTTCAGCTGTCAAAACCTCATTTGACCTCTCTTCCCCCGTTCACGTAACAACACTCGGTCGTTACGTAAAATTTCCAGCCAGAACCGAGCTAGCTTTTGCTTCTTTTAACCATCTGCAGAATGTCCTCCATCATCACCACCACCACCGTCTCCACCACCACCATGTACTCATCTCTTCTCTGGACCCCTTTATAAACTCTCAACATCACCATGCGTTCCCAATCCTCGTTCCTCTTTCTTACACCTCCCTATCATCACTAGTCCTTGAAGGGCAATTTGCAAGCTTTTTGAAAAGGGGAAAAGGGAAATTCACTAGCCATGAGTCTCAATTGCCTGACATGCCAAGCGCAGAGAAGGGAGGATTTAGACTTGGACCATGGCCGTATTGATCAAGAAGACGGGCCTCACAATTTGTGCTGTGTCATTGTAGATAGGAACTGGTCAGGCCCTTTGGCCACACCATCCTATGAGCACTTATCTAGAAGCGGGCCTCTTGGGCTTCACATGAAGAAGGCGAAAAAGGGCCACCGCCGGCTGTGGGGCACTGCGTCCTCCTCATTTCGCAAGAAGCCGATGGCGGGCTCGGGGGAGGCGAGGCTGGTGCGGAGTAGCGGGATGAGGAGGGATTGGAGCTTCGAGGATTTGAGAAAGATGAGAGATGGGAAGAGCAAGAACAGGAGATAATGTCCGAAGATTTTCTCTAATGTCCATGCTTGTTTCTTTCCCTATCATTTGGTTCCGATAATCCATCTTCTTTTTATTCGTTCGTTGTACATTCGGTGCTTCTTACGTACCAATTCGTATCCCACTTATCTTTTACGACATACTTCTTTTTAGCTTTGCACTTTTACACATGTAACGATATTCGAACGGCGTTGCAAAAGCCCTTGGTTTGGATCGGAGTCAGCTTTCCAATTTTACACATCTTCGAAGAGACGAACGAAATCCCGAAAACAATATGTGAGAACTTAGAAGCGCCATTCAAGTTAATAGTACCATAAACCGGTCGGTGTAGCTAAAGGCACGAGTTTGCATTAGCTTTTGCACCGCTACGGTGCTAAACAAATTGGGGGATGAGTGGCATCAGCACCAACATGGTAGTCGCATCCATGTCAACTCTGGGAAATGATGCTAATCTTTAGTTTCGAATAGAAATTGTTTTTCTGATCAGGGCAATAGATTCCTCTACACGTCTATGAGCAATTTAGGCTGCGCATGGCAACCATTCTGTGCTCGGTAACAGATTCTGGTCAGAAATAATTTTTTTTTATTCTATATTCGGGAACTGATTTTAAGCATTTGAATCCCCCAATTTGTTTGGCCAGGAAAAAGGCGAGGGGAGGTCAGACGAATCGAAGATGATTCTTTTTGGGCATCAGCGTGGGAGATCCTATCTATGTCTCCACCAACAATAAGATGGTCCTAGCCCATGTTGAGGAGATTTAATTGCCAATTTTCCACACCATGCAGGGTCCTCATTTTCTTTGTCAATTGATGAAGAAAGTCTAGTTTCTGTTTTGCCTACCCAGGCTTTGCCAAAATCATTCATTGTCACTGGTTGACAATTTGAGGCCTGTCCTACAAGCCGTCGTAGACATAATGATGGTCACCATGCTACGTAGCATAGTAGCGGTGCAAAAGCTAATGCAAACTCGTGCCTTTAGCTATACCGACCAGTTTATGGTACTATTAATTTGAACGGCGCTTCTAAGTTCTCACATATTGTTTCAGGGATTTCGTTCGTCTCTTCGAAGATGTGTAAAATTGGAAAGCTGACTCCGATCCAAACCAAATAACGGCCCAAAATTTCTATTTCTGAAATAGTAAAAGAATAAAAATGCATTTGGTAACGGCATAAAATTTCTTTTTATTAATAATATTTTAATAACATTTTAAATATTTTAATATTTCTTTCTTTTCTTTTTTTCTTATCCTCCTTCTTGGCCATGGCCGGTAAAATATTTTTAATAAATAATATTTTTATTTAAAATAAATTATTTATTTTTTTGGCCATGGCCAGTAAAAAATTTCTTTATTAATAATACTTTTATTAAAAAATAATTTTTTATTATTTTTTTCCATGGCTGGTAAAATTTTTATTATTAATAATATATTTTTATTTTTTTTCCATGGCTGGTATTTTTATTGAAAATATTTATTTATTTTTTTTACCATGGCCTGGTCGACGGCCATGACTGGCAAAATATTTTTTTTATTAACATTTTTTTATTAATAATATTTTTTATTAAAATATTTTTTCCTTTTTTTTGTCATGGCCTGGTCGCCGGCCATGGCCAGTAAAATATTTTTTTGTTAACATTTTTTTATTTATAATATTTTTTATTAAAATATTTTTTTCCTTTTTTTTAGCCATGGCCGATAAAATATTTTTTTTCATGGCCTAGTCATTGGCCATTGTTGGTAAAATATTTTATTATTAAAATATTTTAATCTTGCCAGATACAGCGAGGGTGGCCCTCGCACCGGACATTAGAAGCTACATTAAAAATCAAGAAAAAGAAGAAGAAAAAAAATTGATTCTCATTTTTGTTCCCAAAAACAAGAAGCTACTTTTTTTTTTATTCTTGATTCTGCTCCAAAACTGATTCTGGGCACAAATTTGCAAGAATTTGTGCCTAGAATCATAAAAGTTAACAAACAGATTTCTGTTTCAAAACTGATTCTGGGAACAAAAGAATAGAAATTTTCATTATTTGGCCAGTTGCCAAATAGGCCCTTAGTGTCCACCTTATGCTTGAATTATATCGGTTTAAGCGTGCATTTGGGAAAAATATTTGCATAAATGCAATTTTCCCAAAAATAAAGGAGTTTAGATTTCACGAACTGCAAATAGTATTTGATAAACTGTAAGCGAAAAGTGTGTTCAAAAACAATTTTTCGTTTAAATATGTTTCGAAAAGACACTACTTGCAAAGCACTATAGTTAAAAAAAAAAAAAGTCTCTGGCAACCTCGGTAGCTTGGCCAAAGCCTAAATACTTAGGCGACTCTTTCAAATTACTTCATTAAACTGAATTGCATTTTGTGAAATGGCTTCACGGATTCAAAGTCCCTCGGCAAAGTGTTGCCAGACGCACCCTAAGTACCCATTTCGAGCTGTTGCGATTTAGATATGTCGAGTAGCAATGGGTTTTATCGAATGTTTCTGCATCTAGCGCCGTTCTTCTTCTTCTTCTTCCGGGCAAATAATATCTCTTCAATATATAGGCTTTCAGTGTCAATGGCCCTAAATATATACTCCTCCTTTATAGCACGAGACATTCATGTCCATGTGACTTGACTAATTCCATGAACGTACGCAATCCTCGAATTTACGTGCATCGGATGAGGTTTCAATCACGGGGCTCCGCTCCATGTCCGAAAGCCAATCCTCCTCGCTCATTGGCTTAAGGTCTCTCTCTTCTTTCTCATGTTCATTGTTTGTGGCGTCTGTCTCTCTCTCTCTCTCTCTAAATTGATCTCTTTGAAATTTGAATGATTGAAAGTAGCTAGGAAAGAGAATGCCAACGCATTACGATAGGGTGAAGAATCTCTCTCTCTCTCTCTCTCTTTCTAGGGGTGTTGAATTTGTCTGGCTTTAATGAATGAGCAAGTGGGCAACTTGCGCCTTAAAGAAGACGGCCAAAAAAGGACGCCTTTTGCTTAGGGCCACGCGATTGGTGCTTTCCTTTCGCGGAGGTCAACAAAAGGATCCCTTTCGACGGCCCTGATTCTTCCCTGCGTCCATCGCCGCCGTCCAATCCCACGGACCCAAGTGCATGTTCTCTCCCTAACACAGGGAGAGAGAGAGAGAGAGAGAGAGCCAGGGGATTGGATTATTCGTTAGTTCTAACTTTACTCCTCCCACTGCAGCAACTCTTAATTGGTATTAGAAGAAGCAAATCTGGAACCTTCGAGCAATAAATTAAGGAATTAATGAGAAAGAGAAGAATCAATCGGGTCTCGATCCTTGAATACCCTCCACCCGATCCGAGGATTCGGGTCTGCCCGCCCGATTCGAGGATCCGACTTTTCTTTTCTTGGTAGAAATAGGATCCAACTTCACTAGCCCGCGTTTGATACTAGTGCTCACCACCCTCTCCTTTCACCACGAAGCGTGCCTAATCTCCATCTATCCGTTCTCGTTTCATCTAATCCCATAAGAACTCGAGTTTCGTAGATATTTCAACTCTAAACAGAAAAAAGAGGGCCCTCCTCCTCAAACTTTGTTTGACTTCTAAGTTTAGGCTCAATTCACCATCCCATACACATCGCTATCTCAAAAACGGTAATGGTGTGCAGGTCATTGATTACCCGATTCGCATTATCCATCGGGTCCCCCGAGAGTCCATCGGACGCTCGAAAAGACTCGGACTCCATCGCATAAAAATATCGAAAATAAAGATTTAAGAAAACGGAATATTGACAAGGCGCTCGCGCAATCTACCAATTCCCTATCTTTTCTTGCGATCGGGTGGCACCAAACACAAAATCGCCGACCTCTCTCGACCACGCAAAGCTCGAACCCAATATATATACCTTAAATTCTCGCCGGACCTAACATGGCGATGTTGACCCTACATACCATGTTAGTGGCCAATAATTATCAGCCATTTATATTAAAAAAATCCAATTTTTATTACGACCCAATTTTCTTCATGGCCCATAAAATAATTTCGTGACGAAAATGGAATGGCCCACCAAAAAAAAATTACGAAAAATGGAGGAGAAAAATCCACGCCCATCTCGGAACATCCAAAATCATGGCATTGACCGTACTTATTAACAAAACCAGAATGGCAAGGCATCAATCATTGTGACCAGCTGGGTGATGCTCCATTGTTCCCCTTGGTTAGCCCTTATGTTTCCAGATAAGTTGGGGGACATCAGCCCTCTCCCCCTCTCTCCCTCGGTTGTTAATGCCATGGAAAAAAGAAGGTCAACCGTGCTCGATTTGGCTCCTTGTGATCCTGGAGGTCTCTTTGTCAAATGGGAATTGAAATTCTGCGGAAACTTTCATCAGAGCCGGTGGTGATGATGAGGTTAGTCTACCCGATCCCCTCCCCGCAGAGAGAGAGGGGTAGAGCGTGAGAAATGGGAACCGGGAGGCGATAATTAGCCGAGAAAAGTGAACGATATCGAGGGTAGCCGCTAATGTCGTAAACGAGAGATGGGGGTACTCAGCAATATGCTCGAAATGGAGGCGAAAAAAGGGTTGAAGGACTAGGATCTAACTCGAAAGTCGCATGTTGTTTATGGAAAGGACAGTTCACTGGAAAGAGCCACTCCGAATCCATGTTTCTCAGTCTCATGTTTCACAACTGCATTCACTCCTTCGGTATCTTCAGCTCATTCCCACAAACAAACTGCGCAGACCCTAGTATCCACTCAGTACAACTGCAACATGCCACAGAATTGCGTAGCCTTATCATAGATGGAAAAACGAATTAAAGTTACCTTCTTTTCGGGCAAATTTTAATGGAGAAAACGACAGCGCCGGCAATTTTAGTTCCCCTATTTTCCTCTTTTCTCTTTTTTTTGCGTTTACCGGATTGAAACCGAGATGGCAAAAAGGAAGAGGAAACATGGAACAGCACCAGCTATTCTTGGCAAGAGAACAGGAAAGGCAAGAACCGAGGGACAAGTATCTTCAAGTGGACACAAGCACACCGGCAGGGCAGACATGATGCAATGATTCCACCGAGTGCAGTCACTGGTCAGAACTCAACCGCATATGTTCCAGAGGCCATAACATTTCCTCAATTAGAAAATCAGCAGCAAATCAAGCATTGAATTCCCTCCGCATTTTCCCAAATTCTCATGAAAATCCCTTTAACTTTTCCAAACAGTACCCCAAAAAAGAACGGTTCTCTTTTTTCTTTCTTTCTGCAGATAATTCACAAATCAAGAACCCCTTCGGATTCGTAAAAGAGGGAATCAAAATGGAAACTTTGGGGTAGGGAGAAGACTGCTATCGGCCCTCACCCTCGCGAGCCACCAGCCCTTCAGCGACGGAGGCCAGCTTCTGCAGGTTCAGCTTCACCACGGTGTCGGCGAAGAGGCGGGTGTCCTCCTCGGTGTTCCCCTCCGGCACGTCCACGACGTACGACTCCAGGACGGCGGTCCAAATCCCGCCCTCACGCGCCACCTCGTGCATCGTCGTCACCGACCGGTAGTTCCTCAGCCGGTGCTCCCCGCCGATGATGGTGAACCCGGTGACGAACCCGCCGTCGTCCAGCACGTCCAGCCGCTCCTCGCTGGTGGACGCCGGGAGGCCGGAGATGACGTCGACGTAGCGCGTGGCCCCCACGGCGACCTCGAACCCGGGCCCCACGGAACAGCTCCTGATGAAGTGCTTGTACACCTGGGGCCTGTCGAAGCGGCGCACGATGGACCAGACGACGGCGCGTGGGGCCCGCACGCGCTGCGCCAGGAGGGAGGAGCACTTCCCCGGGCCGAGCTCGTAGGTGTGGTGCTCCGCGACGGAGGGGGCCAGCTCGGCGAACTCGCCGGGGGTCAGCCCCGGCGGGGCCGCCAGGTGGTGGGCGGTGACCGGCGGCGACGGGTTGTCGGGTTCTTGAGCGGACTCGGATCTTTGACTCTCCTCCATGGGAGTGAGTGATGGAAGGTGATGCAGAGAGAGAGAGAGAGAGAGAGAGTCTTGCTTGTTTTTGAAAGGAGGTGTGAGGAAATAGGAGTTGCAATTTCGGTTGCTTTTATAAGGGGCATTTCTATATTATTAAAGAGGGGATGAATTCACTAACAAAAATCCCAACTTTAGATCAACCCCCAAATCTGCTTCGAATTTTTTTATATCTCAGAAAAAATTTCAAACTTTAGGCTTAGTCTCGAATTTATCCCAAACTTTTTTTTATCTTAGAAAAAATTTCAGACTTTAAATTCAGTCCCAAATCTGCCTTGAATTTTGTTTTGTGCAAAAAAAAATTCAACAAAACTTCAATTTATTTTCAAAAATATATCCCCATGATCTAGTCCTAACTTGACTTGTTACTTCCACGTCGATAACAAACCCACATCAGCAAAGTAATGAGGCGATAAGTACAGACCGTCGTTGCATTTCCACTTCGATAACAAATCCAACCTAATAAAAGTTGTTGAAATTCTTCAAAATAAAACCATTCTAGGATATGAAAGTTAGGGATGATATCAAATCCACCTCAATTTTTTTAAAATTTTAAAAAAACCTAATTTTTTAGGTTTAGTCTAAATTTGCTCCAAACTTTTCTTTATCCTAAGAAAAGCACCATCACTTTGTTGATGTAGATTTGCTATGGACGTGGAAATACCATGCCAAGTTGAGACTAGATCACGAGGCATATTTTTGAACATAAAATGAATTTTGGTGATTTTTTTTGTTCAATACAAAACTCGGGGCAGATTTGGGACTGGACGTAAAGTTTGGGGGTTTTTTTTAGACAAAAAAAAGTTCGGGGAAGATTTGGGAGTTGACCTAAAGTTGGGGTTTTTTTTAGGGAATTAGGCCTATTAAAGAGGTATAGGTTCGTAAGTTATTTGGGGGAGGGTTTATTTAATTTTTTTGGTCTTGATTGGCAAAGTTTTTGGGGACATTTTCCTAATCTTGGAGCATCTTATCACAATGTTCATCCGTAAGGGGGCAATTTTGGTATCATGTAAAAGGCACTTTCGATGCTGGGTTAGCATGTCGCGACTGCAAAAAAATGTATGATGCGAGTTTATTTGCTTTGGTATTCGCACCGAAGAAAATGCATATTCGGATGGTACGTGAGAGAGTCGGTATATACGAAGATTAGCTGAGTAAAAACATGTGCGTACCCGATATAATAAGGGAAAAGCTAATTGATGGCATGGTAGTCGGATTAAAGTCGCATCTAGGGCGGGCTGTGCCTCACAGGCTAAGCCCTAATCTTGATTGAGAGTTATCTTGATTTTACTGGATTAATATAAATATTTGTCGAATTATTAATGTGAAAGATGGATGCTTAGGAAAATCTGACAATCAAATCATCGCAAATCAATCGGACGGAAAGCACGACGCCCAGAAAGACGACGTGCCATAAGAGGGATTTAATCCTTCCACAGTTCAATTCACCACATAAAAGGATGTTAAGGGTTTCATCAGGTTCTCATCGCCCTGCTTTCAACGATTATTGGAATTTCGATTGTTGGACCGATATTGTTCAACCGAAGCGCCTAATATCCGAAGGTGCAATCCTCGACATGGCCAAAGTACATGTATAAACCACGGATGTCAAAACATTAATAGATCATTAATGGAACTAATCCTGTGCATTCTCCCGTATATTCTGTGTCTGACTTGGATTGATATAATAATCTAAACCAGTAGTCTCTTGCAAGAAACACCTACTGCAATAAGCGTACATGCGTTTGGAGAGAGAGAGTGTATGTAGGGTTTGGTAACAAGAAAGTTGGAAGAGTCCATATCATTCCACAGCTGCTAAACTAAGAGAACCATTTGTTTTTATATGCTTTTTTGGTACTGAATCATGCTAATCCTCAAGATTTATATTCTCTGGATAAACTAAGTATGGTGTTCCTATCCACCTTCTTTGGTTGGCCACTCCAGCAACCTCATCACAGGCATCACGCAGACACAACAAACCAATCAACGCCACACCTCTTCTTTTTCCCCATCCGAAAAAATTCAATGAATACATCACAAAAAGCATTTGATCATAAGCCGCCATGTCCATGACTTCTTGTCCCTATTCTATGTTTCTTTACATTATCTTCTTCGTCTCCTCTTTGGGTGTGTTCTTGATTCTGTTCCACTAACTTTTCTTGATTAAGGCAAGAACAAAAGTAACAAGTAGGCACGAATTTTGATCTGTCATGGCATAGGTTGAGTGCGTCTTTCCCTAAGGAAAGGGCATTTGAAAATACATGAAAACAAAACAGAAGTTGATTGTGTCTTTATGTGATCGATCACGTTCCATTTTCTTATTGTTCTAAGTCGAGTAGCTCATTGATCAACATAAGCTAAAAATGCAGAGCTGAGGTCACAAGTCACTGGAGGTTGAAGTAGCTTCTGATTCATAAAGTTAGCAGACTGACGCACGGGGAGAACTGAACAGAAGAGAAAATCTGCGGATCCATTTTCCTAGAGAAAAAGCTCGTTAAAATAACAGAGAATGACATGAATAAGAAACATATGATTGGTGCATCAACAGCCCAACAAGCTCAGTAGTGGCCAATTGCGAGGCTTGTCCTTTCTTCCGACGAGCTTGGATGTTCTCTTCTTGTTATCGCTAGCAATCTTGCTCTTTCCAAGCTTGAGCTTGCCAGGACCTGAGTGTTTAATCTTTTGCTGCTGTGGAACGGTATCGGATTTCCCCTCTTCCTGCAACCACATGTGAATTATTACTCACATGAAGGAGGAATAATTTTGCCTAGCAGCCCAAAATCCCTCTTTGATATTACGTGCAAGGAGATATTTACCTGGATTGCAGACAAATTTTGATGAAGTTGAGGCCGGTTCCTTGTTTCGTGGTTGGAGATGCCAAAGAATGTGGAGGATGTTGGACCCGACACTTCTCGTTTGGATTCTTGGCTCAATGATTTTTCCCCAGAAGTGCGTGAGCTGCTGCTTGAATCCATTTCGAGGCATAGCTGAAAAATACATTTTTGTTGCACAAATATTTAGAGGCATTAAGCAAAGACTGCATTTGAGATCGTGGCATGAGCGTCTGTCCAAAAATTAGAAAGAGCCCTCGATCATCACTTTTCTTGTCAGGTTCTTGGATATGTAAAGCACATTGTTAATGTAGAACTTTGTAATGAAATGATCATTTCATTTACAGTTTCAACGAATAATTTCTACCATTTCCATAACGCATTATGCATTGTCCAATAATATCCATGACTATTATAATCCTCGTATAACTAGTACCTGAAGAAGACGTTGCTCAAGGGTCGCCACCCGATCTATCAGAGACCCTGTGGAGTTACCCTCCCTCACTGCCAAATCCAATGGCAGAATCTCCCCCGCCTCTCCTCTAACTGTACTTCTCTTGCTCCCCCATTTCGCCAAATCTTGCTTGCTTTCTAAACGTTTCATCTATATATGATCCAATTCCCCAGGAGAGAGATTAATGAGAGAAAACTCTCATTTTAGAAGAGCAAAGTTTAGAGAAACAAAGTAAAAAAAACAAAGACGGGAGAATGAAAGTGAGACACAGTGATAAGATAAGTCAGATGATGCCAGAACTTACGATAAAATCCAAATGATCCAGCCTTGAAACAAGAGGTATGCAAGAGTGAGGTGGCCTTGCAGAATCCATATCCAATAATCCGATTAAAAACTTTTTCCGCTTTGAATTCTGAGGAGCCTGATTCTAATCAGGATGTGTTGCTTATATAGGTTTTAGCTGAATTAGTTAGAGAGTCAATCGGTTGTTTGTTTATAATGTCTATCTTGACTAGTCAATCGGCTGTTTGTTTCCCCGCGTGGCACAGCATCCGATAAAGCACCTATGACTTGCTGGAGGTAGTAGTGTTGACTTTGAATGCTTCCAGAGTCAATTGATCACCATTTCCTTTCACTTTGTAACAGAATCACCTTGTATTGATTACCAGAAAACAGTGCTCAAATTCTGTCAAAATGATACTGTGAGCAGGTGGAGCTCACTTTCAAGGTGCCAAAAGGGGAGTCAGTACAGGCAATTCTCAAACTTAGCTAGTTTGTGACTTCACTGAAAAGAACCAGAAAAAAAAAGCCCCCATGAAAGCGGGACGTAGACCGTCGTGATAAATGGAAGCAGCACAGCATCGCCTCTGTATTTTGCGTGTAAATTGTCGGTCGAATGTATTACTGACTTAATAAGTTAGATGGATGTTCCTGTGTCTCTGTCCGGTCAAAATTTTTTACCTCATGGATGTGAAAGTTAGGAAGAAAAACGCGATAGATACTTCAGTTGACGTGCCAGCACAGTTACAGGCCAGTATAATACCAACCAGAGAGCACCACATCGCCAACCTGAGTCCAAGCACCCCAAGAGATGCACAAAAGACGGGCCGATGCCAGAAGAATCATTTGGAAAACATTAGAGTTACGAAATGAAGACCTTGCAATTGCTGCATAAAGATGCCACTACTTAGTCATCATCAATTGAGCGACAATTACAAGATTTTTGAAGAATCGAGATTCTGCAACCAAATTGCTGAAGAATATCCTGCGATGGCCCCAGTCAACGGATACAAAAGGAAATCCCACATAAGCAAACAATATGTTTGGCCCAATTCATCCCAAGCTCGATCTCATCACTTCGTAAGCCAAGAAGCACGCAGCATTTGCAGGAACACTTCTGACCATTGCAGTTCCGAAACCCTTGTACAGTCCTTTGACACCCTCTGAGGCCAGAATCTTTCTAAAAGCATCGAAAGAACCCGAATACTTTGGATTTTTGAAGTCATCTACCTGAATCACACTCTTCACAACGTCAATTGGGTAGATCGAAGCCCAGAAGGATGCTCCTGCCGCGCCTCCAGCCATGATTAACGACCCTCGTCCCAATCCAGAAGTATCATGCCCTCCAGCCAGGTACTGCTTGATCGCCTCATAGGCGCCAAACATTGCAGCATTTCCTGGTACTTCACGGGCCAGAGTGGGAACCAAGCCCTTGAACAGACCTCGTGTACCACCTTCCGATTTCAGAACGTGCCTTGCCACATCCATTGGTCCTCCATACTTAACTGCCACGGTAGTAGTGGGGCCAGCACTTGCCAGAGCGCTTTGTGCCTGCAACCTGCTCATGCAATGTTTATAAAACTTTTACCATCCCTTCTCGTAAGCAAAAGAGACAGAAACATTGAGGCCATTTCAATCTTTTAAACAGGTGCCTCAAGGCATGTCTTAACCATTGCCAGATATGATGAATCTATCATATAACGTACGATGCTCTCATGCATTCAATAATATGACATACAAAGCTGTCTCTTTTTCCATGCATACTTATTGCAGCTGAAGAAGCGTCCTTCGAAACTTATTGTCGTGTTCCTTTTGATATTGTAATATACATTCAGAAAATGTGTTCAGCACTGGAGCTGCAGTTTAGTCTGGAAGCTTGTTCAATGATTCAAAAAACTGGATCAAGTAGAGAGAAAAAGTGAACACCACAGACACTGACCTGCACTTAAGTAATTCAGTAGGGCAAGCAAGGAAGGAAACAGCAATTCCAGCCCCAGCCCCACAAACAACCTGCTGATTGATGGTTAAAGGGGCACCGGGTTCGGACCTCAGTAATGCCTCCATTTGCCCCCTCACGGTGAAGAGGACGGCATTGAAGGCCGCCACTGAGGCAAGTGGGGCTCCCATGCCTTTGTACAAACCGCCTGGGCCTTCGGCAGCCATTGTTTGTCTTACTGCATCCATGGCACCTGAGTACTTGAGAGGTTGGCCAGGGGCTGGAGCTGGCTGACTTTGGAGCTTGACCTTGATGGTATCAAAGGGGTGACCAACAATCAATTGTGCTGCCCCACCAACTGTTCCTGCAGTCAAATCCTTTGCCACATCCGCCATCTGCACATTAGTTCACCATCAAATTTTGGCCCAGGCATCGGTATTAAATGAAAAAGACTTGAATGAGGAGTTAAAAATACAGAGCATCCATCACGGAACACGAGTAAAAAGATATTTGTTAACATTATACAGCCACAGGACTGCATCCTTGTGAAAAGAAAATAACTCTCTCTCCGTGTCTCTGCCCTCCTGGCAGACAGGATTTATTGGCAAATGCAGAAAAGCATGGGCCTTCATCAGGAAAACAACGTCATAAAATTTCCGAAAGATGTAACTGCCAACAGTAGATCAGTTTCTCTACGAAACTCATTTCATAGCATATGTTGCATCAAAAGCCATGCATTTCCAGGAACACTTAGTAAAGAATTTTCAAATAGCATGAGAAAATACTACAACAATCATGCTGATTATTCAGAAGACACCCATTATTAAAACACTCGTAGTATGATGAATGAAGACAGGGGATTGCATTTTAGGGCCTTATAAAAGATAACCCTGTTAACAAGCTTGCAGAGAATATCACCAATACACAAGATCACTAAGATAGATAAATGATGCAATTTCGAGAATCTCTCACTTCCACCATTGTTACGGAATGGCCATTGCAAAAGCAGCAAAACGTGCATTTTGCACACAACACCATGTCACATTTTGCTATCTCGTAAACAGGCTGAGTCAGTCATGACTCTAGTTTAGCAGGAGCGGCTGGAACCCCCCAATAGAGAAATTTTTGGTCATTTAATAAGTTAAGTGACAAAATTGCAAAATAAACAGACTCTGGATTCACCCACTCCTTTATGGACCAATTCTTAAGCCCTTGAATTACAGAGAATGGAAAAATGCTGAAGAAGCTTTTTGTACAACCCATGTCTTCCTATGATGGAAAGAGACTGAAAATTTTCCAGCATTCCAGTCCCTTGATCCAAGGATGTTGTTGTCAACATAAAACTTCCTGTATACTTCAGGAGCAGCAAGCTTGCTCACCGACAACTATTGAAAAGTACACCCAACAACAGTGCAAATTCAGTGTACCCGCCTACATGCTAGGATGTTAATATTTCTAATGGTCTTCTTATTCGCATACTGCACAATATAATGCACCTACAGAAGTAATACAGATTGTTAACCATGGATAACCACAAGAAAGTCTGCCTTGGCCCTGCCAGCAGTCCATGGGATTATCAGCAATTTCATGAAGTTCACAAAGTCCTGTCATAGCGCATTCCAAGCCAAGGACCATAAGAAAAGTTCACAGATCGATGAAACGTCATAACAAACGGTTCCTCTTGTTTTCTTTGCTTGGCATAACAAATGGCCCCGTGAACTTTCCAACTGATTGTAATCAGAACTAGACATCGCAGAGAGAAATCATTTCAATAACAGGTGAGGATTTTACCTTTGCGAATCAACTTGGACAAATAAAAGAAAGCAATCAACAGAAGCGTGGAGCTGAATCCAGGCGAAACGGACTTCTACTCAAATTGACGAATCACCAATCAGCCTGTCCAATCTGATGAACACAAACAGAAGAGCCATTTAATAATGAAACTCACCACCGCCAATGCAGAAAGGATCGCGGTTGTGAAAAGCACCAGAAAATTAACACGAGACAATTACCAATGACCAATACCATATCACCATAGTTGCATGAAACAACCTCACAAGTTAGGAAAAAAAAGACTGGGAATGGAACCAATCGTGCAATCGACGAGGAAAGCTCAGGTTTTGAGGGAAACCCAAGACTAACAACACGCAAAACGTGAAGTGGGCAGGCGTCAAAAAACGGGAAATTTATAAAATTTGAGGCAGAAGAATGAATCTGTGGAGATTCAGAGCCACGCAAACTAAGCAGATACAGATGGTGTTCTCACCAATTTGGTGGGAGGGAGTAGAGTTCACACAAAGGAACAAATGGCTGAGATGTGACCCGGAGAGGCTAACGCAGGTGAGGACAGTGTTGGAGCGAAAGCCAATCTCAAGTTCCTAATCTCCCTCTCCGTGTAACCACCAACTCTTCCTCCCTCTCTCTCTCCGTCCCTCGGCCACTAAAGTCCGAACTTTTATAGTACCTGTAGGGTCGCGCGGTCGTCTTGAGTTTTCTGGGATATTGGTGAGCACCATAAAATTGACAGACTCACACCGTCAGAGATCCTACGGCCCAAGTTTGCCTTATTTGTTTGTGCTCCTCGTGAAATTTTTCGAGATTTGGGTTCTTGTCATTGCATAATAATCGTCAAGATCATGTCGATTTTTTATTTTTTATTTTTTGCGGATCCGCGTGTCCTTAATTTTTGCTTGACCGAGCCGAAGGATTAAGCTTGATCTCCTCCTACACAAGATTGTCTCGGAACATCACTCGGTATAAATGAGGGAAAAAAAAATACAATTTTGCATGCTTAGAAATTGCAAAGTTCCCTACTTTCATATCCTGTCAGCTGCCGCTATATACAATGTCATCTCCTGACATTTTTGGCCTTGTGCTCTCAGATCTCATTTGCTCTTTACAGTGAAGAGGCGGCGAATTTTCATGCTTTCTGGGAAACGTGTAGGTATAAAAGAAGGGTTTGTCCTCAAAAGTGGAATATGACGGTACAAGCGCTGGTGCTCTTATCTGGTCCATCTCATTTGCTGGTAGAAAGAGAATGCGGAATGCGGCACTGTGCGACCGTAGCTGGTAGTGTGTACACACGTTACAAATGTTTGATTTTGAATTTGCAAGGATGCGAATGGGTTTACGCTTGATCCTGCATTCGACTATCAGCATGCCTCACTGGACCGTCCGGGATATGGAAGGGTTTGGATAATGATTTTATACAATCACCTAAGATTTATTTATGTTAGTAGATTGACGGACATAAATACACGATTCTCTTCTTGAGCTCGGCCCATCTAACCCACTCAACTTTATAATTGAATATTTTTTTTTTGTCTGTCCTACTCTAACTCTCAACTTACTCATAGACTATTGCTTTGCTTCTTGCAGGGCGTGAGAGTCGAAACCCATATATGAAACTACAGTGATCACTAAAGCATAACTCAGTGGTTGACTTTATAATTGAATAACAAAGGCCAATTTATATTAGGCCCAGCAAGCGCAGGCTTGATTGCCAGGCCGCTTTGGCGAACCAGCCCGTGCTTGCCCCTAGAACAGGTTCATGGGCCAACGGGAAGTTCCAACTTTGCCTGAATAGCCCTCGAGTGCTCAGCATGGTCTTGAAATATCCTCATGCATTATAAAAGGAAGAGAATAATACTAATAGTTTTCCCTAAAATTTGTTTGTTAGTGATTTACAAGATTGTTTGTTGCAAACCAATCATCCAATCTATAAATCTATCACATGATTTAGTGAACGAAATATGAGCGAAGAGCTTCAATTCTTGTAGAGTGGTCTTTTAGGACAAAAGATGGTCATTTCTTCTAATCTTGATACCGATAAAAAGAATGCCTACAAGTTTGATTTTTACATAATTCTCCAGATTGCTACAGAAGTTATGTTCCTCTTCTAGACATACAGAATAGCAGGGACAACTTTTTTAGCATGAGCTATGCATTACATCTTTCTGCTACATCCTTACATTGCTTTCCCTTTATCTAACAAGATTTTTCTCTCTGGTCAGTTCAATATGAAATCAGATAGAAGCTCATCCATCAAAATACCCATAATCTTAGCCTCAAAGTCCATAGCTATCTCCTCTTTTTCGTCTTCAGACTTTCTCCACTTCTCTCCTCTGTCCATTTCTTTCATATAAGCATCTTTCTTGCTATTGATTCCCCATTGGCACTTTGCACCGAGCTCGTTATTCATCCAAGATTTTGCGGTGCTCACCATCACAAGCTCAGAGTCATCGCTTATAGTGTTGCATCCTAGTGTGGCTAGTTCACTTTTGAAGTAGTCCAACAATAACTTATCCACATTGGTCTTCATGCTAAGACCAGAACTTGAAGCTTTGACTTGGTTTAGCAGCATTGTTGCTTTTTGTTCAGCAGGTTCATTTGAGTCTCCCTGTTCTTCTCTGAGCTCATCATTCTCTTCATCATCAGATCTTTCATCCATATCCTCCATTGACGTGGAACTTTGCGAATAGGCAACACTTTCGAACCGCCAAGGTTGTCGCAGAAGGAATTGTGCATCCCCTGTCGAAATATTGCCTTGGCTTTGACCTCGAGACCAACAAAAGCCTTCATCTTCTCCAAATTCAGCATCAATTACAGAAACAGGACTGTGTTGTTCTTTCTCCTCATAGAATGAGACTCCCTGTGTCAATGCAAGAAACACATACGTTAATAACAGAAACCAGTTTACTTAGGCAAATGTCCAAGTTAAATACAATACCTGGTCAGAAAAAAGAAAAGGCCAATAATTCATCCAAAAAAGAAAATAATAAGGCCAATGTTTTTATTAAGTTGTAACTTCTATGTAAAAGGCCTATATTAAGGCAACATTGAATCTCCTATTTTTTGTTCCCCGTAGTTGTACTACTGTAAAGAGAACACGAATGACCTCTATTTTGTCTCATCTGAATTTTGAGACAAAGTTAATACAAATATGCTACACATGAGACAAGAGTTTCACTGTCTTATGGAATAAACTATGCATTTTAGATTAATTAAACCAAGTACTTTTCCAGTACATGCCAAGTCACATCTGTATTTTATTAAGGGGGAACATAGACGCTGAACAGTGAACGCTGAACAGCAGACAACAACCAATCGAAACATTATAATATGTAGATCTAGCACTAATATATAAGTTTTTAAATTCAGCAACTCACCCTGGGTTCAATATCGCAGAAGCTTCTTGTTGGTGGTCCAGGTAAAGCCTCCACTGTGTATTTACCAACACAAGGTTCACTGTATTCCTGAAAATTGCCATTCCAGGGCGGTGAAAACTCCAGCGTGAAATCACTTTCACTCCAACTTGAGCCATTACTGTTGCACTCAGTACTACTGCTTGACCCTGTGGTTGTAATTGTTGCCGCAGAAGAGCATTGATGTGGCGGCGAGGAATGGAAATCCGACCACCAAGATTGCTCTTCAGCCAAGTCCCGGAAGGATCTCCACCGTATGATGTCCTTGATCCTGACGGTCATTTTGGCCTGCTCACCACCACCTGCATGACCATGATCAGGACCATCGCCTTTTCTGCTTTTCTTGGATAATCTTTGCGTTGACAGCTTTCTTGAGAGGCTTCTTAGGAAGATCATTGAGTAGGGCTTATTCATTGAACTACTGAAAGGGATGTTCTTGAATGCATTGACCATGGTCTCTAAGGCTGCGATTCTTCTTGATCTGCTTTTGACAAGTGTTGTTGCTTCAATATTTGAAGAATAAGACAATGAATCTTCTCTAAGGAAGTCCTTGAGCAACATCTTCTGCTTCTGCATTCTTGTCAGTAATGACCAGGCAGGAACTAGTGCTTGGACGCGCAATGCCAACAAAATTATCAAGAAAAAGAAAAGAATTACTGCGAGTGAGTGGTGTAGACACAAGAATAAAGACAAGGGTTCCCAGCAATGCCTCAAGAGAAATAATGGGTAGTGATCCCTTTTTTAAACAGAGTTGGTCTTGGTTTTGGTTTTGGTGTGTGAGTGGGCGAGTGGGGAGAGAGTGAAGTGAAGGAGAAGAACTTATAAAGGGGTGGAAGGAGAGAAGGAGAAGAAGAAGAGAGGATGCTTCCAGGTGGAGATCTCCAGATGAGTACAGCAAGCAAAGTGCAATAAACGCAAGAAGTGGACAAAACCGGTGCAGAAGCCAGGATGCTTCTCCCGTCTCTTCTTAAATCACCAAAAACACAAAAAAGAAGAAGAAAAAGGAAAATCAAGTATGGGACTTCAAATTTCATGGGATAACATATGAGATTTGGTGGATTTGGACTTGGGAAGCATGTCGTCCAAGTGTGGGACAGCAGATCATATTTTAAGTGTCAAATCAATCAGATTTTTCTGTGAGGTGCTAATGCAGGTAGGGTATATGGCATGGTCGCATTATGGCTGTATTCGTGAGTTATGTTATCACATGGAGCCATTTGGAGCGTACCAAACAAGGGAAGGATCTTATGATCTTCTTCATATGACTGGCATGTATCAGTCTCCATCTCCGCATTCAATAATGTGTTGGCATAGAAAGATCACAAGTCTTCATGGACCGCCATTATGGTAGCAAGATTTTCAAAAATAGGCAGATGCATTGAATGTTGAGAATGGCGTGCATGCATACGAAGTGATTCGAGATCTTTGTTGGGTAGCTCGGGGAATATTGAAATTCTATATAAAGTTTCATATATCTGTAGTATGGCAAGATTGAGATAGCAAGCTCGCGCTATCTTTTAATGTTCGTGGGGACTTACATTTTCATTAACAATGTACTTCAAGATCCTTGCGATTGAGAAAACATTTTAGTGGCCCCGAAATTTTCATCTGTTGATATTTTTCAACATTTGTTCAATTCCTAAATAATGTCATATCAAGCATTTGTAGTATTTACTCCTGTTTCGGAAGACGTTTCGGGGCCGAAATCAAATGAGAGGTGGACAATATTGGGATAAATGATACTTGAGAAGCTCTTTAGAGGTTCGAATATTCGAACTCTCCTTTCATGATAATCACTTCCGATGTACATTTGTTGTACCGTCGATTTTTAAAATTATGTAGAGCAGTTTTTGGCCGACTCGCTTTCTTTTTATTTTGCTTATAAACGATCCTAAGGTTGTGTATGAGCTCCTTAGCATTGGCAATTGCAGGCTTGAATCGGTTGGTGTGTACTACTTGTCGTCGATGATAGTACACACGACACCGTCCTAAAACTAGAGCCACCGGCCCCAACAGTGACGACTAGATATGTCGTCGCTCAGTAATTGAGAAAGTCAACATGAATCTATAGGTTATCGTCCAAGTGACTAGTACACTCGATTAATTAGCTCACGTAAGTTTTGAACAAGCCAGAAAAAAACTCTAAAATGGATCCAATATATCACGAACAAGATGATCTCAACGTCACAAATCATATGAGACTTACATCATCATCAACAAATTGAGATTCAATCGGGTCACGATGGACCTAATCTATGTAAGAATTCCACCCTCGGGACAAGTCGCTGAGGATGTCCACGTGGACAACTACTATTAGCTAATTGCACGTGCAACTAACAAATGTGTGCGCGCCGGCCGAGTCAAAATGAAGGATCCGATGTCGCATATGGATTGCAAAGTGCTGCACGATCGTCAGCTGGCTCGCGCGTGTGGTTCTTTATGGTTCTTGTTGTTTATTGCATTGCAATGCTGGCAAATGCATCATGTACTAGGGATTGACACGGCCCATGATTTTCGGTGGATGGATTATGGACGGATATATATATATTCTTTATTTGGTCCACCTCGCTATAAAAGGAAAATAAATTTGCCCATAAAATAACAAAATTTTATCACAAGATGGATTTATTCATTGAAACTTGAAAAGGGTATTTACTGAATAGTTCCACAGACTTATTCAAATGCCTTATACTTGCGTTTGCTTTGTTGTCCATGACATCTGAGCTAATATTACTCAGATGGTTGGTGTATTGTCGGTAATATTACTCATACCTAATTAGTCGTGCATATCGAATCGATCAATGTACAAAAAGCAATCACACATAGAAATAAAAAGACGTAATTATCTTAAATGACTGATCCGAGTGGTTAAGCGCTTGATTCGGATGCGGTAGATTCCATGTTCGAAACGCCGTGTCTCCCGATCAGGAGTGACCGAGGGGATGGCACATCATCATGTGGACGGGCGAGACTTGCGTGAATTCCTAGAGATTAACCGAGTTGAAATTTTGACATATTTGTATATTTCTACTTTAAATTTATCAAACGAAAACTTCATATTCATCGAAATTATTTTCTAATATTCCGGAAAAGGCAAGGGAACGAGGAAGACGGAGCAGTTTTTGGGCCTCCCAAAGGCCCGGGCCTCGTTGCTCAACCATTTGCTTCCATTTGGGCAACGATTCTCTCACCGGCGACGGCACGAAAAACGTCCGACCACCGGCCGTCTCCGCCACCCTCGCGCTCGCTCGGTCTCTCTCCGCCTCCGCTTCTCGCTTCCTTCGGCCTGCCGCGATGCGAGTTCACCACCGCAGGAGGCCTCTCGTCTCGCCGACCACCTCGTCAAGATCGAAACTTTAGCCCGACCCGGAGCGATGGGCGTGGGGGGTCGCTTCTGGGACTTGCTCAAACCTTATGCCCGACACGAAGGTTTCGGTTATCTGAGGGACAAGCGCGTCGCGGTGGACCTGTCGTTCTGGATCGTCCAGCACGAGACGGCCATCAAGAAGAGGTCTTTGGCTCGCAACCCGCATCTTAGGCTTACCTTCTTCCGCACGATCAATCTCTTTTCCAAGGTGTGTGTTGTTGTTGCGGCATTTTGGGCAACTCTGTTCTTGAGGGCAAAAGTGTGTCTGCTCGCGTGTACTTTTTGTGGGAAAAAAAAAAAAGACCTTTTGAGTTCGACTAGAATGATGAATTTTGTCGGGTCGAGCTTCATCTGCCGTCTTTTGTTTGCTGTGGTCCGTTTGGTTGCTCGGAAGACGAGGAAATGAAATTAGAATGGAAGTTGTGGTTCATGCGGAAATTAGGGGTTCATTGTGATTTAAGTGTACCTTTCTATGGCTTATTTGCTTCGAGGATACGATTGTTTCTTGCTTTTTACGGTTACGAGCACTGATCACAATTGCTGACCTGTGCATTTGCTTCAGACTGAGTTCTTTTTTTCCCTAAAAAATTAGTTGAGTTCGCATTAGCTTCGTTATGGCATTAGTTTGACAAGCTTTAGATTTGTGTAGTTTGGAGCTTTTCCTGTTTTTGTGGTCGATGGCACTCCTTCTCCGCTGAAATCTCAGGCGAGGATCAGGAGGTTCTTCCAAGCTTCTGGCCTTGATTTGTCGAGTTTGCCGGTGCCTGAGGATGGTGTTTTGGTTGAGAGAAACCAGGCGTTTAGGAAATGTGTAAAAGAGTGTGTGGTGAGTTTCGCTCTTGAGTACCTGACCTATTACCTTACTGAATTAGTTGCCAAACAGCATTCCTACTGAGTTTGGTGCACTACAAGCCTAAGATTACGCATGATACTGGATATTATTTGACGAGCCTTGGAATTGTTTATGTGTCTGTGTCATGTCTATAGGAACTTCTGGAACTGCTTGGTATGCCTGTGCTAGAAGCAAAAGGTGAGGCTGAGGCACTGTGTGCTCAGTTAAACTATGAGGGTCACGTAGATGCTTGTATTACGGCTGATAGCGATGCATTTCTGTTTGGGGCAAATTGTGTGATTAAATGCATCCATCCTAATTCCAGAGTAAGTTCTGCACATTCTCTGTCATTAAGCTTACTTATCCCTTCACACAATGTTCTTACTGGAGAAATTTGTGCCTTGTCATGTTTACCCGCCTAGTTGTGGATTCTTCTATAGGTTTGTCTGTGATCTCTCTTATCCATCAAAAACCCGAAACTTGGTTTGTATACTCTATCTTTAGGCTGGTTTTTTTATATATTGGATTGAAGATACATTTAGCTTCGGCAGATATTTCAAGCTTCCCATGTTGATCAGTTAATGCAGGAGGCTGGAGGGTACATCGTAATTTTTGTCAGACAATAAGAATAGCTTTACATTGAGATGCAAGTTAGATATGTGAACTTCTAGGAGGTTCATGTAGAGAACATGGGTTAAAGTTTGGGGTGACGTCAGGAAATTTGAATGAGATTTGAAAGTTTATTAATGTCTCCAAACAGGGAGAAGCCAGAAAGAGAAGGCCTAATGTGCAAGAATAAATATTTTAAGTTGCTTATTACTCTTGGTTAACAGTCATTGCCATCTTTAAGGTGCTGATGTTGGCTTAGTTGTTTTGAGGCAAATATAAATGTCTTCTTGCATGCAGGAACCCTTTGAATGCTATCATATCTCAGATATTGAAGATGGTCTGGGGTTAAAGAGGAATCGTTTAATAGCCATTGCTCTACTTGTTGGCAATGATCATGATTTACAGGGGGTACAGGGAATTGGAGTTGATAAAGCTCTTCGCTTTGTCAAAACTTTTAGTGAAGAAGAGATACTAAACAGGTTAATCCTAGAGGCTTGTTTATCTTCATACTATTGTTCTTGAATGTTGTTTGGATGATAATTCACCATGAAATAATATGTTCGTAAGATGTACTATTATGATGACCCCGCCCCTCTGCACCCTATGGACCTATCTTCGTGATCAAACAAACCTATTGTAACACAAACAAAAATCTGTCAAAGTGGCTGTTGTGCCTGGCATATTTTTTGTGTGACTTCATGTCCGCGTCAATGATGTCAGACCAGCCATGAATGGATTAGAAGAAATATAAAAAGACTGAGATACTCGCATAGGAAAAGGATGGAAAAGTTTACCTGAAAAAGTTGATAGATAAAATAGTGAGAAATAGAGCAGCCTCCTTATCAAGCATGAGTTTCTTCTTCCTTGATTGCATTGTCTAGGGTTGTTTGGTGGTTCTCTCTCTAATTTGAGAAATGAGGGAGTGGGGGATTTGAAGTAGATTGTTTTTCTTGGCCATATATCCATTAAATTGTTGAAAACTGGCATAATATTAAGGTGTGGAAAATGTGATTAACTGTATCTTCGTAGATTGACTAAAGATGATCTTATAATGCAATCAAAGGCAAACAGAGGTGTGGAATGTAATCTATCTTTATGTGTGGGCAAATATATGTTTGTATATTGTAGGCGGAGGTAATCAATAGATTCACTGACTGAAGGTGATTGTCCTTGCAGTTTAAAGGAAATTGGAAATGGTGAAAAGCTGCTATGTGAACGGGACGTTGGGTCTTCTGATGATCCTCTACATGGTTCAAATATCATCTCACCAAAGCTGAGACAATCTCACTGCTCTTTCTGTGGGCATCCAGGGAGCAAAAGAGATCACTTCCAGTTCTCTTGTTCTAATTGTATCACCGGTGATGGGGCAGGTTGCCTGAAAAAGCCTGATAGATTTAAATGCCACTGCTTCTCTTGTGATATGGTAATATACATACTATATCCTCCCTGAGTTTAGTAGTTTTGAGTTGTATCCTAAATGAAGTTCATTGTGCACTGCATGGAATGCTTTGCTGCTCTTCTGACAGGAAGCCAATGCATTTTGTAGGACAGGAAAAGGAAGGAACAGGAGAAGCACGAAAGTTGGCAAATGAAAGTTTGTGAAAGGATTGCGTTGGAGCCAAATTTCCCAAACAACGAGATAATCAAAATGTATTTGTCCAACAATAATGGATACTTTGATGGTAGGTTTGCCAGTGCTATCTTTTGGACTTAATTGTGTTTTGGATCAAGCTTATATTTTGGATTGAATTGTGTTTAGATAAGTAATCAGCTTTGATAACCTATTTTTCGTGGGATGGATGAGTTCAGATACTGATGTTGCCTGTTTAAGGTGTTATGGCTTTTACATTTTTATTTTTAGATATAATTCGGATTGTACTTCTCTTCTATCCTTGAGTTCTTTGAGCTTTTGACAGGGAGCGGTGGACCACGTACATCATGGGAAAGGCCACAATCTGAAATGCTGGTTGATTTCTTAGCTTTCCATCAACGCTGGGAACCATCCTACATACGCCAGAAATTGCTTCCAATGATGTCCACTATATTTCTAAGAGACATGGCCACAAATACAGCAGATGAGTTGCTCTGCGATCAGTATGAGTTTGACTGTGTCCATCGAGTGAAGACGCGATATGGATATCGGTTTCTTGTGGTCAAGTGGAAGAAAGCTACTCATGCATCTGGAGGCACCGTGCATGAAATCTCTGATGACCCGGCTAGTTCTCAGCAACATGAGGTCATTGATGTTGATGAACGGGATGATATTTTGGAGGAGTCTGAGGTCCCCCAAATTCAGGTTGTTGATGGAACTTGGTTTTTGTTGACGGACGAGGACATAGAACTTGTTAGAGCTGCTTTTCCGGAAGAAGTTGATAGATTTTTTAAAGAAAAGGTAAGTTATCGATTCGTTAAGTCTGTCTATTCTTCATCTTAGCCAGAGTTAGGTATTTTGCGTTATGGAATTTTTACTGTTGACGATAAGCGATGAGGGGTTGAAAAAATGGCTCGTACGGTCTACAATTTCGAATAAAGGATTAGCGGACATATAAGAGTTTGACCACCAATTATCTGAACTGATTGATGCAGAGTATGTCATACTTAATTCATAAAAGAAGCATTTACAGGATGCCCTCTAATACAGAAGCATTACCAGATCGATGATTGCATCTATTGGTCTATGACGCAAATATGCTCATTTAGTCTCGTACAAGTTTGTAGTTCTGCCTGTTGCATAGGTCATTTAGATTGTTCAGTGGCTCATGACCCAATGAGTTAGTACTTGGTTTGTTAATTTTCTTGGTCTGAGCCTCATCAAAGTTTGTTTTTCTGATAATGGATTATCGACATGCTGTCACGTACGTTATATGTGTGAATGATGATTGGCCATTGAATGGTGGAGTTTCTCATTTGTCTTTTCCATGTGCCAAGCAGGAGTTAAAAGGATCGAAAAGAGGAAACAGTGTAAACTCGACACCTGAAGGGGAAGAATCAGAACTAACAAAGTCAAAAGGCGTCCAGCTTAGTATAACCGAGTTCTATCGGTCCGCCAAGGTACTGTACCAGGCGAAACCAGCTGATGACACAGTTGACGACTCCAAGAGTTTTAGGGATGGCTCATCAAAGAAAAAGAGTAAGGGCTCGAGCTCTAACTTTTCCAAATCTGCAAGACGTCGCCTTCTGTTTGATTCATGAGTTTGTACAGTCTTGCCAGCGCTTTTGACTCGCAAGAATGCGGATCCTAGTTCGATTTCATCTTGTAAATAAGTTAGAGGTTTTTCTTTTTTCCTGGTTGGAGTAAATAATTAGAGGTTTACTCGTTGCTTCTTCAAATTTTGAGGATGAATGTCTGTATATGTCATCTTCCCCTTACTCGCTTTCATTTTCCTTTCAATGTTTAACTAAAGCTCCTTTGCATCAGAGCCAGTTTCTGGTCTCAGGAGTTTAGCATTCATTGAAAGAGGAGAGTTTATTTCCCATCTAGTTCGGCCTTTCCCGAATTTAAGGAAACTTAGCTGAACTGATTTTGGTATTCTGGATCTTCTTAAGGGGTTTGACCCGGCCCAACAAGGCCCATGCTAGTAAGGGTGAGCAACCGGACTGATTTAACTTGAGAATTGGACCAAATCGGCCTTCGAACCAATTATGGAGGTCCGATCCTAGATCGAACTAGTCTTATGCGTCTTATTAGAAAAGATTAGTCAAATGAAATTGGGAAGAATGGAACCCACAAAACCTCCAGCCTGAAGTAGGCACACAAGATCACTCATCTAACATGACTTTACTAGGAATGGGCTAAAAAAATAATATATGTGTCTGTGACTTTACAAAATAAACCTGGTTCTTGGGTAGAATTGAACCGGGAACTAGCTGGTTTGTTTTTTTGTTTTGAAGTTTTAAAATCGAGATTTACTGTCACACCCTGAAACCAATAAGAAATGGTGAAATGACATGTTCGTTTTTTCACCCGAAGGATGCAGTCTCAAATAGAGATTGACAATATACTAATAACATCAGAGCTTCCGTAATTCATCAAAAAGAATATGTTCATTTCTAAATAACATTAGAGTTCCTTTTTCGCCCCCGTTTTGGGATAAAGCATGTGGATAATATGAGGATTGCTCTCTTTTATTTTATCTGTAAAAGATAGGAGGATGGATTTTGGAAAGCAAACCCTAAGTTTGCCATACTCATAAAATCTTCTCAAGACAGAAAGCAGGATATGCCTGTGAAGTATAGACATTAGCTATGGCTTTTGAATTATCTTATGTTTCTATTTGCGTATGTTATTGAAGACGGAGAACACAATAGTTTCAAAATTTTCTTATGTTTCTATTTGGAGAAAAGTGTAAAAAAAGTCTCAAACCTTTTGCATTGATGCCAATTTAGTTATAAACTTTTTTTGATGCCAATTCAGTCCTAAACCTTTTGCATTTGTGTCAATTTAGTCCTAAATCTTTTTTGGTGTCAATTCAGTCCTAAACATTTTACATTGGTACTAAATTCAGTCCTAAACCTTTTGCATTTGTGCCAATTCAGTCCTTTTTTGTGCCAATTCAGTCATAAACCTTTTGCATTGATGCTAATTCAGTCCTAAACCTTTTGCATTTGTGTCAATTCAATCCTTCCGGCTAATAGATATTCACATGTCGAAAGACTGAATTGGCACAAAAAAAAGGTTTAGGACTAAATTGGCATTAATACAAAAGGTTTATGACTGAATTGGCACAAATGAAAAAGGTTTAGGACTGAATTGGCATAAAAAAAGGTTTAAGACTAAATTGGCACAAATGCAAAAGGTTTAAGACTGAATTGGCACAAAAAAAAGGTTTATGACTAAATTGGCATAAATGCATAAGGTTTATAACTTTTTTGACACTTTTCCCTTTCTATTTGAGTATGTTATTGAAGACGGAGTACACTACAGTTTCAAATTTGCCTAGCTTAGCCTTATTAGTAGGGGTGTACAACCGGACCGGATTTACCCTGAAACCGGACCAACCCACCCGAAAAACAGGATCGAGAACCGATTCTAACAAGAATCAGTCCGGGTACCGGTTCCATTTTTTGGGAACCGGTTAGAACCGGTTTGGTTTCCGGTTCCAAGTAAAAACCAACCCAAACCTGTTTTAGAACCGGTTTTAGAACCGGTTTTGAGATAATGTACAAAAAAGTAAAAAGCCTATATCACGTTACCCTACTTCACCGGTTTTAAAATCGATTTCCGATTTAATATTGGAATATGTTTCACAACTATGAGTAAAACAGCACGGCCCTTAAAGTCATCCAAATATTGTGTGATTCAGATGAGATATATAGACATTTTTCTAGTAAGAACATATGCCTTACCGCTAAGTCTCTTGATTTTTCTTTCAAGATATTTCATTCAGAAACAGAAGTGAGGAGTTATCTCATCATGGCGCAAAATAAAGAGCTAAACATGTTGAATAAATTCCCTGGAAATGTGACTCTTAAAGATTTATGCGATTGGACTATGTCTTGCCACATAGTGCTTTTGGATTGTTGATTTTGATGGATTGTAATTTCAATTGCTCATTTTGGGGATTGTTACTTTTAGCGGATACTGATTTTTGTTATTCATCTTTTATTTTAAATTGTTTCATTGCTACCTATATTATTTTGCTAGAAAAAAACGAAACTAAAAAAAAGGAACAAAAAAAAATAGGTTCTCGGGTAGACCCTGAAACCGGACCGAAAAAACAGGGTTGGTTCCAAAACAGGGTCTAGGTAAAACAGGGTTGGTTTCAGATTCCAAAAATTGGGAACCGGTTATAACAGGGTTGGTTTCAGGTTCTAGGTCCGGACCCAACCCACCCTGGAACCGATCACCCCTACTTATTAGAGATTCAGAAATCCAAAGTTGATTATTTCTTTATATAAGCACTCGAAGCTTTCTATGAATAACTTGCTCTCTCTTTTATTACTTGCGGTCTGCACAGATATATCCGCTACGTGCAAAATGAGATGATGGATTGAATCTGTCAAAGAGCATATGACACACTGTACTCCAAACTTTGAGACAGTATAGCATTCAAGCTTTGTCGATATTTTGATTCAAACTTTGTATTTCATTGATGTACACTTATAGTTACATGACACACCTCGTCACGCTCTACTAAAACCGAATTATCATCACACTCATCACATGAAAAATGTAATAATACGTGTAAAACCATAACAGAGCAAAGCCAAACGTTGCCACATAAATCTTTGTAAAAGAGACTTTTTATCTCTCACACTTCTGCAATCTTCTATATTCATCAAACAGCAATGAATAAGGAAGTCGAACTCCATCCGTGTGGATTCTTTCTATCGTTGAGATACTGCTGGTCCATGTCCTAGTCGAAGCTCCAAATCAAGCCCGTCCATGGCGGAGTCCTCGGAGTTGTTGCTAGTGTCTTCGACCTTAGGTGACTTAGAACCTCCAGTTTCATCTTTTCTGGTGTAACTTTGGGAAGGAGATGGGAGATTGTTGGTGTTAGGTGGATAAGGTGAGATTGAGAGGAGAGTGGAAGGTGACGATGAAGTGTTGAAGATGCCATTAGTGCTAGGTAATTGGTAAAGAAAGCACAGCCCTCCATTGGCGACGAATTCGCTGGCTGGGATCAGGATCGGTGGAGTGGCAGAAGACGGGCATGACTGCGACTGGTGGAGCTTGGCACGGTCCCTGCGGTGCACGTTCATGTGTCCTCCGAGCGCCTGGGCGGAACGGAACTCTCTCCTGCAGAAAGTGCAAGTGTAAGACCTCGGAGGCCAAGTCGCGCCCATCATGTTCCCAGTGTCCTCCGCGAAAGCCTTAACCTCCCACGAGTCATCCTCTTCTTGGGTTTGATTAGCGTTCCACATCCACGAGGGGTTCTTTGAGTTTGAGCAAGGGTTAGTTGCTTGGTTTTGGTGTTGGGTCTCTTGAGATTGAGCCAATTTGTGAGACTGGGACGTCAAGGAGAGAAGGTCATCAACACCTTTTGCCATGGTCGCAGGTTCTTGAATTTATGAGGAAGTGAAGTGAAGGAGAAGAGGGTTAAATACTAAATGGTGGACGGACAAAAGAACGAGATTCGGCGGAGACAAAGTGAAGCCCTAACCCTTGATGTACACAAGGTTTTTGTCGGAACAGTTGATTTTTAGCATGGGCTGGCAATTAAAATAACATGTCCAACTCAACTAGTCGTCTCTTACTTTGGCCTCAACGCCCTTCCAATCACTTGTTCAATGATCTCATTTGTGTCATAGCTAATTAAAAATTATTGGAAAATTACTAGATGTGAAAGGGATTTAGTGACTTAGCAAGTAGTCAATTAATATAATTAATCGTATAGGAAAGAGCTAAGTTGTTGTTCAAGAACTAAACCTCGTTTCTTCTATGTTGCATGTTAGGCTCAATCTTTGTCTCTAGTTTATTTACCCGATAATATAATTTCATGAAGTTTGTGCCCGAGCGAGAATCCGATTCCACGTCGAGTTGGAGCCTCGACTCATGCAAGCTAGAGTCTTGACAAACCAGGAACAAGATCTTACTTAATCTTTTCATTAACCTGTGCAGGAAGATCACATCACTTCCTTTGATATAATTTCATGATTCATCGAGTTCACCTCATGCATGCGGGTGGTCTTGCTCGAAATTCGATTGCAAAGGTTTTGGCTTGGCAATTTGGTTTTGTTCCTAGCAAGAAACCCAACTTTGGTAATTGCACAATCGAAAAGATATCGCTTTGTATCTTTCCTTAGACAAAGAGAGCGATGATTTCGCCGCATGCGTGCTGTAAATCGCAGGTCAATTCTAATTCTAGTAATCGGACCAATCATTGTCCTCGTTACTCACCATCCACTGGCTAAGTACATAGATCTTTACTTGCCTAGGATCCTCTGCATACTTTTTTATTACTTGATCGACATCCTGCCCACCACAGTCTTCTTACCGTATCGTTCATTCTAAAGGCAATTTCTTGGAATTTACTTTGACTAGAGAATATTACGGCAATCATTTGGCTCGTCCCACATTATTAATAATTCTGCCAGCCCAAACTCAATCCCATTCTTCTTTGATAGGGACAAAAACACTGCAAGTTGATTGATGGTAATCTTCTTATGATTTGTCTTCATGCTCCTCCATTATAACAGGGATATTTAATCATGACACTTGCTAACCTATCCTTGAAAATATTTATAAAAAAAAACTAAACTCGATAGTATTTACAATTAGTGTGTTATATTATTCTACTTTACATAGTCATGCTGAGAAACTTGAGAACTTATGATTTCCTACATTTAATAATCACTAACAAGTGTAATTATTAGTCTATCTCACGTTACAATACTTTATCACTTGGCTCTTGCTTTTCTTGTCACATCAATTACTAGGAAAAACTACACAAGTTGCGGTTTCTTGGACGAAAGTCTCTACGGCTGTAAAAAGGTGAGAGCATCGCTCGATCATGCAAAGCAAGATATTCCGGGGTTCATTATTTTATGGATTAGTACGCACGTGAAAAAGAGTTCAATCAAGAAAAGTTCAAGAAGCCATCTGCTGTGGAGACATAGCATTTTTCGCCTACGAAGTCACCGAAAAAACCCTAAGTTCTGTTCTTCTTTGTCTTCTTTGTTTGCCCTTCATTTCACTTCCTGACAATGTTTACAGTTAACACCGTCTTTTGGGGCCCCCTACCACCTGGATTTATGACAACGTAGATGAGCTCCCAAGTCAAACTGTCCAATAGACAAAGTGAATGATACAAAGAAACAAATGTTTTATTTTTCTTCAAGTCATTGACTTGAACTATCTGGCTAGCGGGAGTCAAATTAAGACAGAAGATGTTCGATTTATTACTTAGTGCCTAACGACGTATTTAGCTAAGATTAATATTGCAATGTGACATTCGACGCCAGTTTATTGATCTTATCACTGGAAGGATATTCTTGATTCATGGGTTGGCGTCAAAAGACCAGCTTTCACGAGGGATTATATTAAAATGCTGGGCCAAGACAAAAGACCATGAAGAAAAAGTTAAAACAAAGGTAATTAATGAGGAGATTTTGAATTTTAATAGTATTTGGGAAGCTCCATCGAAACTCTCCTTGATGTTAATACTAGGGGTTGTGTTTATCTACATTAAGCAAGTGGCGTATATCACACAAGTAAACAAAGGATAAGAAAAACCAATCGTTCTCGACGAGTTCTTAACTTAGCAAAAATGGCACATCAAGGAACTGAAAGTTTGCGTGTTGACAAGGTAGCTTTAAGCACTTGTCGATTAAGATGCAATAAATTAAGTTTTAGGAATGAACAAAAGATGATCTTTTCATGTATTTATTTTGCTTACTTATGATGTATCAAATTTGTCATTCTTTCCATCTTTTAGTAAACTTGAAAAAGAATATGTACCATGTATATGGTAGCTCTTGCTGGGCGCTTGCTCCAATGGCAACCGTCGTTAATTCAACCGGCCCTATTCGATCAAAACATCGATCTATTGCAACCATCAAAACTGGCATTTAATTAACCCAGTTTGTTGCGACGCGATTTAAACATATAGCTTAACTCAGCTTGTTCGTTTCAGTTGTATAGAAAACCCCAAGTGTCCATTGCTTGTGACACGGTCTTATTCAACAGTTCAGAAGGTTTCCAGCAAGTGATTCCAAGGCCGTCCACGCCTCTCACTCTGCTTCTCGATATTTAATTGGCTTACCACGTCTGTCCGCAAGCAAAACATTGATTAAGAAAGCTGGCGCAAGTGGTGGCCTCTGCACGTGATTTGGTGACATAATTCATGGCGGTTCCTCCGCTTTAAGCATGATTATCGTGGGACCGAAGTTGATTTCTTAAATGGAACTAAAGAGAAATCACTGTGTTGGAAATGCTGAAGGACGAAGAGTTTGATGTTTAGATTGTTTTACGTGGCTGTTTAGTCATTTTTAAGTCACCCTCTTGAACAGACAACAATCTCAATCCTTAATCCTTAAGTTCACATTTTCATATATAGGAAAGGTGAGGAGGAGTTTCGGCTGCCTTAAACTTTAGTCACGGTGTTTTTTTTTTTTTAATTTTATGATCTATCATAGAGGCGATTCTACTATCATGTTTCCAAAAAATAGATTTTTCTTTTCATATCGGTAGAATTCTAAAAGAGTTAAAAAAAGGTAAGTATCAAAAGAATGTTAGTGAAAGTTGGTAACTCATACCAGTTTTCCGTTACCGACTCAAAAAAAGAAGTTGATATACTAAGAAAGAAATTAAATGCCAGTTAGAAAATGAAACGAGAGTGATCACCCAACACCAGTTGGTAGTTTAATTTGAGAAAAGTTAGCAAATTACTTTAGTTTATATGGTAACTTCATATAAAAGTTAGTAAATTAGAAAACTTAGTGAGTTTGTACAAAAATTGATAGCTTGTAAACTATAAACAGTTGATTATTTCTTTGAAATTTGGTAAATTACCACCAATTTATCTTGAACAAAAAGTTGCCAATCATTTTTTTTCACCAAGACCCTTTTGACATTACCGATACCTATTGAAACTTACGGGCACGAAAAGACAAATTATACTCTTTTGCACTTAACAATAGAATTCTACCTATTAGATAGCTTGAATTGTATTAGTCTCGATAGTTTCATGACTTCCATGTCTGCTTCCTGAAAAGTTTTGAGTAGACACGGAGATGACCCATAAATGACTTTTAAGGGTTCGAAGAACTAATTGCAGAAGCTGTATTATGAGGGAACTATGGCATGATAATGGAAAAGGATACATTTCCGATGGTAAAATCAGATCTCTCGCACGTAATCTCGAAAGTTATCGGTTCCAATGCACAGACCAAATGGACCATTTCTGTTTGAATTGCATTAAGTAATTGAAGCAAAATTTTGAGTAGACACGGAGATGACCCATAAATGACTTTTAAGGGGGTCGAAGAACTAATTGCAGAAGCTGTATTATGAGGGAACTATGGCATGATACTGGAAAAGGATACATTTCCAATGGTAAAATCAGATCTCTCGCGCGTAATCTCAATAGTTATCGGTTCCAATACATAGAACAAATGAACCATTTCTGTTTGAATTGCATCAAGTAATTAAAGCAAAGTCACACCTGTGGCTTGCAGAGCTTCGAGCTTAGTAATCATCCTTCATGTGAACTGCTTCTTGCTGGAAATATTGGAATGTTTCCAGCTCTAGTTCATTTGTATATGTATCATTCTATTCGATTGCTGGAGCTGTGCTGGGCTGTTGATGCATGAATTCGTCCACCACGTTTTCGAGATTGCTTCTTGAACCAATTTCCGAAGATCGATTTTACTATAGCAGATTGAAACCCAGATCTGTTTGAAGCATATTCATGTTGAAATGCAGGGATCGAAAGTGCATAAAAAAGGGATTATCATCAATAATCTAATAGAATCTAGGAAAAGAAAACAAATGGACCCTCCATTGCAAAGATTAAAAGGGGCCCAGCAGTTTAACCCAAGATCAAAGGTCCATTAATCAAGTGCACCATATCTGAACCCAAAAGCCTAGATCACACCCAGATTGATTAGGCTTATTAAGTAGCGGCTAGCTAGTTCTCTCTCTTTTTTTAATATTTATATTCAAATTACTATTATTTACTTTATGATTTTTAGCTCTTTGTCCGATGCTTCTCATGTGAAGGATTCTAATTATAATTAATTTAGGGTTTTGGACCCATTTGATGATAAAACAAAGTGGATGCTATGTTGCACATGGGAAGGTGGAGGGAATAAACCCTAGCAATTGAAGCCCAGGCACATGCAAACGCATTGATAATTGGGACTCGTGATCGCCACGTGGTGGACTTTTTTAGCTGAGTTCTATGTAGCATATGCCCATCTTCAAGGGTGTCTTGTACAATGTTTTGTCGATGAGATTGATGCATCTCTTTTGTTCACATCCGGTTATGAATTACAATCTCACGTGTATCTTTTCAATCTGGAGTATATGTAATTCTTTGGTTCTAACAACGGAAATTAAGTAATGAAGGATAATTGCGAAAAACATCTTAAAGTTTACACTTATATATCAAGAACTATTCTCACTTTCGAAAACCTTCGACTTGCATCTCCTCCAAATTGAAAAAATACATTTACCTTCCAAACCTTAGACGCTTAAGTTCCCCCTTCCTCTCTCTTCCTCCACCATGGTCGCCATGGGAGACAATGCCCCGACCTTGATTTGGACCAGAATTGAAGCGGCGACTGTCGCCAGCCTTGAGTCCGAGGTCGGCAACAATTGGGGACTGCATGGGGCTGGTCAGAAAGGCGGCGGTTGGCCAATTACGAGTAGGAGAGAGAGAAGTGTGTTATAGTTTGTGGGTTTCTTTAGGGAAGGACAATTAAGAAAGGAAAATAACAATGTGTAAATAAGTGAGGTTGTAAGGATACAAGGTAATACGAAAGTGGAAAATTCATAATTTAAACAAAGTGAGGATGATAATTGATATGTGACTGAAAACTTCATAATGCGTTTTGTTTTTATTTAAAGAAAAAACAGGTCAAGGTCATCACCTTCTCTGTAAGCATGTCACTAAAAACTGACAACGCTGAACACATGTAATACACACATATATATTTTGTTTCCCCCTAGATTTCTGTATTGGTGGAGTGGCAGTTTCAGAGAAGTGAATTTAATCTGCTTTCTTTGCACTGAAATAGAGGCGTATTGATTTCCGAAGAGATGATTTGAAACCCTGAGAAAGATCATCCATTTTCATTCCCACTTAAGTGCAGAACGTTTTTAGCTGAGTTGAAAGCTTATATGACTCCGAAAGCTGCTTACTAGTTGAACCCAAAAGCTGCATTCACTTTATTTTGATGCTCCAGTGAAATTAACCTGTGAAAACATCACTTTTAGACCAAATTAAGAATGATATTTTAGATCATGTCACGCTTTCAGGGATTCTAATGAACCCCAACTGCAGCTGCACATTCCCACTAGTCCTCCTCCTTTGTACTTTCTAGGGTTTTCTACTGTGTCCCCTAATTAACACGGTCGAGATCAATTTCCATTCTCTTCTTCTGAACATAGACACAAGAATTGTGTTGCTTCTTTAATTCAACAAAGTACTAGCTTGGTATTCACAATGGCCAGTCCTTGCCGAAGTTCATGAGCAACACCATTCATTGAATGTGGATACATGTTACCCATGAAGAGACATTCATTTATTACTCTTCTCTAAGCATTTTCTACAAGGCGTGCTATGCTTGTCAATTGAATATCTCATATATAACGATAAATTATGAACTTGCTGAAAGAGAGGGGAACAAAAACTTGAGTTAATTAAGGATAAAAAGATGGAGTATTCTAAAGAGAAAACTAAGCTTTAGAATATGTAGCATGATCCAAGTAGGTCACTAGTTTTTTTTTATTTCTGATATGTACAGAATGCTAATTATCCAATGATTAGACGTATGGATTAGCAATTTTTTTAGCAATTCAACTATAATAAGTCAAAGAAAAAAAACTATAATAAGTCTTTTCATACTCGATATATAAAGGACAGTTATTATCTCAAAACAAAGCGAATATATTATTGATGTCTCTAAATAAAATAATAGCTAGTTTAGTAAATTAAACAGCCTTCTTGACACTCGACACTCCCCATGCGTACTTCTCTAAAAGTAAGAAGGTAGGTTAAAATAATCAAGTGTTTTGTTTAATTAAGTAATTAGTGAAGTTAATTTCATTCTCCTCATGAACTAATTAATTAATTAGTGAAGTTAGAGATCTTACAACAGCGTCAAAGCAGAGGAATGCAACTACTCTCTCTCTCTCTCTCTCTCTCTCTCTCTCTCTCTCTCTGGTTGGTTGTGAGATATACTAGGTGAAGAAACAATGTCGATCTATTAATCAAAGCTTAATAAGGACAATCTTTGATTAATTCGCTAATATCTTTTTGATTGGATTTAAGTGAAGATTCAAGGGAAATTAATACTTTAGAAGCCTCCGTTCCAAAGACGTGTTACAATCACGGGACAACATCGACTTTGAATCCTATGGTCAAGAACATTGAAAAAGGGCACGGACAATTTCATTTCGTCGAAGATAGACAAAGGGCATGTGGCTAGACTACCTTGGAAGCAATCCATAATTTGAAACTTCACAAGCAGTCCACATCAAGGGTCAAGGGTCCAAAACAAGAGGGTCATACATTGGATCAAAATCAAGCACTTGGTAGACGAGAGAAAGGAGACAAAAAGTAAATGTAAGAGCAGCCCATTTCATATCGAGCAAATATGATCCTTCGCATGAGTCCAGAGCTAATTAAATGGACTACATCACCATCGTAGATAACTTCAATTTCTGACGAACTTTATCGTTCCTAACAGCCATCCATCAGCGTATAATCCCAGATATCGGATATAATTTTACGTACATAAAATGAAGCTTAAAATTCTGGACCAAACCCAATTTACATAAATCAAATTATCGATGTGCGTTAGAAGAACATGTTTTGATAAATCATTTTCTTTTCGTCATTGTTTTGTAACTAAAACAGGTTATTATCAGCAAATTTTTCTTATTTTTCACAAAACAAGAAAACTAGTCATTCTGATGAGGATCCAAAGAATTATCAACTGAAAAGGCACAATCATATGTATTCAACACGATCTTATTTTTCACAAAACAAGAAAACTATTCATTCTGATGAGGATCCAAAGAATTATCAACTGAAAAGGCACAATCATATGTATTCAACACGATCCATGCAAGACAGAATCATTTAAAGGGAACGTCTCCGAGAACATAAGAAATTCTCTCGCTCTCTACGTGATATGTAGAGAGAGAGAGAGAGAGAGAGAGAGAGAGAGGGGTCAGCTTTTTGGGAAACCCTAATCTATGATTCGATATACCGTGTGGGAGTGTTGGAGAATGTGACTGGTTATTCAGATAGACGCACGCACGCACGCAACGATCAGAAAAAGCAGCTTCGCACTCAGGTCTCTCTTATTACACTTGTGGGGCATTGGTTTGACGTATTGACAGGGACGTTGTTTGTGGGTTGGTAATTGGGTGGATCTTTCCAAGGACAGATCTGGTCAACACCCCCATCCATCCTCCCACCCCGAAGTCAAGGCCACACCCACATTTCATCTCTCTTTTCTCTGTAAACCTTTCACCCTGTCTGACTCTGCACCTGCAGGTGTTAACTCTCATGGATTTTCTTCAGGTAATGATCTCTCTCGCTCTCAGTCTCAGCCTCATGACCAGAGAGAGAGAGAGAGAGAGAGAGAGAGAGTCTGAACTTGTTTTTGGTATTTGGAATGCTTTTGGAAGGACAAGGTTTTGTACTTCTTTGGCTCCACCCTCTGCAAGAGTTACCGTAGCTAAAGCAGTAATATACATGCATGTGGCATCTTTAGCGAGCATTAATATCCATGTCTGAATATGCTTTTGCTATGGAAACAATCGGAGAGAGAATTAACATGGGCTACGCTTGATTTCAAAGAGTATTTTCACCTCTCTTTTCTTGAAAAGAAAACCAAGAGCAGTTTTTAATTCTCTACTTTACTAAATTGTTTGAATTGTTTCATTGGCCAACTTGATTTGTTACCCAAATCGATAAATTTTGTGACAATCTAATTCAGCTTTTCATTTTCTTACAAATGAGGTCTATGATGGAAGTAGCAAAAGGCTCGAGTTGAAATCCTGGCACCATGGCCCAATATTGACGTTGGTGAAGGGTTACAGAGGGCTCTACCCCGGGCGATACAGATCTTGGGTTTTCTTACACATATTCCCTTTGTATACTTCAAAGGGAGCATGAGAGATATATAGCGTAATTGGAGCGGCTATGATTTTCAAAAGTTCTTTATCTTTTTGTTGTACTTTGAATTATGAGTGCTTGTTCTTTCACTAGTGGACACAGGCCTTTGGTGGAACCATATATAATTTCTGCATCGATTTTCACTTTGGCGCACCATACTTTCTTGTTAAAAGCATCTTTGACAATTAAAGAAAAAGAAAAGTATCTTTATTGATTACATACGTTACAAGTGTGCTCGATACGCAACAGTTCAACTTTTAAAGTATAGATTACCTATTACACAAGTAAACTTAATGTACCAGAGATTTTACAATCTCTTCAATGGATTGTTCATCAAGTGTCTTTAGGATAAGATGTGAATGCTTTTGAAAAAGCTTAGAAGAAAAACTTTCACTTTTTGGTCATCTAACTAAAATCATGTTTTGTAGAGAGAGAGAGAGAGAGGCCCCCGGGATTTAAGGGGAGGAGAGAGAGAGGAACAATTCCCAAAGAGAAAATGTGCCTCGTGGCCGACAGCTATACGCCTGCCTCTTCAAACCTCTGTGTTTTGACTTTGTTAGACCGCACGTGATCCCCTCTCTTGTTGCCCCCCTCTGCCTTTTGTCCTCTCCTTCCCATGTTTATAATCGTGTGTCTTTGTTTGTAATTATTAACATGCTTTTGTCACAGAAGAATTTTACCATCTTTTTTTTAGTTTCGACATAATGATTATTAGCTCGCTAATTAAGATATCATTTTAAGTGATTTGAAATAGTCCCATAATTCATTTTTCACAAATCAAAGTATGATCTTTCATATTAACCAGAACATCATCAAAGTACAAGATTATTGTGCATTAAATCGACATTGTACGATTCGCAACATCTGTTGATATTGATATAGTACGAGACCATCAAACTTTTGTGTCCCTCCAATAGATGGACAAAGCTACAACATCCATATTTTTCTAGGCTATATGTTTTTCTTTTTATAATATATGGACCCAATCGAGAGAGATCGAGAAAGAGAAAGAGAGATGCGTGATTTCTCTCCATACATGCGTTCTTCTTGTTGTCTACAAGGTAGCGGGAATTCCAAAGGAAATTATTATAGTAACAATCAAACTTCAACCTTTGGGACCATGCTATGTATCACTTGGTACCCGGTTTTTTTGCCTTTGACGAGTTCGAGAGCACACCTTAAAGTGCTTAGCTAGGCGGTGCATAGGTTTTCTATGCCAAAATACAAAAGATGTGCACTTTCGCTGCACTTTCTCTAACCCCACCAAGAATATTACAATACAGCACTCGCACACCCAATATATCTCCATATTCATTTATAGTAGTGCCAAATACCAGTATATAAATGAATAGATGTTTTGCTTGTCTCAACATGGAAATGCTTCCTTTTCAAGTGAACTAGGAAGCTAGCTACCTAAGCTCAAATTATGGGTTTTCAAGTTAGGTGGAGCCGAAAGAGTTCAATCGGAAACAGAAGCGTTGTTTCCGTTGCACCTTTGATAGGGTTCATGCTACTCCGAGATAGGATTGATTAAAGTCAACACGATGTAAGTTCTATCGATTACATACATTGAACCCACATTGGAAAAAAAGACTGAAAATTTCAATGAAGTTGCAGAAGTTTTCTAAACCAAGCAGAAATCTCAGCTTTCCATTGTTTTTGACTCAATCTGACTTGAAAAATATGGGAATGACATCGGTAGCTTATTCTATGAGAAAACGTTTCACAGACCTATGAAATTCGAGAACGCTCAACAAATATAGGCTGACTAAGAAGCGACGATCGCGCCATGGTAACTAACTGTCACGAAAATGTAACATGATTCATTCAAATTCATGTCCCTTTCAAGGTCAGTACGGTTGAAATTAGGAAGAAAAGGGCAAATTAAGTTGCGAGTTTTCAAGACATCCGTTTTGGTCGCTCCACATGCGTATTATGAGTGCATTTGACGTTGTCGAAAACGTTGTTAGTGACCGAGGACCAATCACGGTGGGATTAGGTGCCATCCTTTCTCAGTCAAGTCTCAGACGAAACAAAACTAAAGTTCAGTAGGACGTGGCCCTACCCACGATAATACGAAAACCAACCTTGTCTTTCTCCAATTTGTTGATTAGACGTGCAAAACATTAATCTAATTGCGCATTCCGTCGTCACCCAAAGCACGAGGATTTAAATATAAACTCCTTTCGGGTCCACTTTTATTGATATTGAGTACCCCACTTGATTAGATTTTTCCTTGCGAATAACTCCGTCGGATAAAGATAGCTAGGGGAAGATGTCTTTGTGCCTAAGCCCGTGATGTCGACGATGAAATCTTATTCGATACGCGTAGATGAACGATTCGATATGGTACATATATTGATTGGTTCTAAGGTTAAAAATAAAAATTAAGAAGATGGCGACATGCAGATGCTAGATGTTGCATACTTATCTGGGTTCCACTGACGTTGTTTTGCCAAGTTTACGTGGATCCAAGAACTTGATTTGACGTTTGTGATTCGTGCTCTTCTCTAAGTCTTTATTGATGGCAGGAGAAAGAGAGTCGCTACGTAGTCAACAGCTTCCCCCCGCTTTGGATCAGAGCAACACACGGCTTCTCATGGAGGATTAGATGTACATGCAGGATTCACTTCTTAATCAAAATCAATCAAAACTTTATCTTGAGGTAAGCATAGTTATTTTTTTATTTAAATTTGTGATTTGACGTGGGGGTTGTTTTATGTATTAATTGCTAACAATTGGTGAAAGGAGAGGTTTCTATTTAAACATACTTATCCACCAATCAGATTGTCACGAAGTAATACTTGAGCTTATAATTTGGTTTGCGAAAGGATGTACAGGGATTGTTCCAAAATTTCATATCACCAAAGTAAAGGGTGGTTGAAGCACATTATTATTGCACATACATTGGATACACCACAATCACTAGTCCATCTAAGTTGATTAAGAGCTCAAATATCGTGCACGTGATTTGTTGTTTGAACGTAACTTGCGATCCCTTTGTGGGAATTTAGTTCTTCTACTTCGTCACATGCGTTGCGAAGATGCTTTCTTTTTTAGTGTCTTCTCGTAAATGTAGAGGATCAATCTAAGCTCTAACCCTCTAACCAGAAGGGATAAAAAAGTTTGAACCCTCCAGAATATCACAGGTTGACCTCGATGTCCATGACCCAAATTTTCATCTTAATAGTTGCTCAACGGCTACGAATTTGTCGGGTCAACAAGTGGAACATGAAGAATTTTCCATCTCTGCTTTTCACTGTGGATGCTGTGTACTTTGCTAAAAGCAAAGAAATGATGGACTTTGAAACGGTAGATTCGAGGTTGAACGACCCCAGATCGGTCAAATTTTCATCCTGGTTTTGATTGAGGTCAATCATCGCCTCGTCGAAGAAATTCACCACGTCGGACCTATTAAAAACTGTCTCTTCTAGGAACACAAAGGTCGCTACCCTATTGGCCGTTTTTCAATTATCTTCAGATCTATCTCTCTTTCTCTCTCTCTCTCTTTCTTGTATGAGCATTTTGTTTATTGATGATAGGTAGGTCCATAGTCAACTCTATTTTATCACCTAAGCAAGAAAAAGATGTACATCTTTGTCTTACCCAACTTGGTGAGGCAAGGCTCCGAGTATTCATCTTAATGGCAGATGAGTACATTGAATCCATTTTTGTACAATTACGACTTTGATGCAGCTACGCAATCTATTCTGTAACATGTCGTCATGTATGTGCTACAACACCACAAAGGATCGGCCGGGTGGCTTCCTAGACAAGTATTAAGATGTTGTAACTACGCATGGTTGTAGATATAAAATTTTTTTAAGATTTCTTTAAAAAGTAGGGAAAATTGTCAAAAAAGTAAAAAAAAAAAAATCATTGTACAACAGCTAATTCAGTCCTAAATTTTTTAATTGTGTAATTTAATACTAAACCTTTTAACGATTTGCTAATTTAGTCCTTCTAGCCATTTTTTACCGAAAATCCTTGACATGGTGATTCAATCAGTGTTGGCCGTTCTATGTAGCACTAATGACATTGATGTGGAAAATTTTTGTAAATTTTTGTAATTTTTTGAATTTTTTTCCTTTTCTTTTATTCTTTTTTTCATTTTCTCTTTCTTTTTTCTTTTTGCTCTTTTGGCCTTGGCCGGCCATCATCAGGCTTCATCGATGGCCAGCGGAGGTCATCGGCCTCCCCTCGCCTAGCCCTTGTCAGCCTCGAGTGAGGGACACTTGTGCCTGGGCTAGCGAGGGCCGCCCTTGTTGGCCTTGGGCAAGGGATACCATTGTTAGATTTGGCAAGGGGGACCCTCGCCCAGCCAAGGGCGTCAAGGTCTTCGCCGATGGCTGGCATAGGGAATTACAAAAATTGTCCATGTCATACGACCAACGTGGACTAGAACATTACGTTAGCGATTTCCGGCCAAAATTAGCCAGAATGACTAAATTAGTAAATCGTCAAAAAGTTTATGACTAAAGTGACACAATCGAAAGGTTTATGACTAAATTGACCGCTGTATAATTAGTTTAGAATTAAATTGGCACAAATGAAAGGTTTAAATCGAAAAGTTTAGGATTGAATTAGCCGTTGTACAATATGTTTATGACTTTTTGGACAATTTTCCCTACAAAACTGTAACTATTGTTGAGAAATTGTAACACAATCTACACACTAAGGCAAAACCAGGCCAGTTTCTTAGCATATACTATCATCAATGCCCTCTATATACTGTAAAGTAAACTATTGTCTATGTCATTTCACTAGATTAAACCAATCACAAATGTAAAAAAAAAATGCAATTCTTGCATTGCTATTGATTATTATGTTTGCACAATGTGTCTTGTGGTATTGGGACATGATGTATGTACCAAAAGATTGACCTATAATGTTAATATTAGAGTTATCAACTATAGACACGTTTTAACATGATATTAAAACATCAACTCAATCATACTTCACAGTCCTGCTATTTTGTTCCACATCCCTAAATAATCTTGTCTCACCGTTCTTCTGTCTATCTAGTTCATATAACTTAAGGGTTTAGAGTCTTCCATTGCTTCAATGGACTTCATATGCGCGTCCCTCCTCTAGCCACACCAACTTAAGCTTTTGGAATAATTGGCTACACATTCAATTCTTTCCAATGTAATTGTATCCCAACCTAACATATCTCCTAACTATTTAAATTTATGTTGCCAATACCTGACTAAAAAGGAAAAGAAAAAACTTATGGTACCAATAGAAGCTAGATGTGAGATCTTTACAGGAAAGAAAGCAAACGGAGAGATTTTGATCCACTCTCTTGGAGGGTATTGTCAAAAGGAAACAAAAACCAGCTTCCTTATAAGACCATTGACCTGATTAGTGGGTAACCATAATTAATCTAAAGTAGACCATGTACAAGTAAGTGGACATTAGAATGGGATCTTGGCATCCATTATTTAAAAATTGCCCTTTCTTCCCCACATAGAAAATGCAATGCATGGCATCACCCTAACTAGGAACCCATTTCGCATCTCCAACTGCTGGAAGAAAATGGATGGCCATCGAAGTAAGTCATAGATTCTCGAGACCAATATAAAAAACTTCACCACTAATTACTATATAGATCGACCATTGTTTATTTCTGGGTATCATGTAGCGACTTTATCTTGTCAGAAAGTCGAAAATCATACAGCAATTCTATTTTTGTTAAGCTACATCGATATCGTACTATGGTTCCCTTCGACAATGTGGTTAGTTCCCTTAGGAGGTCTAGGTTTTAGAAAAGCAAAAAAAATTACCGACACTAGATGGGTATCAAATTAACAAAGGTCGAACTCATTTTTTATATTTGCGAGCAACGAACTAAAGATGGGTGCAATAAAATATAAATCAACCAAGTCCTAGATTGGAATAGATTAGTTTACATTGACGTAACTAATTAGTCATTAAAAAAAAAGTACAGCGCCTCTGTTTCATCAAGTTCGTGCACTTGTGGGAGCACTTATATCTTCTTCTTTCGTTTCTTGTCATTATTTTTTTTTGCTTAGTTTTATAATTTAAAACCCTAACGACATTTTTACAACAACATGCATGATTACGAATCAAAAGAGGCCTTGGAGTTAAAGAAGGATTAGTTTAAAAAATTTGAAGGACCAATTGAATTTTGCACTTTTTGAGAGGGGCATTAATTGGTCAGTGAGCTCGCTTCCGAGCCGTGGTGGTGGTGGTGGTGGTGGTGCTGGCGTGATGGTGGGTGGTGGCACTGACGGCCAAAAGGTAGAGGAAGAAAGAAGAGCGCCGTCCAGGGTGGGGGAAGAGGACAAGGGAGGAGGACCCACGCGCCGCAGCACCATCTCCCCCCACTTGCCCTGATCTTTTTGCCGTCGTTTGTTTATAATTTCAAGCGATGCACGTCTCCCTCCTCCGAGCGCTCCTAGTTTCGACTCGTTCTTTTGGATCAAGTCAATCGAAATTTTTGAAAGAACGACGAAATTTTCGCGTGATTCATTTGAAATAGGGGGCGCATTCATTTGAAATAGGGGGCGCATTCGTTGCACTTTGATTGGCTCCGTTCCTTATCATATCGACCGTCGATATTTCGTTTTCTAGGATTCTGTCCTAATCCAACCGATTAGTCAACTTTGCTTAAACCATGATTAAGTTTCGCATAAAAAAAAGTCTAATCCCTCCAAAACCGCATCAATCATGTATACCCCGTGCACACACATTCATCTAGGTTTTTCATAGTTTAATTAACTATGATGTCTATATCTTTATTAGTACTACATCATATGGAAAAATTTAATAAGCTTGTGAGCCCATTAAATTAGTATTGCCTTTTGTGTTACATGCATAGGATAAACCCAACCTCTAGGGAACCCTTTTTTCCAAGAAAGAAATGTGAGCTAATGGTGGTAAGTGCATATTTAGTTCACATCAACCAAATAACCAAAAATATAAAGTCCCATCTCATATGGCTTCAATAATTAACCTCCAAACCCTTTTTTTCTCATTCCATTTGCGCCTCATGTCTACAGATTTACTTTGAAATGAGAGCATAGACTAATATATTATAATACACATATATATGTGTGTGCGCGCAAATGAGCTGCACGAATTTTATATCTTTCATATATTAAATTTTGGTGGTGGGGGAGTATATGACTACGCTTTTTGAGTCTTTGTTTATGCCTCTCTCTCTCTCTCTCTCCATCTTCTTCATTTGCCGTCCTCTGTCCACCACCATCCTTGAGGTTCCCGTCATCTTCTTGCAGCTGTTTTATACCAGCTTCTTCCTCTCCTCTCCGCTTTTGTTTTGCTTTTTAAGCTTTCTATAATCTCTGTGCCTGTGTATTCAAATCAAAGATTTCAAGTTCCCGAGCCACTCCTCATCTCTCTCTCTCTCTCTCTCTCTCTTCCCCTTTCTCCTCCTTGTTCTTTATGATTACTGTCCCTGAAAACCTCCACTTTCTTTAAGAACAAACGCACAGTGTGTGTGTAGTTTTTAATTTCCCTCACTCACTTCGCATTAAAAAAGAAGCAAAGAATTCTAAATAACAATTATATTTTTTTTGGCCACCTTGTTTTCTGTTTCATCTTCCCCTTTTTGATGCGTGCTCATGATGGCTGGTCTGGATTTAGGCACTGCTTCTCGCTTCCTTCCTAATTTCCAGCTCCAGCGTTCCAGGGATTCCGGAGACGACGGCAATAACCCTAACCAAAACCAGTATTCTGGCGACCACCACGACGACGGATCCCACCACCATGGCCTCGATCTCGGCGGCACCGGAAACCCTGGGCCTGGCGACATCGTGGCCCGCCGGCCCCGGGGCCGGCCCCCGGGTTCCAAGAACAAGCCTAAGCCGCCGGTCATCATCACCAGGGAGAGCGCCAACACGCTCCGGGCGCACATCCTCGAGGTCGGCAGCGGGTGCGACGTCTTCGAGTGCGTCGCGATGTACGCACGGCGGCGGCAGCGGGGGGTCTGCATCCTCAGCGGGAGCGGTACGGTGACCAACGTCAGCCTCCGGCAGCCGGCCGCGGCCGGGGCCGTGGTGACGCTGCACGGCCGGTTCGAGATCCTGTCGCTCTCAGGGTCCTTCCTCCCGCCGCCGGCGCCCCCTGGGGCCACGAGCCTCACGGTGTTCCTGGCGGGCGGGCAAGGGCAGGTGGTCGGCGGCAGCGTGGTTGGGGAGCTGACAGCGGCCGGGCCGGTCATCGTCATCGCCGCCTCCTTCACCAATGTCGCCTACGAGAGGTTGCCGCTGGACGAGGAGGAGCAGCAGCTACATATGCAGCCGCCAGCCTCGCAGCCGCAGTCGGGGGGTGGGGCCGCCGCGGGTAACTCGTACCCGGATCCGTCGTCGGGGCTTCCCTTCTTCAATTTGCCGCTCAATAACATGGGGTCTGTTCAGTTGCCGGTGGAGAACTGGCCAGGAAATAATTCAGCACCTCGTCCTCCATTTTGAGAAGCTAAAAGAAAACGAAAGAGGATGGCGATGACGACGAAGAAGACGACGATTAATCCCCTCTCTAAGGTCAGCAATTTCATAGAATCTATTTCGCGCGGTTCGTGATGGTGATGATGGTCGTGTTTAACTCGGATTAATCCTGTGTTGATGTCTCTTTAGCTCTTTCTTCTTCCTTTCTTTTCTGGGTTAATTTTCTCTTGTACGTTCTTCGTTTTCATCTTCTCTTTTGCGGTTTGGAAGTAGTGTTTCCGAATCTCTCTTCTTGAGCATTGTGGGACTCATCCTTTTTTCTTCGTTCTGTGTATGATTGACTGGGTTTGAATATGAACCAATTGAAGCTTTAGAGAACAATTAATTTCATGGTGTACATGGTCTGTGCTTGAATCCTCATATTTAATTATCATCATGTACTAGTGAATGAGCCCCCATTAAAAGAAAGAGCTTATCCCACCCGGTTTTTTCTTCTGACCACCCCTCCATCAAGCTGACATATTTTTATGATCTCTTCATGGTTTTATCTTTATGTATAGATTGTCTCTGTATATTTTAAAACACATAGATATATGTTCTCACATTTATGAATGTGCAGGTGAAAATAATATAGAATTTCTCAGCATGGTTATAACTGTTTTTTGCGCATCGTTTTTACACAAAGTACATTGAAGATTCTTCTTGTTAAGTGGGCTTCTGTGTTGAGTCGATGCCTCACCGGCGCGGGTTTCAGTGTGGAGTTCTTCTACAGCCTATTTGTTTTCATGATCTCTGCGAAAAACATGGGATTCACGATGATTGTCACTCTGTTTGCACATTAAATTAAGCACGATACCTAGTTTCATCAAAAATGAAGTTACGCACATTAGTAATCCGCAACGCGTCCTAAACTAATAATATATTTAATCTACAGTACATAAAATTACTGCTACACTATTTAGGGTGGCTAATTTTCTCAGAGCAGCTAGCCACACTTCTAGGGTTATCTTTCACTTCGATCTCATCCGTGGCCCAAGATTAGAACTATCTAAGATGGTCAAATGATTTTGATAACCCGCCATGTGCAAAACGTTACCTAAAGAAAAATGTTCAAACGAAGCAAATATAATATTTCTGTTTTTCCAGAAGCATGTTGCCTTGTAGAAAGTATAAGTTCTTTCTTTAAATGTAAGCTGAAGATACATAAACTAACCTATAGATGTCTATACTCCTTGGGATTTTTTTATGATGAAAAGCTTGTCGTGTTTATTTAGTTACTACCTAAGTCTAGCTCTGTAGAAGGCACACCAATTTTCCATGGTGACATTTTGAGCATACATTAAGGATATAGGTTTAGAAGATCTTTGTTAGATGTCTCTCGAGGTTTTCCTGTAATGTTTCTTTTCTATAAAAGGAAACTATATTGAGCTTTTCCATGCACATGCTTCCGTCTGAAAAATAGAATTGATGTCCAGTTCAATTATGGTCATGCTCTTTAGTTATAATTAAGGATGTTTATTATCGTGATAAAATCGGTCGTATCTTAGAATGCCTTCTAAGAATGTAAGTATGGTATGAAACTTATTACTTCTTACTTATGCATATAGTTATTAGCGCTCGACTGTATATCACTACAATTTGCGTACGTACCTTCATGAGAATCAGTTGAGCCGAACATTCAAATATCCTATGTTACAATACACACACACAAACATATATGTATGTATATTATTTGATACAAGTGGTTGGAGCATAGTTTGTGTATGTCCCTTCATATGGATCAATTGAGCCAAGCGTTCAAATACTTATATATATAAGAGTCAAATAAAAAACTTATCATGCAGTGATATCATATTAAACACCGATTGTTCCCTACTAAAGTTTAGATTACTCGATAGTTGATGCAATTTGGTATGCATTGTTGTGCTTACTATGGGTACTGAAAACTAAGTGAAGATCAGTGAGCCAACACTGTAAGCTGACCTATATAAATTATTATTAACCTAATCGTCCTGATGCAAGATAACTGTGCCATTCGATGCCCATCTCTTTACTTAGCTAATAGTTCTTTTTAGGGGTCTAAATCAATTAGCCCAACAAAATGTCCTACTACATATTTCACCATTTATTGTTCTTTAAGATGTCCACTGTTCGTATCGATATAGGATCATACAAGCAGGTTCCCTGGTTTGAAATCATCGTTTCATGTTTGGGCTTTTTTTAACCACCGCTTTGTTGGCAGATAACCCTATGAAAAGCCAGCAGCTCTAGTCTTCGTTGCGTATGTATGAATGTATGATGAGGAAGCTCAACTTCAGTCCTCGTTATAAACAGTATCGTGTATGCTTCGATTCACTTCCTAAAAGTAAGCATTTTCCCTGGGCATTCCTTTGTTTTGCTGAACTTTTGCTCAGCAACGAAGAGGAACGTAAGTAAATAATCAAGGAAATTGCCCTTTTTCCAAATTTCCAACGTTAGTTATTTTTCTTTTCATGTCCTCCAAACTGGAATAAATTTGAGATGACGAAGTATGAAAACTACAACAATTGCACGACGTGACCGTGGGTATATAGTTCAAGGTTCCGTTCTTACCTAATATGAGACGAAACCTTTGTTGCTGGATCTTGGTTAATTAAAGAAAATAAAACCTAGCTGTGGTCTCAAAGCGATAAGGTCTTCACTTTTGCTGAGGCAAATATAATAGCGCAAGTGTGTGGTGGAATCGTCACTAAGAAAACTTGGATTAAGATGCTAACTGCGCAGGGTCGCATGCGGGGCTACAAATATAAAACTAGTGCCCATATGCAAACCTAATTTGGTTCTGATGACCGTCGCTTTAGGTACACATAAGCAAGAGCAGTTAAGTCATGCGCATATGTATATTATATATACAAGTTAACCACAACGAAGCAGACATTAGATTTCATATTATCTGGTAGAGATCAACCACATTTCATATTATAGGCTTATAAAAAGTCATATGTAGCGTCATTCTCTTATTTACTTGTAAAACTTTTCTCACCAGTGAGTCGTATCGCATTTTAAATTGTAATTGGATTTGACCATCGAGTTAGAAGAACGATAATATATCTATGAGCATCATCCACATTGTTCCAGTTTGAATTGTTATGTTTCATTCGCGATGGAGCATGACGACAACAACATTAATGAGCTGTCATTTTTTTTTTGTTGATGGCTATCAATTTTGTGGGTCTAGCTTGTTTAGTGAAATTATGAAAGTGAAGATGATTTCCCAATATCACTCTAGGAGTATTATCGTGAGTTTGTACAGAGATTGGGGGAACAACATGGTCCAGAGATCCATCAGAATCGTGCTTTCAATGTCCCAAAAACATATAATGGATTAACATGAAGTCGGGAACCAAAAGGCGAGCAGCAATTATAGGAACTACGTACATTCAATCATACCTACTTGAGAGGAAAGACGAAAGAAAAAAATACCCATTGCTGAGAATTTGCTGCTAGAAAACCATGGGGGGTTCAGCTACTCGGTTCATTCTTGGGAGGCCATATCGGGAGAAAGTATTTCCTGATGAGTTCTTTTGACCTTTAGACGTGAAATCACTTACTCGGTCAAGCTATGTCATGTTATGAAAACTAATTGTCACGTCATTTTACGAAATAGAAAAGAAGATAAAGCTAATAAGAAATGGCATTCATGCACTTATTTACCTAAAAAAACAATATATGATGGCACTAACCGGTACGTGAAGAATTTGGCTTGAGCTTGACAATCAATGTGTGAACATTGCGAAGATGCGAGGAAAGAGAGCTTCTTGTTCATACTAGGTTTAGGTCCATTTACAGAACTTCTCGCTGTATGCATGCCATATATATATCAGCACCACCTCTAATACGTTAACGATGAGTTCGTTCTTGAATTATCAAAGCTTTTGCAATACAGAGTATATATGATAAATTTGAAACTTTTGCCACTTCATTGATCAATTTATCAGTTCCCTATATGAAGTTCTTCAGCATAATTAAGTAGACAACGATACATCCCTCATTTTGCAGGGAATCAAGGCAAAACACAGGGCTTGAATCGTTACTTGGGCTCAATGTTCAGCCCAATTCTAAGGTAGCTAAACAGCTATTGCGTTTCCAACCCAACAGGGGGGTAGAAGAGTTTCCAACTTTTATTTGAAAGGAGAGTTCGAGTAGCACAAATATTGTATCAGGTCGATCTATTTCTGTCTTCAAAAACTTTGTTTGAGCAGCTGGCAAGCCGAACCCAGTAATAGACCAAAACAAAATAAGTTTCTTCAGCTGGTCGATCTTTTCGGTTCATGTCCCAAAGAGCTGGTGGGTATCGCTCTTCGTTCTTGGTGCTTTGCTCCGTTGAAATTCATACAATCTGTAGCACTTTCCTTATCGCCAATTTATCTCTCTTACATGGGTGAAGTTTGTAAAGTGCAATCGATCAAGGCTCGATTTTTGTTCTTGATGCGGGAATCTGTGGCTTCAAAGTACATCTCCTTCCATCACTATTGTCGTTCGCCGCAGCTACCTTATCGCTTACTCTAGACCTGTGGCCACAGCATCACCTTGACCACCACAACGACTTCTCTCTCTCTCTCTCTCTCTCTCTCCAACATCACAATGTTTCCGCCTCTCTCTAAGGTGCGCCGCCGTATACTCAAGGCCATAGCGACCTCTAAAAGGTTGAGACAGCCTTAGATCTCAGACCTCGCGCCTCTTATAAGAGAGAGATTGCTGATGAGAATGGGCCATTATGTAAATTTGACAGCAAGTTAATCGCGCTAGCATCCATATAACCTAATCCCATAGCTTATTTTATGGAAGGACTTAGAAAGTTTTGGGATTAAATTGAATAGAAAAAATTTAAAACATGATATTCATCCATAAAGAAAAGTCAAAAGACACTATCCATGTCACATATTATACTATGGATAATCACAATGATATAATGATATTTTTTCTGAAATTTTCTGTTAATAGTTTCACTAATGGATATTCATGTTCTTACTCAATATGAGCTTGAGGCTAGCTTTACTTAGTATGAGATTGTCACTAGCGGTTTCAAATTGAACTAAATTGAGAACAAATCCAAACTGTAAGAAAAAATGGGCTGTGATCGTTTTGCTTTAATTTTGATTGGTTGACATTTCTTCAAATAGGCAAAATCATTATGAGGCATTAGGCAGTCTCTTTAGAATGAGAGTATCTTTGTTTGCTTATTTTGTTGGGCAGGATAAATTTCTCAAGTCATTATAATCTCTTTAGAATTAGTAGAAAGATAAATACAGTATTAGTAAAGTAGAAAGAATTATTTTATAAAACCAATATTACTAAAAAATTGTGCTAATTTATCAAATTGGAGGTTATGGTCGTCAATCACTGGCCAAGCAAGGAATTTGGTAACTGATCCTCTAGCTTTGGTTATTCGCTATTCAAAAATTCTTGTTTAGATAGTTCATACTATCCATACATAGTATTTTTTGACATTTGACGTTAAGCTTTCTTGTTGGAATTCAAAATAATAAAAATCGATGCTGATAGATCAAGGTTACGGCAATTTTCAAGCCTATTATATGTCAAATTGGAATGGAGCGAGTTTCTTGGCACTTGCATCCCTCCCGACTAATAAAATGTGAACCTAACATTTAATGGAATCAACCGTTACTTGAATATATTTACTAACTTAGACAGCATTCACTACAAAAAAACTGTAATTTAGCTACAATATATTTGCGACGACAACAGTATCGTCGCTAATTAGCGACAACAAAAGGCAAATAGTCGCTAAGTGGCGACGAAATTAGCGACCAAGTTAATTTCGTCGCCAATTACCGAAAATAGCGACGGCAACAGACAATTAGTCGCTAATTCGTCGCTAAATAGCCACGAGATAAAGATGTCGTCGCCAATTTGCGACGATCACGCTTTTCTGTCGCTAAATAGCGACTACATTCAGCGACGGCATTTTTATCATAGCTAAGTAGCTACGAAAATACTTGGTAGTCGCAAAAACACAGTTTAGCGACGCATCGTAATTACTTCGTCGCTAATGTGATCTAATGTTACATTTTACGTTTCTTGGTCTCTGGACAGTTTAGCGACTAAGTTGTCGCAATCTCGTCTCAAATTAGCGACGATATTAGTACCGTCACTAAATAGCTACTATATTTACCTACGACTTGTGTTTAGTCGCTGAATAGCGACTATCTTTAGCGACGATTTAGTTTATTAGTCGCTATTTAGCGACGAAGTAAACATATTTCGTCGCTAAATATAGCTTATATCAGCAACAAAACAGATGATTCATTCATTTCGCAGCACTCGATCTCTTCTTCCTCTCTGTCTGAACGAGAGCCCGACGCCTACTTGGAGTAAGTACAAGTTACCTAGAGGTGGAGATGCGTATGCTTTAGCGAAGAAATCGGAAAAGCTTAAGGGAGTGAGAAATTCGCGATTGAAGAAACCGCAAAAAATACACCATTGTCCCAACTTGTTTAATTTCAAGGTAAGTTATTTCTTCTTTCAATTTGACTGATATTTCTGTCTATTACGCGTTGTTGTGTTGCCGTTATACGTTGTTGTTTACACGAGATTGATTTCAAGCCTAATATGGGGTTAAACGACTCGGATACATGTGACACCCCCCATATGTTTGTTAAAATACCGTAATGAATCTTGACATTTGTTGAGTCGGGTTTTCATCGTAGGCATCATGGAAGGAGATAGGTCTTGGATGTATAATAAGAACTTACCTAGGCGTGGAGGATTAACCGATGAGTTTCGTGCTGGGTTGGAAAAATTCATGGCGTTTGCTAGTTCACAAGTTGAATACATGAACGGAAGTAAGTTAAGGTGTCCGTGCAAAAAATGCAAAAACAGTAAATTCCAAGAATATGATATCGTTCAAGAGCATCTTTATAGAAACGGTTTCACTCCGAATTACTACAATTGGACTTGCCATGGTGAACCATTTATGTCTCCCGAGGAATATCGCAATACTCACCAATTGCCTTGTGTACGGGAAGAATGTAGTAGTGCTAGAGATGAATTAAATCCATATCAGAGAATGGTGCTTGATGCAGCTGCTCATAATTTTGGATGGGAAACGAACCAAACTAGCACCCATGAGCATGGAAGCTCCAGTCATACATCACAGTTTGACAATTCTGGTGACACAACATTTGAAGAAAGTGTGTGCCATAAATTTCGTGACGTGTTGAGTTCAGCGGATGAACCTTTATGGGGAGGTTGTGACAACCACTCAACGCTATCGGTCACGGCAAGAATGCTAAGTATTAAAGCCGAGCATAACGTGTCAGAGAACTGCTTCAATTCTTTTGTGGGAATAATGCGTGAAGCATTACCCCGTGATAACAACATGCCGAGTTCCTTTTACGATATGAAGAAGTTAGTGCATGACCTGGGTCTTCCGGTTGAGCGGATTGACGTCTGCATCGCAGGGTGTATGTTGTATTGGAAAGAATATCAATCTGCTGAATCTTGCAAGTTTTGCGGTGAGCCTAGATACAAGGTTCAAAGGAGGCATGGTGGTAACCATGCACGTAGACCAGTGAAGTAATTGTTTCATCTGCCGTTAATTCCTAGATTGCAAAGGTTGTTTGCGTCTCGAGCTACTGCTGAACACATGAGTTGGCACGCAAACCATGAAACTGAAGAGGATATGATGTGTCATCCTTCCGATGCATACGCCTGGAAACATTTCGATAGAACATACCCAGATTTCGCTATGGAGCGACGGAACATCAGGCTAGGTCTATGTAGTGATGGGTTTGCCCCATTTGGTAAAACCGGAAAAAACTATTCATGCTGGCCAGTCATATTAACGCCGTACAATCTCCCTCCTGGCATGTGCATGAAGACACCTTATATGTTTCTGACATTGATCGTGCCCGGTCCGCATAACCCGAAGAAGATGATAGACGTTTACATGCAACCATTGATTGAAGAGTTGCAACAACTATGGAATGTTGGTGTTCCAACCTATGATGTTTGCACCGATAAAACATTTCTATTGAGGGCTGCGCTTCTTTGGACGATAAATGACTTCCCAGCTTATGGAATGTTGTCTGGGTGGAGCACAGCCGGCCTGTTAGGATGTCCGATTTGTATGGAGAAATCAAAGTCGTTCCGATTAAAACATGGTAAGAAGGCGTGTTACTTTGATTGCCACAGACAATTCTTACCGATGAATCATCCATTTAGAAGGAATAAGAAAGAGTTCGTCAAAAAAAGGATTGAAAGGACACCTCCACCAATGAGGTTGACCGGTTATGAACTTTGGGAACGAGTCCAAACCTTCCCGACCGTTGTTGAAGCCCCGCAATGCATACCTCATTCGTATGGTTCTACGCATAAATGGACAAAGCGCAGTATATTTTGGCATTTACCATATTGGAAGACCCACTTTGTTCATCATAACCTTGACGTCATGCACATAGAGAAGAATGTTTTTGAGAATGTCATCAACACGGTGATGGACGTCCCTGGCAAAACAAAGGACAATCTAAATGCAAGAAAGGACTTGCGAGACATTTGTGATCGGCCGACTCTAGACGTGGAGCCAAGCAGTATTGGTCCAAAGCCAAAAGCAGTGTACACATTGACCAAGGAGCAGCGACGTGCAGTCTTAACATGGTTGAAATCTGTCCGATTTCCTGATGGGTATGCTTCAAACATCGGGAGATGTGTTAATTTGAATGCATGTAAGTTGTCAGGTATGAAAAGTCATGACTGTCACGTCTTTATGGAGCGACTACTTCCAATAGCGTTGAAGGAATTTCTGCCAAACTTCGTCTGGGGCGCTCTTACTGAATTGACGACTTTCTTTCATGATATTTGCTCGACAATGTTACGTACATCACACATGGAGAAGCTGGAGAAAGATATTCCAATCATCATGTGTAACTTGGAGCGGATATTCCCCCCATCGTTCTTTGATTCAATGGAGCATCTACTAGTTCATTTGCCATACGAAGCAAAACTTGCAGGTCCCGTCCAATTTCGATGGATGTACCCATTTGAGAGGTAACAATGTTTTTCATTTTGTATAGATATGAAACTACCTATCAACGATGTTGAACTAAAATGTCGTTTTCCATATAGGTTTTTGTATCATTTGAAGAAAAAAATTAAGAATAAGGCATGTGTGGAGGCTTCAATTTGTAATGCATACATTGTTGAAGAAGTGACTACATTTGCATCATACTACTTTGAGTCGCACGTGCAATGCAAGAGGCGGAGACCAGGACGAAACGACGAGGGACCGCTAGATTCGGATTGTAACTCATTCTCCATTTTCAATTATCTTGGTCGACCAAGCGGCGTATGTAAGTTACGTTATATAACGGGGGAAGAAATGCATGCAGCCCACACATATATTTTATTGAATTGTCCAGAAGTGGAGCCATACTTTCAGTAAGCATTTCATATTAGACCTCACAATGTGAATGTATATACACATATATTGTGTCTAACCATTCGCTAATAAATTATTCTTTCTTGGCTCAAATCGAACAGAATGTTTCGGGCATCCATGTCAGGAGTATCGCCTGATGAGCTCGATCGTTTGTGCAATGACCATTTTGCAGCATGGTTTAAAAATTATGTAAGATCGACGTGCAGTGTTAACTTGTATTTTTCATCAAATTTTGATATTAAGCAATACTCTATGTAAACGTACATATATGAATAACTTATTCATATGTGTCATTAGGTTCACAATATTCCAGCCATGATCGAGAATGAAGGGTTGTTATATCATCTGTCATTGGGTCCAAAAGCAATAGCAAGAACTTGGCCAGCATATTTTGTCAACGGTTATAATTTTCACACGCAAGAATATGGCAAGGGAAAGGCCACGATGAATAGTGGCGTCTGTGTTCGATCTGGGAGCAGTTTGATGGAGGCCTTTTACGGCTTGTTGGATGCTATCATACAGGTAGAGTACCCTGGTCCACCATTGGCCGTTACGTTATTTAAATGCACGTGGTTCGACCCTATCAAAGGAATGAGGGTGCATCCGAAGTTTAATTTGGTTGAAGTTAATCACAAGAGAAAATATATGAAATACGAACCATTTGTACTGGCACAACAAGCAATTCAAGTCTATTACGCATCATATCCGAGCTTGAAACAGGACAAAGTTGAGTGGTTGGCAGCATGTACAATCAAAGCGCGAAAAAAGATCGAACAACACTGGAAAGATACAGCATATCAGCAAGAGGTCGTTCTGCACACAGCTGAACCTTATGAATATAATATTCCATCTTTACAAGACCCACATGGAGCATTGATCGATGTTGATGCAAGTGAAGTACGTCAATCGAACTTGCATCATAGTGTTGAAGAAGATGAATTTATCACTGATGATGACGAGGACACTGATGAGAAAAACGAGGACACCGAAGACGAAGACGAGTTTTATGATCATAGTGAAGATGCAGAAGACGACGATTATCATGACAACGACGAAGATGACAATGACAACGACTTTGGGTTTTGAAACTTTTACTATTCTTCTTTATGACATGTATAACGTATTTTATGGTTTATTGTGTTATAATTAATATTCAGTATATACGGTATATATGATAATATTATTTATGAATCAGGTGTATTTATATACAAATATATAACAAGGTAATTAGGTGTATTCTGTAAAAATTAGCGACAATTTTGTCGCTAATTTAGTCACTAATTAGTGACGGCGACGCACAATGTCGTCGCCAAAAAAGGCCGAGAGCTATAAAATTTGCAATGGGGTACATCTTTAGCGACAAACCATAATCAATAGTCACTAATTAGCGACGGACCCTGTTCTTGTCGCTAAGTAGTGACGGAGACGTGGTCGGTCGTCGCAAAAAGTTACCGAGAGCTATACTATTTGCATTCGGGGACATCATTAGCGACGGATCACATATCTTCGTCGCTACTTGGTGACGGGGAGCTCATATCGTCGCTAAAAGTTAAATTTTAGCGACGGAGACGTGGTCGGTTGTCGCCAAAAGTTACCGAGAGCTATACAATTTGGAGTCGGGGACATCATTAGCGACGGATCACATATCTTCATCGCTAGTTGGTGACGGGGAGCCCATATCGTCGCTAAAAGTGAAATTTTAGCGACGGAGACGTGCTCGGTCATCGCAAAACTTACCGAGAGCTATTCAATTTGCATTCGGGGCATCATTAGCGACGGATCACATATATTCGTCGCTGATTGGTGACGGGGAGCTCATATCGTCGCTAAAAGTTAAATGTTAGCGACGGAGACGTGCTCGGTCGTCGCAAAACTTACCGAGAGCTATTCAATTTGCATTCGGGGCATCATTAGCGACGGATCACATATCTTCGTCGCTGATTGGTGACGGGGAGATCATATCGTCGCTAAAAGTTAAATGTTAGCGACGATGCTGTCGCTGATTGGTCGCCAAATGTGGCGGAATTATGGATTTGATTCAGGCGTTTTAGCGACTACTTGGTCGCTATACCGTCGCTAATTAGCGACGGATGTTATTAATTGTAGCCAATTAGCGACAATTCGTGGCTATGCCGTCGCTGAATCAGGATAACCTAAGTTCGAAATCGATTTTTCCCCAGTCTGTCTCTCTCTATCTCTCCTCTACTCTCGCTCTCCAGTCAGACCTCCGACGCCGCTCGATCGCCCGCCGCCGCTCGTCTAGCCTCTCGCCGCCGGTCGTCCGCCCGCTCCCCGCCGCTCGTCCAGCCGCTCGGCTGCCCGCTCCCCGCCGCTCGTCCAACCGCTCGGCTGCCCTCTCCCCGCCGCTCGTCCAACCACCGCTGCCCTCAGAACCTGCAAACCGGAAAAGGTACTACTATTAAACATCATCACATACAGGTCAAATAATCATTCCTGATGGAATAGTACATTTGGAGATATATCATTAGAAATGTCAGCTTTTATGGAGCTTTGCCGAGAATAATGTCATGAAAATTCGTAAAAGATATTGCTCTTAAGGAATTTGGCCACCGACATTTCTGAATTTAGCTTTTGTATCTTACCTTGCTACCCAGGCTTCAGAATAACTCCTTCTCAAGTAGAAGTTCACTCAACTCAAAAAATGAAAAACAAAATTTAGGTAATCAGTTATGGCATACGATTTCAGCTGTTGGCGGCTCGTATGAAGTCAAAATTTTAAGTTCTGATTGAGCAGCAGCAAGTTCCTCCTTTGCTCTTAAGATTCTTTGCTGCCAGGATGCTTCTTGCTTCCTCAAATCCTGGATTTCCTTAAACTTTCCTTGTGATTGCACCTCCTAAAAGCATGAAATAAAGGTGGCAGTAATTGAAAATTCTATTTTCTTGATAATTGGCACAATACTCGCGCCAAAGCTATGAACAACCAAGAAATCACTATAGATTGCCAAATTATTCACATTTCAACAAGACATGGGCTTACCTTTGGTTGTTAAGACAGTGATTGAAGCAAGCTGGTTGTTACCTTTTGTAATGTTGTTTTCCTTATGCAGGAAGAAGAACAATATTTACACACTGCAAGAAAAATGGTAAGTTTTTAATTGGGTTATAAATCATTTCTAGTTGGTAAATAAATTGTTCTAACTAGTTTGTTTTTCCAATGTGCACCAGCGTCCAAATCAGAAAAATAACAACAAGGGTAAGGGTAAGGCTGATGATCAACCGACGGTCTATACACGTGGACGGGCCAGAGGAGGGCGTTCAATGGCAGTCGTGATCAGGCCGGTCGACGAGGCTAGTCCCCCTCGACGGACCTTCGTGCCCACGCCCACTTGGGTCGATACGCCCCCCACAGAACCGCAGCCTCAACAGTTGGAAGACGAAGGAACGGAGGAGACTCAATCTGAGGGCGAGCCTTTGATCACGGCACGATCATCGGTAGGCCAAACGTCGACACCGCCAAGCGCCGAAGATGCGGATGATAATTGGGTCATCGATGATGAAGGGAGGAGGCGGATAGAACCGTTAGGAGACTCGTAAGTACAATATGATGAAAGGGCATAATTTTTTGTTATTAACTGTATAGGCTAGATTTTCTTTGGAATTTGAGATGTTTTATGTATTTTTTATGTTTAACAAATGCAGCTTCTACAGAGCGACGGTAGTCCTGCGGGACTGGTATCGTATGATCAACAATTTTTGGCGTGGGCCATATACATGCATTACGCAAGCGCCGGAGGAACATAGGAGAGTATGGTGGCAAGAGTTCGAGGTAAGTGTAAGATCGGTTTGTTAGTGACATTTCTAAAATGTATTGGTAAATTGAGTTAGCGTTTTTTTTTTGCAGCGCAAGTACTATTGGGACAGATCTATGGATAGCGAGGTTAGAAGAATTTTAAACAAGAAGGCCGGCGATCACATGCGAAATGTGATGAACAAGGCGAAAACCACTCAGAGGCAGCCGGCTTGGATGGACGATCAGTCATGGGGGGAAATCCATAGAAAGTGGGCTAGTGAGGAGCATAAGCGCGCCAGCGAGAGGAATAAAGTTAATCGAACTTCCAGTTCCAGAGAATCTGGGATTGGGACGTATGCCGGCGGCTCCATCACAGTTGCGGAGCACAAAAGGAAGATGGTATGTATTGTCAGATTGTCAATTTATTCCGTTAATAGATTGTATGACTAGTTGGAAGTCCGTTTTGTATGTTAGGCGAAGGTGTTGGGAACGCCGCCCAGCTTCTCACAAACATATGAGCGGACCTTCATGAGAAAGGACAAATCATTCGTCAGTGGCACGGCGAAGGCCGTTAAGGTATGTTCGAACTTGATGATTTTATAGCAGATTAGTTGATTGTGATGCATGCCTAGTAACTTTTAAAGTCTGTACGTAGGAAAAATTTGATGAAATGCTTGCATCTACGGCGGGTGTCGGGGGTAGTGGCAGCGGCGAGGGTACAGAAGGGACGTCGCCCTCGATTGAAATGTCGCAGGCCGAGCAAGAGAAGCTGTGGTGGCAGGCATCTGCAGCAGTGAAGAAAGGGAAGGTGTACGGGTTGGGGTCGTTAGCCCGGGACAGCATGAAGTCGGTAGGCACATCTTCTGCTGGAACGAGTTCAAGGCGCAGCGCAAGAGAGAGTGAGCTGGAAAAAAAAGTGGAAAACCTCGAGAATCTACTTGCAGAGAAAGACGAAAAAATGAAGAAGATGGAGGAGAGACTAGATGCCATAGATGCCAGAGATGAGGCAATGCGCCTCATGCAACAACAATTGAGTATGCTAATGAGACAACAGCAGGGTCAGCATTCGCAGCAAGGCGATGAGGATGAAGCAGCCGAGCAGACTGGACTTCCACCGGCACCCCCACCCGATGAAGACCATGAAGAGTAGATACATTTGCTGAACATTTTTGATATGTACGAATGATAATTGTTTAGATACATTTGCTGAACCTTTTTGATATGGATACTTTTCTTAGATATTTACTTTTTGCTTATATATTTCGTTATGCGTTGAATGTTATGACTTATCAGGTAGAACTGAACAAAAAACAAAAAAAAATATTAATCGTTCAAACAGCTTTAGCGACGCTACGATCTACTATCGTCGCTATTCTGGACGATTTAGCGACGAACATTAGCCTTTGTCGCTAAATCGCGACGAATCGGCGACTACCTTGTCGCTAAAGTGGCCGAGTGATACCATTTTGCATTCGGGAAAACGTTAGCGACGGACAATCTAATCGTCGCTGTTTAGCGACGACCATTAGCTTTGTCGCTAAATGGCGACGAATCGGCGACTACCTTGTCGCTAAAGTGGCCGAGTGATACTATATTGCATTCGGGACAACGTTAGCGACGGACAATCTAATCGTCGCTGTTGAGCGACGAACATAAGCCTTTGTCGCTAAATGGCGACGAATCGGCGACTACCTTGTCGCTAAAGTGGCCGAGTGATACAATATTGCATTCGGGACAAAGTTAGCGACGGACAATCTAATCGTCGCTGTTTAGCGACGAACATTAGCCTTTGTCGCTAAATGGCGACGAATCGGCGACTACCTTGTCGCTAAAGTGGCCGAGTGATATCATTTTGCATTCGGGACAACGTTAGCGACGGACAATCTAATCGTCGCTAATTAGTAACGGAAGAACACATTGTCGTCGCCAAAAGTGACGGTAGATGACAGTGTCGTCGCTAAAAGTGGCCGAGAGCTATAATATGCATTCGGGACGTCATTAGCGACGGGAGATAGAGTTATCGCTAATTGGTGACGGCAGTAGACATTGTTGTCGCTAAATATGCGATACTGAGTTCCATGCATGCTGGACATTTTTGCGACTACAAGAAAAATATCGTCGCAAAAATTTGCGACGATCATACTCTTGTAGTCGCTAAAATATTAACGACGCCAGGTGTAGTTCGTCGCGAAATGGCGACTAATGGTTTGTCTAGTCGCTAAGTTGCGATATCTGAGTTTTGCGACAGATGTGTTAGCGACAAGAAAATTTGTCGCTAATTAGCGACGAATTGCCATATGTTTCGTCGCTAATTTTAGCGACATGATTTTTCGCAACGAAATTTGGTTCGTCGCAAAAGTCGTCGCTAAAAAATTATAGCGACGAAAATTTGCGCTTTTTCGTCGCTAATTGTCGTCGCTAAAATGCAGTTTTTTTGTAGTGATTTACTCAGAAGGATCGACATGAATTAAAACCCAATCGAATATTTACATTGCATTACTAGCAACTAATCCAACCCTTTATAAGTCAGATTAGGCAGGCATGTGGTCCAACCTGATAAAATGGAAGCGCATAGGTCGGCGACACTATTTTGAATTAGGTAACTAATGATTCTCAAGCTATTAATATGGCACGTATTCACTAACTTAGAAAGCATTTACTCAGAAGGATTGACATGAATTAAAATCCAGCCAAATATTGACTTTGCATGATTAGCAAGTAATCTAACCATTTTTTAGTCATAATTAGGCTGCCATAGTGCAACGTGATGAAATGTAAGCGCATAGGGCAGCCACACTACTCCGATTCAAGTAACCACTGATTCTCTAGCTATAAATACGATTGATGCCCATCAAACTGATCATTCACACACAAAAAAAAAAACCTCCATTCAAGCAAAGTGATTAGTGATGTATCTCTATTCGGGCGGGAAAAGTGCCAAAAAAGTCCTAAACCTTTTGCATTAGTGCCAATTTAGTCCTAAACCTTTTTTGGTGCCAATTCAGTCCTAAACCTTTTGCATTGGTGCCAATTTAGTCCTAAACCTTTTTTTGGTGCCAATTTAGTCCTAAACCTTTTAAATTGGTGCCAATTCAGTCCTAAACCTTTTGTTTTTGTGCCAATTTAGTCCTTCCGGTCAATTTTGACCGGAATTTGCTGACGTGGACGCCTGCCGGCCGGCGGCCGGTCACCGGCGCTGACGTGGCGTTGACGTGGACATAATAAATAATATTTTAATAAATTTTGCATTTTTCTGTTTTTTTTCCTTTTTTTCTTTTTTTTTCCACTTTTTTTTTGTTTTTTTTTCTTTCTCCTCCTCTGGCCGGCGAGGTCGAGCTCGCCGGCCACTGGCGAGGGGAGGCTCGCCCTCGCCGCGGCCTCAAGCGAGGGTTCGACCCTCGCCGGATCCGGCGAGGTCGGGCCTCGCCCGACCATGGCGAGGCTCGCCCTCGCCGCGGCCTCAGGCGAGGGTTCGAGCCTCGCCCGACCAGGGCGAGGTCGGGCGAGGCTCGAACCCTCGCCTGAGGCCGCGGCGAGGGCGAGCCTCGCCATGGTCGGGCGAGGCCCGACCTCGCCGGATCTGGCGAGGCTCGCCCTCGCCGGGCGAGGGCGAACCTCCCTCGCCAGTGGCCGGCGAGCTCGACCTCGCCGGCCACTGGCCTCTGGCCGGTCGCCGGACCGGCGACCGGCCAGAGGAAGAGAAAGAAAAAAAACAAAGAAAAAAAGTGGAAAAAAAAGAAAAAAGGAAAAAAAACAGAAAAATTCAAAATTTACTAAATTTTATTTAATATGTCCACGTCAACGCCACGTCAGCGCCGGTGACCGGCAGGCGTCCACGTCAGCAAATTCCGGTCAAAATTGACCGGAAGGACTAAATTGGCACAAAAACAAAAGGTTTAGGACTGAATTGGCACCAATTTAAAAGGTTTAGGACTAAATTGGCACCAAAAAAAGGTTTAGGACTAAATTGGCACCAATGCAAAAGGTTTAGGACTGAATTGGCACCAAAAAAGGTTTAGGACTAAATTGGCACTAATGCAAAAGGTTTAGGACTTTTTTGGCACTTTTCCCCTATTCGGGCAGTGATCTACTAGAGAATTTCTTTGACAACAAATTTTGGTTTGCTAATTTTCTGGTGAATCACTGATCCGATTAGAGTTCATTCCTTTTATCAGCATCAACATGGCAATGGTGAAAAGATGACGTGCGATGTACCTCGGTATGCAATTCAGAGAAGGCTAATTGAGTATTTATTGATTTTCTTACTAATTCCCCAAGTTCTTATTTCTTATCCAATTCCCGTTCATTGTAATGGCGTGATTTTTCCTTTTTATTCCTTCCTTCGTTGCAGGTAGAAGTGTACTTCATGTACGTGGCATGAGGATCGATGAATTCACAAGTTATGCCGTATGTTGTTGTAATAAATAAGATTTTTGTATCAATTCTTATAGTATAAGTTAAGGTCATTTAGGTTTTCTTTTGCGAACATTTGGTGAAGATTAAGAGAGATTGTAATCTGGGGAAGAGTAACTTTTTGTTATCGTCATTGTGATTATGTATTTCGGGATGTTTTTCTGCTTCTTCGATGTTTGTAGCCCAGTGTTAACTATTTGACCTTCAACTACACGACATGTGTTAGGAATGAGAAATGTGAAAGAGAAAAAATCAGAGAAGACGGCACACAAACTTTTTACGTGAAAAACCCTTCAAAATCAAAAAGGGAAAAATTACGGTGCCACATTAGGCAATCTCTTTAGAGTGATAGTATCTTTGTCTAGTTATTTTGTTGGGTAGGATAAACTTCTCAAGTCATAATAATCTCTTTAGAATGAGCATGAAGATAAATACAATATTAATATAGTAGAAAGAATAAATTTACGAAATCAATTAATTATCATTGAAATATTCTACTAATTTATCATATTGCAGGTGATAGTCGTCAGCCACTGGCCGATTAAGGAATTTGGGTGGTCCACTAATCCACTAGCTTTGGTTATTCGATGTCAAGAAATTCTTGTTTAGGCAGTTCATACCATCCATACATAGTGGTTATTGACATTTGATGCTGAGCTTTCTTGTTGGTCTTACTAGCATTTCGGAATTCAAAATCAAAAAAATTGACGCTGATAGATCAAGGCTATGGCGCTTTTCATGCCTATTATATGTCAAATTTGGAATGGAGAGAGTTTCTTAGCACTTGCATCACTCATGGCTAATAAAATGAGAACCTAACATCTAACCAAACCCATCGTTACTTGCAAATATTTACTAACTTAGAAAGCATTTATTTAGAAGGATCAACATGAATTGAAAGCTAACCAAATATTGACATTGCATGACTAGCAACTAATCCAAACTCTTTATAAGTCATGATTAGGCTAACATATTGGCCAATGTGATAAATTAAGCACATAGGTCGGCGACAATATTTTGATTTGAGTAACTTGTGATTTTCATGCTATAAATACGGCACGTATTCACTAACTTAGAAAGCATTTACTCAAAAGGATCGACATGTATTAAAACCCAACCAAATATTCATGATTGGCAAGTAATCTAACCCTTTTTGAGTCATGATTATGCTAGCATATGGTCCAACGTGATGAAATGTAGTCGCATAGGGCAGTGACACTGTTTCGATTCAAGTAACCATTGATTCTAAAGCTATAATTATGATTGATGCCCACCAAATTGTTCATTCACAAAAGCGAAAAAAAAAAAGGCTCCATTCAAGAAAAGTAATTAGAGATGTACTTCCGTTCGGGCAGTGATCTACCGAAAAATTTCTTTGACAACAAATTTTGCTTTGATAATTTTCTCGTAAATCCCCGATCCAATCAGAGTTCATTCCTTTGTCAATATCAACATGGCAATGGTGAAAAGATGTTGTGTGATGTACCTCGGCAATATGCCAATTAGATAAGGCTAATTGACTATTTGTTGATATTCTTGTTAATTCCTCAATTTCTTATTTCTAATCCAATTTACTTTCATTGTCATGACTAAATTTTCCTTTTTGTTCCTTCCTTCGTCGCAGGTGGAAGTGACTTCATGTACGTCGCACGAGGATTGATGAATTCACAAGATATGCCAAGTGTTGTTGTAATGAATAAGATTTTTGTATCAATTCTTATAGTAGAAGTTAAGGTCATTTGGGTCTTCTTTTGAGAACATTTGGTGAAGATTAAGAGAGATTGTAATCCGGGCAAGTGTAACTTTCTATTGTCGTCATTGTGAATTTGTGATTATGTATTTCGGGATGTTTTTCGGCTTCTTCGATGTTTGTATGCCCACTGTTAATTATATGACCTTTCGATACACGACATGCGTTAGGAATGAGAAACATGCAAAAGAAAAAAATCTGAGCTGAAGATACACAAACTTTTTATGTGAAAAACCACTACAAAAAAGCAAGGGATTAGTGACGAATTTTGCGACGAAAAATTTGGCAAAATCCGTCGCTAATCGAATTTGCGACGAAATTAGCGACGGAAAAAATTCCGTTGCTAATACGGCGTCGCAAAATTTTGCGACGGAAAATTTCAATTTCCGTCGCAAAATTGTGACGGAAAAAAATTCATCGCAAATTAGCCACAAACACTATCCGTTGCAAATTAGCCACAAACTTTATTCGTCGCAAAATTCGTCAGAAATTTCGTCGCAAAATTCGTTGCAAATTAGCCACGAACTTTATCTATCGCAAATTAGCCACAAACTTTATTCTTCGCAAAATTCGTCACAAAGAATTCGTCGCAAATTAGCCACAAATTTTATTCGTCGTAAAATTAGCCACGAACTTTATTCGTTCATCGCTACTTATTCGTCACAAATTAGCCATGAACTGTAATGGTCGCAAAATTCGTCTCTAAATATTTGTCGCAAATTTTACACCATTTGGGCCATCAAATCTTGTCCATAGCAATAACTACACATTAATGAACATCATGTAATACATTCAAAACAATCAAAGGACACGAGACAACCATAGATTCCGCTTCAAAAACAGAAAATGAACAAACCAGACACAATGCCATATAATTGAAAAATATAATTGAAGGAAAGATGCTAGTCCGTAAAAAATTATGATATATGTAAAGTTGCAAAGTCTAACATGATGCTATTTGATATCCAATCTTATAATACATTCAAAACATTCATAGGAGGCGGGACAACCATAGATTCTGCTTCTAAAACGAAAAATCGACAAACCAGACAAAAGATTTGGCAGCCTTGATACTCGGCACAACACCAGAAGCAGTCACTTTTGTCGACACCTGATGAAATGTGGATACATAAATAAAGGTATTCAATCAGTTCAGAATATAAAAGAAGCGTTTATGCATGGATGTGGAACTAGGTATAAAAAAACAAGTAAGAGGGTTAATAAAAAAACGTTTCAGGACGAACATCAATGTTCTTACATATGAATATGGGTCAACTTTGACATCCACTGTAATTTTTTCACCCTTGTAAACCATATTTCTGTCACCTAGGAAAAATTAGATCCTTCTCCAAACAACATTCAACAGTTTAATGACTTAGAGAGGTGAATTACCAACACCAATTCCCAGGAAGAGAGGACTCAAAGTCAATTAAGGCATGTATTTCTACAATGTTCAAATATCATGATTTTTTTGTAATAAGCATGTCATCCTGGGATTTTTAAATTTTCAGTTTTTCGCAAACAAAAAACCTAGTTGTAAGAAAGTTGTGCACAAAAAGTAATTATAGGGTAGGAACATATTGGGTGAAACTGCGCTTATGTCACAAAAGATTGTGAAGCAAGCTTAACCCTAATTTTGAAAATTTTAACTAGAAAGGACTGAGAAAATCATCATCATCAGCAGCAATCTCAGCATCATTGTGTCACTCATCACTGTGCTCATTACCTATTGGATTGGAAGGAGGTACAGGAGGAACTTCATCGTGACGAAGGTTGAGGTGTCGCATAATGATTTGCATTTGTTTTTTCAAATCATTTATTTCTTCATCCTTCTCTACAAGTATATTTTTCATTGGTTCAATTCTTGGGTCATTTGCTGCTCAAGTCGTGTTCTCCTTAGAACAGCCGCATTGGATGATGAAGTTGCAGCATGATTAGTCATGTATACCCTTGAGAAGGATCCCATCCCAAATATTTTTTCTTTTTTCATCCCACCCGTTGCCTCCACCCATAATGCCATACTGTCAACTAATGGCTCAGACGCAGCAGCAACATCACCACCACTAGCATTGCTCATTAAAAGTTCATCATATTTTTCCTACATTAACAATATAGATGAAAATAAAATAACTTCATATATATATATATATATATATATATATATAACTACCATAAATATTAAAAGCATTCATGATTTTCATTCTAGTTTCCATAAAATCCAAAGTATAACCTTGCATACCTTAATAGCTTTTGCTCGATCGTCAGTCTATATCTTATCTTTTTTTTTTAAATGTGCGTTCAAATGTAGCTGCAAATGTCGGTTCCGTCCCCAATTCATGTGCCTACAAAATGTAAACATGAGTAATTGAATTAAATTAACTTATAACTTATTTAACAAACTTACCATTCATTTTTTATGCTCTCCAATGTTAATAGAGCCCCCAGCATATGTGGCAAACCCTTCATTAGAACTAGAAGATCGATTCTTTTTATTTTGCTCAATAATTTTCTGATTCTTTTCAGTTTCCCAAATTCTATTAATTTCCGTCCAATTGTCAGCTGTAATGAAAGCCGGCTTCACTTGCTTAATCTTCACTCTATTCATCACATTTCGTATGTGATCACTGACTTTCTTCTTAAAAATTCTTCTCACTTCATTCTCTTCCTCTTCATCCCACCTAAACTTCCGCTGCAATCAATACAAAAACAACTGAAAATTATTATGATGGTCACATATCCATTACCATACACCGGACAATTCGGCGATAGATTTTGTAAAGTTCATCTCGGCGATAGATTTTGAAAATATCTGGTCCCTTTAGTACCTAAAACTAAAGAATTGTTCTGATCCATTTACATCATTCTTGACCATCAATATACTACACCGAACTTACTTGGTGAGAAAATAGAATATCTAAAACTTACCTTGAACTCATTTCACCACAAATCTTTCACTTCTTGTGGAGCACTACTGTAATTAATATACTGCCCCATCCAATAGTTTTTTATTATTTTATTCAGTTCCCTCACAACAAACGTAGCATCCGTGAATTTGCAAACATATGGATATTGTGCAACATCGACAATTCAGTTGACATCCATATCTAAAACCATAAATATTACATATACTTAAAAAAAATGAAGTACTTACGAATCTCCAAATGGGCATATCATGAATCGGTTATCTTCTTCACCTGTGTTTCCCTCATTATTCGATTGTTGTGCTGAATAATAAAGTGGAACGGAAGGAGATGGATCTAAAGGAGATGGAACTAAAAGAGATTCAGTTCGCATGTGTCCAAGTCCGGACATGTTCTTGAGTGTTGGAGGAAGGGCCAACGTGTCCATATTGTCCATCAGCATATAGTGATTGAGGGTTAGATGAAAGGGCAGGGGAAGAGGAAAGGGACGGGGACGGGGACGAGGACGAGGACGAGAAAGGGGCTGGTCTTCTATGCATGTGACCTCCACGTATATACTGACAAGTAGGAAGGTTAGACAAATATGTAAAAAAATATGAACACGTATTACGGACACATAATGACGTACATGACGAAGCTTACCATTTTGTTTCAGAAGCAGAAAATGGATCCTCCTAATTAGCCAATGCCGAGTGTTTATGACGTGCAATTTTCTACGAACAAATATACTATGAATTGCAGAATTGCACTCATTTTGATATCAAACATCAATATATGAGCACGATATGCCATGCTAAGCCAACAATAGCCATAATTAACCACACAATCCACTTTCAAACCACACAATCATTCATCAAGTACAAAATCAATCATGAAACATCAATTTCAGCCACATGATCTTCGTTCTCGGCCACACAATCATCAATCAACCCACACGATTGGGCCATAGTTAACAAATCAGCCACAATTAAGCAAATCAACCATACGATTAAACTAATTAACCATACGATTGGCATTAAACAATTAAGGGTGCGAATGGTAACCATTCTGCTCCATAAATCAAATTGTTGCCAGAAATTGATTTTTGGCATTCTTGCCAAAAATTGATTTCTGAAGGAAAAATCTGTTTGGTAAAACATGACTAATTCTGCTCCTGAAATTGATTTCTGCAACAGAACTCTATTTTGATTTGTTGATTTTTTTTGCACTTAAAAAATTAAATTTTACTCAAAGTGGGTGGTCACAAGTATTATAAGTTATTTTGTGAAGTTTTGAAATTTTGGATTTTTTTAATTTTTTTTGGGCACCTAAAAAAATTTAAATTTCACTTAAAGTGGGTGGCCACAGGTATTGTAAGCCATTTTGTGAAGTTTTGAAATTTTTTATTTTATTTATTTTTAACTTTTTTGGGTACCTAAAAAAATTTAAATTTCACTCAAAGTGGGTAGCCGCGTATATTATAAGCCATTCTGTGAAGTTTTGAAATTTTTTATTTTTTTAATTTTTTTAGCAGCTATAAAAATTTAAATTTTACTCAAAGTGGGTGGTCACAGGTATTCTAAGCCATTCAGTGAAGTTTTAAAATTTTTTAATTTTTTATTTTAAAATATTTTTGGGCACCTAAAAAATTTAAATTTTACTCAAAGTGGATGACTACAGGTACTTTAAGCCATTCCGTGAAGTTTTTAAATTTTTTATTTTATTATTATTTTTTGGGCACCTAAAAAAAATTAAATTTCACTTAAAGTGGGTGGCCACAGGTATTTTAAGCAATTTTGCAAAGTTTTAAAAGTTTTGATTTTTTTTATTATTTTTCTTTTTTTTGGGTACCTCAAAAAATTTAAATTTCACTCAAAGTGGGTGGCCATAGGTATTTTAAGCAATTTTGTGAAGTTTTGAAATTTTTTTTATTTTAAAAAAAATTCACAAAATTTCATATTTTCCCAAAATCTGACTTTTTTTTATTTTCTGAAAATTCTTATGAATTTTTCTAGAATTTTTCAATTTTTATGCATTTTCTGAAAAAACGTTTAATCAACCACACGATCGTCTTTCTGTTTAGGAATGAATTCCATGCGCACCCTAATCAACCACACGATCGTCATTGAACGCTTAATCTGCCACATAATCGATAAATTAATCAGGCGAACATCGATCAAAACCACATGCAATCCTGAAATCGGCCCCTAACTTAGCTAACCAATCCGATACTAAACAATCTCTAAACAAGTTCGATTAATACCCATTATACTAGGTAGGGTTTAGAGCGTCGCTTACTTGATTCAAGACCAAGAAAAACCAAACAATAATAATATTTTGGCCGGTCGGTTAGTGGCGGGCTCGGTGCAGGCGCGGGTGCAAGTGGCAGCTAGTCGGCCAGGCGCTCGGCCACGGCCGAGCGAACGACGGTGGAGCTGGGCAGCGGCAGCGGCGGCGTCAGGCGGTGACAGCAACGGCTACGAACTCGGGCGAGGCTGGGCGGCGATGGAGTCGGGCGGCTGCTAGGCGCGATGGTGTCGGGCGGCTGCAAGGTCGGCGACGGCGTCGTGCGGCTGCTGGGTGGTGACGGCGACGACTACGAGCTCAGGCGAGGCTGGGTGGCAACGACATCGGTAGGCTGCTGGGTGGCTGCAAGGCGACGACGGCGTCGGTCGGCTTCTGGGCGGTAACGACGACAGCTATGAGCTCAGGCAGCTGCTGGGCAGCGACGGTGTCGGGCGACTACTGGGCGACGACGGCTACGAGCTCGGGCGAGGCACGCGGGCGAGCTGGGCGGCAGCAAGCTCGGCCAGGTGAGCGGCAAGCACACGGGTGGAGCGGCAACACTCGTGGCTGCGAACTGTCGGGTGTGCAGGCAACGACAGTGACAGCGAGCTGGCGATCTGGTCCAAGCGAAGAAGGCAACGACAACTGGAAGAAGAAGAAGAAGAAGAGAAAAAGGAAAAGAAAAAGAAGGGAAAGGTCTACCAGGGTTGAGTGGACGTGACCGGGGGGTACGTGTGTGGGCAAGGGGGGAGAGACAGAGAGTGACGGGTGCAAAAATTTCAAACGTGCGCAAATGTGGAATCCGTCGCAAATTTGCAACGGATTTTGCAACGGATTCCAAAAATAAAGGCCATTTTTGAATCCGTTACAAATTTGCGATGGAATTATTATTCGTCGCAAATTTGCGAGCAACGGATTTATTTTTTCATCACAAACTTGCAACGGAATTATTCTCCGTCCCAAATTTGAGATGGAATATTCCGTCGGAAATTTGTGACGGATTTATTCTCCGTCACAAATTTCCGACGGATTTTACGACGGATTCCAAAAATAAAGGGCATTTTCGAATACGTCGCAAATTTGCAACGGAATTTGCAATGGATTTCGAAAAATTGCCGCGAATTTCACTTTCGTTGCTAATTCTTCGGTGAATAGTAACCATGAATAAGTTGTTGTCGTAAAATGGGCGAAGAAATTAGCAACGATCCAAATCCAATGGAAAATAGAATATCGCAAATGTCATTGCACAAATAATATTTGACTTATCGTCATTTAGCGATAAATTTTACGACGATCAATTACATTAATAAGAATAATCGACAACAACAATAATAACAACAACAATAATGATAATAACAAGAACAATAATAATAATTATGACAAGCAAAATAACACATGTCGCAATAATAATTACACATTATTAGTGTTTTGTTACAAAAATTTTAATCTTCATGTTCGTCTTCGTCTTCATCTTGATCTGCATCTTCGTCCTCGTCTTGATCTTGATATTGATCTTCATCTTCTTCATGAGCATCATCTTCATCATCTGTCTTAAAATCAGATTTTGTACCATCTTGTACATTTAATTCACAAATTTCAGTTGGATCCACATCTATTATTGCTCCACATGGATCTCGTAAAGTTGGAATGTTATATTCCTCAGTTTCAACCGTGTTACAAACTTTCTCTTGTTGATAGGCTCTATCCTTCTAGTGTTCCTCGATTTTTCTCCGTGTTTTGATTTTATATACAGCCCACCAATCAGCTTTATCACGTTTCAAACTAGAATATAATGCATAACATACTTGAATTGTTTGTTATGCCAAGACAAATGGTTCATATTTCATATATCTTTTCTTGCGATTTATTTCAATTAAATTAAACTTCGTATATACCTTCATTCCTTTGACGGGGTCAAACCACTTGCACTTAAATAACACAACTCACATTATTAATGGTCCAGGGTACTCTATCTTTATGATTTCATCCAATAAGCCATAAAAATCATCTTTTGAACTGCCACTATTGGATAACCGAACAGACACACCACTATTCATTGTGGCTTTTCCCATTCTATATTCTTGCGTGTGAAAGTTATATCCATTTATGAAACATGCTGGCCAACTTCGTACTTTTAACTGTTGACCCCATGATAGATGATATAGCAATCTTTGCTCTCCAAGTTCATCATGATTACTGCGAACCTAAGGTTACACATGCAAAATCAATAATATATATTTTAATAAATGATGTATAAAATATTAATAACTTGGTTTTGGTCTATGGGCAATTTACATATATTTTGAACCATGCTGCAAATTGTTCCTCGTACAAACGATCAAACTCATTTGGTGGTAGTCCATATATTGAAGTTTGGAAAATCCTATTAATAAATACCATTTATATATTAGCAAATATTTGACACACAATACATATATTTGTAAATTTACACTTACTCGAAGTATGGCTCGACTTTTGGGCAATTCAGTAAAATATATGTATGGGCTGCATGTCATTCTTCACCTGTTAAGTAACGAAACTTACATGCGCCGCTTGATTGACCTAGATAATTGAAAATAAAGAATACTTTGCAATTGAGATCAATGGGGCCCTCATTAGTTCTGCCTGCTCTCTGCCTCTTACACTGCACATGCGGCTCAAAATAGTATAATGTAAATATTGTCACTTTTTCCACAATATATGCATTACAAATTAAAGCTCCAACACATACTTAATTCTTCACTTTTTTCTTCAAATAATATAAGAATCTAGTTACAATAGAAAGAAGCTTATCGAAACATAATATATAATAAAGTAATTTGAAATTTATTTTAAAAAAAATTTACCTCTCAAATGGATACATCCATCGAAATTGGACGGGACCTGCAACTTTAACCTCATGAGGCAAGTGAACTAAGAGATGCTCAATTAAATCAAAAAACGATGGAGGAAATATCATTTTTAAGTTACAAAGAATAATTGGAATATCTCTCTCTAGTTTCTCCATGTGTGATGCTTTTAACACTGTCGAGCAAATATCATGCAGTAAATTGCTCAACTTTGTAATAGCGCCCTATACAAAGTTCGGTAGAACTTTCTTGAAAGCCATTGAAATTAGTCTTTCCATAAATATGTGACAATCATGACTCTTCAAACCTATCAATTTACTTTCATTCAAATCAATATATCTCCTGAGGTTTGAAGCATATCCATCATAAAATCGTACAAATTTCAATCATTGATAAACAACTTGCCTCTGCTCCTTATCCAATGTATAAACTGCTTTTGGTTTTGGTCCCCTATTGCTTGCATCTACATCTAGTGTTAGTCGATCATAAATATCTCTCATATCTTTTCTTGCGTTCAAGTTGTCTTTTATTTTTTCGGTGACATCCATTACAGTATTTATAATATTGTCGAAAACATTCTTTTCTATGTGCATGACGTCAAGATTATGATGAATAAAATAGGCCTTCCAATATGGTAGATCCCAAAATATACTGCGTTTTATCCATTTATGTGTACTTCCGTACGCAATAGTCGTGCCGTGAGGGTTCTAAATAACAGTTGAAAAGTCCTGCGCCCGCTCTCAAATTTGATCTCCGGTCAACCTCAATGGTGGAGGTGTTCTTTCAGTCTTATTCTTGATGAACTCTTTTTTATTCCTTCTGAATGTATGATTTATCAGTCAAAATTGTCCGTGACAGTCAAAATAGCTGGGCTTCTTTTCATGTTTTAATCTAAATGACTTTGATCTCTCCAAACATATCGGACATCCTAAGATCCCAGCTGTACTCCATCCAGATAACATTTCGTAAGCTGGAAAGTCATTTATCGTCCAAAGAAGAGTAGTCTTCATTACAAATGTTTGATCGGTAGAAACATCATATGTAAAGACACCTTCATCCCATAGCCGTTATAACTCTTCAATCAATGATTGTATATAAACATCTATTAACTTTTTAGGATTTTGCGGGACAGTTACGATCAATGTCAAAAATATATAAGGCATCTTCATGCACATACCAGGTGAAAGATTGTACGGCGTTAAGATAACTTGCGAACATGAATAACTTTTCTTGATTTTCCAAATGGGGTAAATCCATCAGTACAGAGACCTAACTTGATATTTTGAGGCTCTATCGCAAACTCAGGGTATATCTATCAAAATGTTTTCATGCCTCTGCATCTGAAGAATGACACATTAGACCCTCTTCTATTTCATGATTTGCATGCCAAGTTATGTGTTCAGTAGTGGCTTGAGACGCATAAAGCCTTTGCAATCTGGGGATTAAGGGCAGATAAAACATTTGCTTGCATGGTCTATGCTTCTGATTACGACCATGCCTCCCGTTAATCTTGTACCTAGGCTAGCTACAGAATTTGCAAGATTCTGCATTTTCATCATTTCTCCAATATAACATACAACCCCTACTACATACATCAATTCTTAAAACCGGAAGACCTAAGTTATCCACTAGCTTTTTCATATCGTAAAAATCACTTGGCATGATGTTATCACGAGGCATTGTTTCCCGTATTACTTCAACAAAAGAGTTGAAACAATCCGCAGACACATTGTGCTCTGTCTTGATATTTAACAGTCTTGTTGTTACTGATAACTTAATGTGGTTGTCACAACCTACCCATAAAGGTTCATCTGCTGCTTTCAACACTTTTCAGAACTGATTAGATGAAAAAGTTTCATCACACACATTATCATCAAAACCCGTTACTCCTATCTCTTCCAATTGTGATGCATGACTAGTACCCACTTATTCAAGTGTAGGAGTAAAACTAGTACTTACATGGTTCAATTTTGAAACAAAATTCTGACCAGCTGCATTAAACACCATTCTCTCATATGGGTTCAATTAGTCATAATAGCTACATTCTTCCCTAACTAAAAACTGGTCACTTCTTCGATATCCTTCATCAGATATAAATGGTTCACCATGGCAAGTCTAATTATAATAATTCGGAATAAACCAAAATCTACAAAGATGTTCTCTAACTTTATCACACACATTAAATTTACCATTATTGCACTTTTTACACGGACACCTTAACTTATTTCCATCCATGAACTCATATTTATTACTAGTAAAATCTAAAAATAGTTCCAACCCAGTATGAAACTCATCGGTCAATCCTCGACGTCCAAGTAAGTTCTTATTATACATCCAAGCCCTGTCTCTTTGCATTGTGTCTGTATAAAAATAAAAAAAATCTCGTAAAATATTAAAAATATCATATCTATTGTTTTTAATTAAAACCATAAAATTATGAAAATTAAAATTTTGTTTTTGACGCAGCAATTACTTTGAAATTGAAAAAAATGAAAAAATTACCATGTAAAGAGACTTACCCAAATATTTAATTGAAATCTTGGTAGTAGAAAGTGGTCAATTTGATAAGAATTGCAAAGTTCACTTGGATTGCGAGACCTTCAAATGGACACGTACCTAAAAAAAAGAAAAATCACTTAAGATTCATTTTTTAAATATTTTTTTAAATTTTTTTCCCCTTATATTTTTCTCCGGTCGACAGTCCGACGACCGGCTGAGGCCGGTAAGTTCAACCTCACCGGCCATGGGCGAGGCCGAGCAGCCTCGTCCAGGTGTAGCGGTGGACCTCGCCGTCACCCAGATCTGGGCGATGGCCATGGGGGGAGGCCGAGCGGCCTCACCCAGATCTAGGGGAGGCCGCGCGGCCTCGCCATGGTCGACCGACGGCCATGACAAGGCCACTCGACCTCCTCCAGATCTAGGCGAGGCCTAGCGGCCTCGCCATGGCCGCCGGTCGACCTCGCTGTCGCCCAAATCTAGGCGACGGTGAGGTCGACCTCCACACTTGGGCGAGGCCGCCGGTCAAATTCGCCGGCCATGGGGCGAGGTCGAGGCCTTGCCCAGATCTAGGGAAGGCCGAGCGGCCTTGCCTTGGCCGCCGGTCGACCTCACCATTGCCCAGATCTAGGGAAGGCCGAGCGGCCTTGCCTTGGCCGCCGGTCGACCTCACCATTGCCCAGATCTGGCTACGGTGAGGTCGACGGCCATAGGGGGAGGCTGAGCGGCCTCGACCCATGTCTGCAAGGCCAAGGCCGCTCGGCCTCCCCCCATGGCCGGCGAGGTCTCGCCGGTCGCCGGACCGGCAACTGGTCAAGAAGTTACAAAAAAATAAAATAAAAAAATAGTCAATAAAATAAAAAATTCGAATCCAGCGATAAATAGTTTTGCGACAAACTGTATTCGTCGCCAATTAGTCATGAAATTAGCTATAATACTTACCGGTAGAAAAGCTTTACCGAGATTGATTTCTGCACGCACGGATAATTGAGAGAAACGAAAGAGGGAGAAGGCGGGAGAAAAGCGAGGGAGATATGAGAAATCAGTACGGAAAGAGAGAAATTGACGGGTGGGGTGGATATCGCGAAAGTTATTTTCCATCATAAATTACAAATTAGCGACGAATCCATTTTCGTCGCAAAATCCGTCGTTACTTTTGTCGCAAAATGGTAAATTTCGTTGCATAAATTAGCGACGGAAAATAAATCCGTCACAAATTAGCAACGGAAAATTGGTTGCCGCTAATTTGCAACGGAAAATTAGCGATAGATTTATTTTCCGTCGCAAATTAGCGACGACTAATTTTCCATAGCTAATTTGCGATGGAATTAGCGACAGAGTTATTTTCCGTTGCTAATTTGCGACGAATTTTTATTTCGTGGCAAATTCCGTCGCAAATTAGCGATAAAAAATTCCCCATCGCAAAATTCATGTTTTTTTTTTGTAGTGAACCCTTCAAAATCAAAAAGGAAAAAATTACGGTGCCACATTAGACAATCTCTTTAGGATAACAGTATCTTTGTCTATTTAATTTATAGGGTAGGATAAACTTCTCGAGTCTTAATAATCTCTTTAGAATGAGTATGAATATAAATACAATATCAGTAGAGTAGAAAGAATAAATTTATGAAATCAATTAATTATCATGGAAGAATTGTGCTAATTTGTCAAATTTGAGGTGACGATCATCAGTCACTCGCCGAGTAAGGAATTTAGGTGGTCCATTGATCCTCTAGTTTTGGTTATTCGATTTTAAAAAATTCTTGTTTAGGCAGTTCATACCGTCCATACATAGTGGTTTTTCAGATTCGACGCTAAGCTTTCTTGTTGGTCTTAATTGTTTTGGAATTCAAAATAAATAAAAAAAATCGACGCCGATAGATCAAGGCTACGGCGCTTTTCATGCCTACTATATGTCAAATTTGTAATGGAGTGAGTTTCTTGACACTTGCATCACTCACGACTGACAAAATGTGAACCTAACATTTAACGGAATCAACCGCTACTTGCATATATTTACTAACTTATAAAGCATTTACTCATAGGAATCAACCAAATATTTAAGCTGCATTACTAGCAACTAATCCAGCCCTTTATAAGTCATATTAGGCTGGCGTGTGGTCTAACCTGATAAAATGTAACCCTATTTTGAATCGGGTAAATGGTGATTCTTAAGCTATAAATATGGCAGGTATTCACTAACTTAGAAAGCATTTACTCAAAAGGATCAATATGAATTAAAACCCAGCCAAATATTGACATTGCATGATCGGCAAGTAATCTAACCATTTTTCGGTCATAATTAGGCTGCCATATGGTGCAACATGACGAAATGTAAGCACATAGGGTAGCCACACTATTCCGATTCAAGTAACCACTGATTCTCTAGCTATAAATACGATTGATGCCCATCAAACTGATCATTCACAAAAGTAAAAAAAAAAGGCTCCATTCAAGCAAAGTGGTTAGAGATGTACCTCTATTCGGGCAGTGATCTATCAAAAAATTTCTTTGACAACAAATTTTGGTTTGCTAATTTTTTGGTAAATCACTGATCCGATTAGAGTTCATTCCTTTTATCAACATCAACATGGCAATGGTGAAAAGATGACGTATGATGTACCTCAGAATGCAATTCAAATAAGGCTAATGGAGTATTTATTGATTTTCTTGCTAATTCCTCAGGTTCTTATTTCTTATCCAATTCTCGTTCATTGTAGTGACGTGATTTTTCCTTTTTGTTCCTTCCTTCGTTGCAGGTAGAAGTGTCCTTCATGTACGTGGCATGAGGATCAATGAATTCACAAGATATGCCATATGTTGTTGTAATAAATAAGATTTTTGTATCAATTCTTATAGTAGAAGTTAAGGTCATTTAGGTTTTCTTTTGCGAATATTTGGTGAAGATAAAGAGAGATTGTAATCCGGGCAGGTGTAACTTTTTGTTACCGTCATTGTGATTATGTATTTCGGGATTTTTTTTGCTTCTTTGATGTTTGTAGCCCATTGTTAATTATGTGACCTTTCACTACACGACATGTGTCAGGAATGAGAAACGTGAAAGAGAAAAAATCAGAGAAGAATGCACACAAACTTTTTAAGTGAAAAACCCTTCAAAATCAAAACGGGAAAAATTACGGTGCCACATTAGGCAATCTCTTTAGAGTGATAGTATCTTTGTCTGGTTATTTTGTTGGGTAGGATAAACTTCTCAAGTCATAATAATCTCTTTAGAATGAGCATGAAGATAAATACAATATTAGTATAGTAGAAAGAATAAATTTACGAAATCAGTTAATGATCATTGAAAAATTGTGCTAATTTATCAAATTTGAGGTGACGGTGGTCAGTCACTAGCCGAGTAAAAAATTTGGGTGATCCACTAATCCTCTAGCTTTGGTTATTCGATGTTAAGAAATTCTTGTCTAGGAGGTTTATTTTTTTTTTGCTAGGAGGTTCATACCATCCATACATAGTGGTTTTTCACATTCGACGCTAGGCTTTCTTGTTGGTCTTTACATGTTTTGTAATTCAAAATAATAAAATTTGACGCCGATAGATCAAGGCTAGAGCGCTTTTCATGCCTATTATATGTCAATTTGGAATGGAGTGAGTTTCTTGGCACTTGCATCGCTCACGACTAATAAAATGTGAACCTAACATTTAACGGAATCAACCGTTACTTGCATCTATTTACTAACTTAGAAAGCATTTACTCATAAGGATCGCCATGAATTAAAATCTAACCAAATATTTACGTTGCATTACTAGCAATTAATCCAACCCTAAGTCTAATCAGGCTGGCATGTGGTTCAACCTGATAAAATGTAAGTGCATAGGTCAGCAACACTATTTTGAATTGAGTAACTAGCGATTCTCAAGCTATAAATATGGCACGTATTCACTAACTTAGAAAGCATTTACTCAAAAGGATCGACATGAATTAAAACCAAGCCAAATATTGACATTGCATGATTGGCAAGTAATCTAACCCTTTTTGAGTCATAATTAGGCTGCCATATGGTCCAACGTGATGAAATGTAAGCGCATAGGGCAGCCACACTATTCCGATTCAAGTAACCACTGATTCTCTAACAATAAATAGAATTTGTGCCCATCAAATTGATCATTCACATAAGAAAAAAACAGCCTCCTTTCAAGCAAATTGATTAGAGATGTACCTCTATTCGGGCAATGATCTACCAGAAAATTTCTTTAACAACTAATTTTGCTTTGCTAAGATTTTGGTAAATCGCTTATCCCATCAAATTTCATTCCTTTTGTCAATATCAACATAGCAATTGTGAAAAGATGTCGTGTGATGTACCTCGGTAATACGCAGTTCACAGAAGGCTAATTAAGTATTTATTGATTTTCTTGCTAATTCCCCAAGTTCTTATTTCTTATCCAATTCCCTTTCATGTGATTTTTCCTTTCTGTTCTTTCCTTCGTTGCAGGTAGAAGTGCCATTCATGTACTTGGCATGAGGATCGATGAATTCACAAGATATGCCATATGTTGTTGTAATAAATAGGATTTTTGTATTAATTCTTATAGTAGAAATTAAATTAATTTGGGTCTTCTTTTGCGAACATTTGGGGGAGATTAAGAGAGATTGTAATCCGGGCAAGAGTAACTTTTTGTTACTGTCGTTGTGATTATGTATTTCGGTCTGTTTTTATGCTTCTCTGATGTTTGTAGCCCACTGTTAATTATGCGACCTTTCACTATATGACAATTGTCAGGATCAAAGAGAAAAAAATCAGATAACAAGAAACACAAACTTTTTACGTGAAAAACCCTTCAAAATTAAAAAGCAAAAAATTATGGTGCCACATTAGGCAATTTGTTTAGAATGATAGTATCTTTGTCTGGTTATTTTGTTGGGTAGGATAAACTTCTCAAGTCGTAATAAAATCTTTGGAATGAGTTTGAAGAAAAATACAATATTAGTAGAGTAGAAAGAATAAATTTATGAAATTAGTGAATTATCATTGAAAAATTATTCTAATTTATCGAATTTGAAGTGACGGTGGTCAGTCACTGGCCAAGCAAGGAATTTGGGTGTTGCGCTAATTGTCTAGCTTTGGTTATTCGATGCAAAGAAACTCTAGTTTATGCAGTTTATACCATCCATACATTGTGGTTTTTGACATTCAACACTAAGCTCTCTTGTTGGTCTTACTAGCTTTGGAATTCAAAATAATAAAAATTGAGCTGGTAAATCAAGGATATGACGCTTTTCATGCCTATTATATGTCAAATTTGGTATGGAGCGAGTATCTTGACACTTGCATCACTCACTACTAATAAAATATGAACCTAACATCTAACGGAATAAACCGTTAATTGCACATATTTACTAACTGAGAAAGCATTTACTCAGAAGGATCGACATCAATTAAAACCCAACCAAATATTTACATTGCATTACTAGCAACTAATCTAACCCTTTATAAGTCAGATTAGGCTATCATGTGGTCCAACCTGATAAAATGTAAGCGCATAGATCGGCGACACTATTACCGTTTGGGTAACTAATTATTCCCAAGCTATAAATATGGCACTTATTCACTAACTTAGAAAGCATTTACTCAAAAGAATCGACATGAATTAAAACCCAGCCAAATATTGACATTGCATGATTGGCAAGTAATCTAACCCTTTTTGAGTCATGATTAGGCTGCCATTCCAACGTGATGAAATGTAAGCACGTAGGGTAGCCACACTATTCCAATTCAAGTAACCCCTTATTCTCTAGCTATAAATATATTTGATACCCATCAAATTGATCATTCACATAAGCAAAAAAAAAAAAAAGGGCTCCATTCAAGCAAGTGACTAGAGATGTACCTCTGTTCGGGCAGTGATTTACCAGAAAATTTCTTTGACAACAGATTTTGCTTTGCTAATTTTCTGGTAAATCACTGATCTGATCAGAGTTCATTCCTTTGTCAATATCAACATGGCAATGGTGAAAAAATGACGTGTGATGTACCTCGGTAATATGCAATTTAGAGAAGGCTAATTGAGTATTTATTGATTTTCTTGCTAATTCCTCAAGTTCTTATTTCTTATCCAATTCCCTTTCATTGTAATGACTGATTTTTCCTTTTTGTTCCTTCCTTCTTCGCAGGTAGAAGTGTCATTCATGTACGTGGCATGAAGATCGATGAATTCACAAGGCATGCCAAATGTTGTTGCGATAAATAAGATTTTTGTATCAATTCTTATAGTTGTAGGTCTTTTGGGTCTTTGTTTGCGAACATTTGTTGAAGATTAAGAGAGATTGCAATCTAGGCAAGAGTAACTTTTTGTGACCGTCATTGTGATTATGTATTTCGGGATGTTTGTATGCTTCTTTGATGTTTGTAGCCCTCTTTTAATTTTGTGACCTTTCACTACATGACGTGTGTTAGGAATGAGAAACGTAAAAGAGAAAAAATCAGAGAAGAAGACACAAAAACCTTTTACATGGAAAACACTTCAAAATCAAAAAGGGAAAAATTACGGAGCCACGTTAGGAAAGCTCTTAAGAATGATGGTATCTTTGTCTACTTATTTTGTTGGGTGGGAGAAACTTATCAAGTCATAATAATCTATTTAGAATGAGCATAAAGATAAATACAACATTAGTAGATTAGAAAGAATAAATTTATGAAATCAATTAATTATCATTGAAAAAATTGTGCTAATTTATCAAATTGGAGGTGACAGTCGTTGGTCACTAGCCGGGTAAGGAATTTGGGTGGTCCGCTAATCCTCTAGGTTTGGTTATTCGATGTCAAGAAATTCTTACCTAGGCGGTTCATGCCATCCCTAATTTATGAGATTTGACGCTAAGCTTTTTTGTTGGTCTTGATTGCATTTGAATTCAAATAAAAAAAACCAACGGTGATAGATCATGGCTATGGCGCTTTTCATGCCCATTATATGTCGAATTTGGAATGGATAGAGTTTCTTAACAGTTGCATTACTCATGACTAATAAAATGTGAACCTAACGTCTAACGGAATCAATCGTTACTTGCACATATTTACTAGCTTAGAAAGCATCTACTCAGAAGGATCGACATGAATTAAAACCCAACCAAATATTGACATTGCATGACTGGCAACAAATCCAACCCTTTATAAGTCACTATTAGGCTGGTATATTTGCCAACTGATAAATTAAGCGCATAGGTCAACGACACTATTTTGATTCGGGTTAATGGTGATTCTCAAGCTATGAATATGGCACATATTCACTAACTTAGAAAGCATTTTCTCAGAAGGATCCACATGAATTAAAACCCAACCAAATATTGACATTGCATGATTGGCAAGTAATCTAACCCATTTTGAGTCATTATTATGCTGGCATATGGTCCAACGTGATGAAATGTAAGTGTATAGGGCAGCAACAATATTCCAATTCAAGTAACCACTGATTCCAAGCTATGATTATGATTGATGCCCATCAAATTGATCATTCACAAAAGAAAAAAAAACCAAAAAAGACTCCATTGAAGCAAAGTGATTAAAGACAGACCTCTCTTCGGGCAATAATCTACTAAAAAGTTTCTTTGACAACAAATTTTGCTTTGCTAATTTTCTGGTAAATCATTGATCCGATCAAAGTTCATTCCTTTTGTCAATATCGACATGGCAATGGTGAAAAGATGTCGTGTGATGTCCTTTGGTGATATGCAAATCTGAGAAGACTAATTGAGTATTTATCGATGTTCTTGCTAATTCCTCAAAGTTATTATTTCTTATCCAATTTCCTTTCATTGTAACGACTGGTTTTTCCTTTTCGCTTCTTCCTGCGTCGCAGGTAGAAGTGTCCTTCATGTACGTGACATGAGGATTGATAAATTCACAAGATATGCCAAACGTTATTGTAATAAATAAGATTTTTGTATCGATTCTTATGGTAGAAATTAAGGTCATTGGGGTTTTTTTGCGAACATTTGATGAAGATCAAGAGAGATTGTAATCCGGGAAATATATTTGCTATTTCTTTTGCTTTTTTGTCTTATGGGCTACTATCTCAGAGTTGCACATCTCTCTACCAAACAAGTTCTCAAAAAGTCTCGACTACTTCACTGTCCGCAAAAAAAAAAAAGAAATCAAAAAAAAGAATACCCAATCAAATTGAGATTGCAAATAAACTTTATATGTTGCTTCGTAGGGGAGAGAGAGAGAGAAAGACTAGTCGCAATTATAATATTCTAAAGAAGACAAAAAAAGATAAGAGAAGCAAACGAGATCGCGGCGGTGACAACAACGTCCTCGTTTTGTATATTTTACAAGCTATCTACATTGCACCTCCCATAAGATCTATCATCTTCCTTCTATCGACAAAATCGCCTATTTACACATTTAATATGACATAACTAAATGTCCAAAATAATAATAATAACAAGGGTTAATACCACGAAAAACCCTAAACTGGTACACTTGTGACACATTTACCCCAAACTATTTTTTTGATCATAAAAAACCCCAAACTGGTACACCTGTGACAATTTTACCCTAAACTATTTTTTTGACCACCAAAAACCCCAAACTGGTACACCTGTGACAATTTTACCCTGAACTTACCACAAAAAACCCCAAACTGGTACACATATGACAATTTTACCCTGAATTAAAATTTTAATATTATTTTTTTTATTTTTTTCGAATTTTTATTTATTTTTATTCTTTTCTTTTCTTTTCTTTTTTCATTTTCAAACTTTGGCCGGTCGCCGGTTCGGCGACTGGCCATAGGCGTAAGTCGGCGAGGGCCGCCCTCGCCAGCGTCGGCAAGGGCGACCCTCACTGGCTCGAGCGAGGGTGAGCCCGCGAGGGGGACCCTCGCCCGCTTCGGGCGAGGGTGAGCCGACGAGGGCGTTGGTGAGGGCAACCCTCGCCCGCGTCGAGGGAGGGCGGCCCTCACCCAACGCAGGCGAGGGCCGCCCTCGCCTGAGTCGAGTGAGGGTCGCCCTTGCCTTGGGCAGGCGAGGACGGCCCTTGCCGGCTTCCGCCTCTGGCCGGTCACCGAATCGGCGACCGGCCAGAGTTTGAAAATGAAAAAAAAGAAAAGAAAAGAAAAAATAAAAAAATAATAATATTAAAAATTAGTTCGGGGTAAAATTGTCACATGTGTACCAGTTTAGGGTTTTTTATGGTCAAAAAAATAGTTTGGGGTAAATGTGTCACAAGTGTACCAGTTTAGGGTTTTTCGTGGTATTAACCCTAATAACAACACATTCTATGAAATATCTTCTTTTTTTATAATTTGTTAGCCCTCCTTAAATAAATAAGTCACGTGTCGATGAAGAAAGATCATGTGCTTTAAACTCCTTAATCGAGCGAATAACGCTTCAATTACGAATTTCTTTAGCAGATAAAGTCACGTAGCAAATCTAACAATGGCATGCAGATGTATGTGTACACATCTGGTTGGATGAATGAGTTACGAAGTGGATCGCAATGTATGTTGTCGACATTTTCGATATGTATGAGTCCATATTTTCTTAAAATCATTTATAACTCAAAAATAAGTGAATATAAAGTCTACGTCATATGAAAGGAAACATCACGGCAAACCAGCACGCTCCATGACAAGAACACGAACCTTCGCGTCATCGTACATAGGATAGGACGCGTTCTGTACATCCAAACCGCCCGATCGACAACAGGAAACCAAATGTAACCTCGATTTGTATTATTGTTTATCATATAAATAACATTGTTAATCATATAATAAAAAAAATGTCTAGGGCTTTAATCCCATCAGTCTTTAGTCTTTTTCCAAAACAAACAAAAGCAAGCAGCATAATATTCTGAAGAGAGTAGGTGAATACATTGATGCGTCATTGCGTGTATATACATCCAAACCAAGAACTTAGGGTTATTGACTAAGGACGGACCATTAGAAATGGATTGCTCACGCCATGGAAGAAAACGACTACGGTTATAGGAAAAAAATTATTAAATTATTTCACGAAGTTCTACCTTTGGACCTTTTCCAAATGGGTGCTTGTACGCTTTCGTCTCTAATTTTCTTGAGCGTAGAAGTCGATGATCTCCTCCACGTTCAGCTGGAACAGCGACGGACAGTCGTTGTGCATCAGCCACAGCATGTGCTCGAACAAGATCGCGTCGACGTCGATGAAGATCACCCTCTCCCTCCGCTTGCTCCGCTTCCTAGCGATGGGACCTCCTCCGTCTCCTTTGCTTGTGACAGCGTTGATCAATACCCTGAACGGGTTCTCCTCGAGCACGTACGCATCGACCAAGAACTCCCTCTTCTCCTTCCCCACCACCACAGTCACCAGGCCGTCGGGCTCGCCCAGCCCATCCTCGACGAGTTGCCGGTGCCCCAGCCGGGATCCCGAGCACCGCCGGCTCAATAGCACCACCGGCAGCACCAAGCAATCCATTAACAATATCACGCGAGTATAATTTGGGTGTAAGGGCAAGGAGCTTTGGAAGTTGAGATGAAGGAAGAGATGTGCATGCAAAATCAACGTATATATATGGTACAGTTAGATAGATAGATAGATAGAGAGAGAGAGAGTTGGATGAGTAATGGTTAAAATGGGGTATCGTAGACTTGGAGGAAAAAGCGTATGGAGAGATGATTGTTGAATCGGGGAGTGAAAGGGAAAGTCTCTTTCTTATGAGGAAGGAGATTATTTTAAAGAGTTTGACAAGGTCTCGAATTGGCCAGCCAACGGCTAGTGATAGAGAGAGAGAGAGAGAGAGAGAGAGAGAGAGAGTACGTAGGGCTGTGTCGCTTTTATGTAAATGCCTTTATATGCAGATTGTTGGCCGAAGACGGGACGTTGGAGTAAAAACTAAGAATCTGCTGGAGAGGGAGGTAGGAATTGGAATAAGACTGCCGACTAAAGAGAGAGCCAGAGAGAGGACAAGTAGAGTATTTGATACGTGAAATCGTCAGTGTTGAAAATAACTCGTGGGATTACTAGTCCAAGACTCTTCAAGTCGGCACCGCGAATCGCATTCTATTCCGTCTAGATTATTGGTCTGGGACTCTAGGTCAACACAGCGAATCGCGTTCGGTTCCTCACTTTCGATGTGAATAGTCGATCTACCTTTCTAAGACCGATGACTAATGAGGTGGATTCAATCCTACTGGAGAAAAGATCGACCCGAACTGCGAACCTTCGAAAACTAGCTATGCCCAAGGCTAAACTAGAGCCCCACATGACTAGGTAGGTAGTAGTCGAAAGATCATATCTAAGTACTGTATGATCTACCCATCTCTTCACATGGCCCCTGCTTCGCTTACTTTGGAGTCACTAAACAAAGAAGCATCCTTCTGTGTTGGTGAGACATTAAACTCTTTGATTACTTTAGAGGACCCCAACGATGGCTTCCTCGCTTACATTACTCACATTTTCGCATACATACTCATAAAGCGCGGAGGAATAGAATGTCGCATGCGAGTCTATCAGTCACATTAGACAACCGAAACAAGTGTATATCCACGGATTCGAACTCAGAACTCCCACTAATCAGCTGACCGGCAATCCCTCGTTCTTTCAATCTCACAAAGTAATAACAGCATGTGCGCCGTGAGTCTTCAGTGCATCGTTATGTCTTCAGGACTGCACTAATCCGGCGACGAAATGTATATAACTGTTGATTCTCAGCTCGCCAAGGTTCTAGTGCTAAAGCTATGCACGAGGACAAATTACCAGAAGCCATCTCTGAAAGTACCTAGAGCAAGAAATTTAAAACTCTAACACAAATCCACCCATTGAATCAAGAAACCATAGATGGGAAGTAATTGCCAAAACAAGTAAAGAATCCTCAAGAAAATGCTTCCCATGCTATCAACTATCAACAACAGCACCATGTTCCGATAAGATTCAAGTTAACAAGCCCCAGTAACCAAGTTCAGAAAGAGAATAAAGACTAAACAAGAAATAAAATGGAGTCGACGAGAGGATGCCTCATTAAAATGTCATTTGGGTGACGCCTGCCAAGTTGGCCTAATGTATATATATCTGCGGCTACGATGAACAATGATCTCAAGTTGAGTAGTACCCAGAAAGCCGGTTATATCTCAGTTAACTTCTTCAGTGAGGAGTCTGGCCAGCCCACAGATGGTGGTACATCTGCATATTGTGGATCGGCTGGCTAGAGTTGTTGTAGAGTCCGGAAGGTCGGTGATTAATTGGGCTATTACCATTTTCATCAGATGATTCGCCCGATGCTCCATCAGAAGGGGGGCTCACTGCCGTCCCAGGTGCACCAAAGTTCAACATATGGGATTGTGGACCCTGTGGCGTTGGAGAAGCATCAGACTTGAGAGCGCTCGAAGATGCTTTCTTCGAACTTGCAAGGAAGCTTCCAACAATAACCTGTCACACAATTTGGAAAGAAATAATGAGAGAAATCTGTATCGATGACATGGTTTCACCACTGCAAGGCATTTTCTAAGTTTCACCCCACCGAACTTTCAACAGGGTAGAAACTTCTCTCCTCCTCCTGATTCCTATCTAATGATCCAGGACAAGGGAGAACAAATTTCTGACTTTTGTGGCCACAAAGAGGCAGTGATTAGTTCTTCAGGAACTGGTTAACTTTAAATTGTTCTTGTGAGACCTTTCCCCAAGAAATGCCCCTAATCTGGGATCAACAGATTACATAACAATAAAACACGGATGGGACTTTGGCTTTCCACTCTGAAACAATGCAATCTTTTCTTAAGATTTATGTATATTAACTCACCTGTACAGGTGTAGCGGCGATTAGCAATCCTGCAACCCCTCCACCCAGCACTCGACCATCTGGCCCTGCTAATGACACACTTAATGCACCAGCTCTGCTACGACCAGTTTCATTTTCAGGACACAGGAAGGACCCAGATAGACAGATTATCTCAAATCGGCCCTGTAAGGTGTAAAGAGAGAATGGAAAGTCATTCGTGATGCTAAAAGAAATTTACAGTCTAAGACGCATTCAGAATAGTTCAGAAAACATTCTACACTGGCCTAAGGGTTACTCGATCATTTAAGAGTCAACGGCACCAGTGACAATGAAGAAATTCTTACATCATAAATTGACATTGAAGTTGCTCTTTTGCAGCTTTAAAAGAAAACCCTTAACTCAGTATGAGATCATCAGTTATGATGCTTCAAAAGGCGCAAGGAATAAATTTTAGGCATCAACATGAAGAGTTGATAATATTGGCAAAAAAAATGCTTGAAATACAAAGAATATTCACTTGAATTATCCAGTCAGGCAAATAGTGACTGGAACATCTACAGGTCTTAAAGCCAATGTGCAGTCAGGAGACAAACAACACGTTAACATTAGTCAGCAAGGGCTGCCCAATGAACTATAGAAACAACCAACAAAGTAACAAGTAGAATTGTCTAGCAAATCTGATTCAGAAAGACAACTATCAGTCATATGGAAGAGCTCCCCCATGAAGACAGAGCAAGTACTCTTCCGATGAACTGAACAGAAACAGATGAAGATACTAGATAGGAAAGTCTCAGTCAAAACATCTAAAATTCTCAACACCGCTGCTTTAGACATCAAAGCCTGTCAGAAAAGTAAAGTGCATGTTGTGAACAAGCACCTCAAGAATTCCATAAGATGCGAGATCAGATGAAAATACATTATTAAAATGTTTGGAGCAGATAGTATTGACCTCCATCAACTGACTACGCAATGATGAACCGCCAATCATTGCATCAACTGCTCTAAAGAGTCAGGTCAGCAATAGCACATATAACAGAAAGCAAACTTTAGAGAGGAAACATCGCTAAAAACCGGGTTCACTACATCGTTCTCTCATCCTCACCTATTTTACTATTCAATGACTTTCACCAAAAACCCTACCTATTCACCATGGTCTCTTCTACTAGAGAATCATCAAATAGCGGTGAAGACATCACCAACAGTGAAACATTTCGAAATGCTGTACATCCTTGACTTTTCCAATTTTTTTACCTATTGATGTTATCAGCCACTGTCACATTTTTTCACCTATTTGCAAAAGAATTCCTATCCTTCCTCAAAAGTCCATCTACAGCATGCAAAAGTATGTTGCTCAATAAAGTGGTAACCATATCTAGAAATAAATCCATCAAATTTTCGTTCCCAACTGAACTAATATTAAATCCATAGGCACCCTGAAGTTATTTCCTAATTCAGATTCATTAGTATAATTTCAGGCTTCTACTATTCTCCCATTATTTAGCGCATCACTACTCAAGGAACTTCTGTCTAAGGATTTTGGGTTCTCTCACCAACCCGCTATTTATGCTCTTTCTCATCATTATTGAAGTAGCAACATCTCTAGTGCTTAAAGAGTTTTCATTAACCCATGTAAGCATTTAGCAACTAAAACAAATGTACTTTAAGTTTGTGTCTATATCATGCTACTTATGAAAGACTGGCTAGGCAAGAACACGAAGATCACCTCATACGTCACAGTCCCACCATTCATTGCTGGCTGCCTGAGGGTTACATTGCAGATAGCTCCACTTGCCGAGAGAATACAAATTGTGCGAGGTCCTTGCAATGAAAAGGCCATAATTTTGGAGGCTACATCCTGCAAATCCAGAAAAATATATCTGAGGACCAGAGTATCTCTAATAGAAAGAGAACATCATTTATGCCATCTAATAGCACCTATACGAAGGTACAAGAAGAAGGGTTCACCAGCGCATTCCCCCCACACGAGAGAGAGAGAGAGAGAGAGAGAGAGACAACAACACGAGAACATTATTTATGCCATCCGATAGAGTATCTAAATGAAGATATCCATCACTCACAAGCGTGTCGGCACGTGCACAGGAGACGCATTTACTATGAAAAGACGACCTCATTTCTTCTAGTACCGTTGGAAACAATATATAGCAATTTTAAGTTCATTGAAGATGATCTATAATGACCTCGCGTTCATATGATTAATCTTCCTTATTGGCACACGATCCATCAATTATAAGGTGTTGCATCTCATCCACGTGACCGGAAAAAGATACAATTGATCAATTATAAAGCAAGTATGCCTATCAGCATCCCTATGTAGACAAAAAAAAAACAACTGGCTACTTCCATCTACGAAGTATATCGGAACTTCAGGCTTCTCAATCAAGCAAATCACCTTCATTCATCTAAAACTTCGAATTGAAAAACCAGGATAAACGTTGAACTAGAGAAACACTCTTCGCCCAAGACACAGTTGTCAAGAAACTCCAGAACAATCAGTATTGCATCAGCACAAAAAAGAAAAACACGAGAGAAAAATCACTGTTTGTCGAGCTTAGAACCGCGCACAAAAAAGAACACCCAAAAACTACACACATTAGAACCCTAATGCAGCTGAACTTCAGTGACCACATTCTTCTCCATTCAGGACCATCCAAACCAAAAACGGAAAAAATCCACATACCTCACCAGCGTCGACATGGATCACATGCGGAGTAAAACCAACTCCACCAGCTCCTGCCACCATAAAACAAAACTCAGCTCGACGTTGGTCAAAATCACACCTTTACATTTACAAACCCCAGAACATAAAGGAAATGCTCAACCCAAGCGACTCACACAATCCACCCAAAACTGCAAAAGAAGAAAAGCTTCGTCTTTTATGAGAAAAAAAAAATCACCTAAAGCATCCATTTGCTTCTTCCCCAGACCAGGCGGCCTCCCCCTGTGCTTCTTGGCCTGCTGCTCAGACGAGCCCGTGAGGTTCCCATCACCTCCGCCGCCACTGGTTCCGCCGCCATGGTGGTGGTGGTGGTGGTGGTGGTGATCCCCGCCAGAGGAGGAGTGCACTGAAGTGGGTCCGAGCCCTAGGGCAATGTTGCCCTCGGGAGTGTACTTCCTGGGCCTCCCGCGCTTCTTCTTGGCCGGCTCGATGGAGAAACCGCCCGGCCTCAGCCCCGCCTGCGACGATCCGTCGTAAATGCCGCCAGCATTATTGAGCGAATCCATCCCCTCCGTCTGCTGCGGCTGCTGCTGCTGCTGCTGCTGCGGCGGGGGCGGCGGCGGGCCCCCGGAGCCCACCATGGAGTTGAAGGGGAACCGGTGCTGCATCATGACCGCCGGCGAATTGGGGTTGATCAGCTGCTGCTGCTGCTGCTGCGACCCCTGCTGCGGGCCGCCGGCGGAGTAGGAGCCGGCGGAACCCCCCACGACCCCCACCATCCCCGGTGGCGGTGGCGCGTCCCTCGAGTCCATTCCGCTCGCGGGTTGAATCCCCTGATCTGCGAAAGCTCACCCCTTTTTGCTTCTTCCCCTGTTTGGGGTGGGGGCGTAGGGGTGGCTCCTCGGGTGGCTTAAAGGCGAGATTTTTATTGTTGGGAAGCGAAGAGAGGGAAATGAGCAGCGTGAACGCAGGTGAGGTTTGGTTTTGGTTTTGGTTTTGTTTTTGTTTTCTGAACTCTGAAACTCTTTTCTTTTTCCCCCTTTTCCTTTTTTTTTTTTACACAATCGAAGTTTCAAAGCGTAGAGGACAGGGATAGACCCTACTTTGGATGGAGAGAGGGATGGAGAGAGACAGGGACAGAGATTGGGGGGCTGCTTATATAGTGGGGGGAGGCCACGGTGAATAGGTAGGGTTTTAAATATTTTGCCAATCCGTGGGGTTTTGGTGTGGATTTTCTTGTGGGCATTTGGCCCTTCGATCCAAATTGGCCAAATCTGATCCCGTTTTGCCGTTTCGTACCCAACATTGCCCTTGTTTAGGGCCATGGGAGAGGGGCGATGCCCAAGATCCATATCTCGGGCATTTGCTTGTATGAACACAGGAAGCATCGCATGCATCGAGCTCGTGTCGGGGCTCGGCCGTGAACCGTCGCCGGCTTTTCAGTCCGTCCTTGCTCGACGTGACCCTGTTCGGAAAAAATCTGCATGCGTCGAAACCCTCAGGGGCCGTCGAATTCATATTTGGGAACATACCGCATGCGTCGGGCTCGATCGTGGACGACCGTTCGAAAGATTTGGAAAGATTTGCACGCATCGAAATTCGTATCGGGCTCAATGATTAAGGACCGTTAATTTCGGTTTTTCTTCGTTCGAAATGGTTTATTTGGAAAGATATGCATGCGCCGAACTCGTACGTGCTCAATAATTACGGGCCGTTAACTTCAGTTTTTGCCTCTTTGGAAAAATTCACGTGCGTCGAACTCGCGCGTGCTCAATCATTAACGATCCATAATTTCGATCTTTCCGCGTTTGGCGGCACTTATTTGCATTAGAATTTTGCATGCTACAAACTTGTACGTGCTCAATTGTCGAAAAAATTTGCAATTTTTCCAATTTGATATCGCTTATACGGAAAAATTTCATATGCGTCGAACTTGCAAGAGGTCAATAGATAAGGATAATTAATTCCTCATTTGGCATCGCTTATGTAAAAACTTCATATGCATCGAATTCCAACATGCTCAAGAGGTAAAGACGGTTTTTCCTCACTCGACATGGCTTATTTAGAAAAATTTGTATGCATCCAACTCATGTGTACTCAATCATTGGCGATTTCTAATTTCGATTTTTCCTTGTTCGACGTAACTAATTTGGAAAATACTTTTGCATGCTACGAACCTATCACATGCTCGATTGTTAATGAATCATCAATTTCAATTTTTCCGCATTTGACATAGCTTATATGGAAAAAATTTTCGTGTGTGTGGAATTGGTGGTAAGTGCTCAATGAATAAAGAGGAAAATTCGATTTTCCCTTCTTCAACGTCGCTTATATGGAATTTTTTTTTTTGACAAATTCTAGAATACACGCTTTATGAGTAGGAATTCTTAAACTTTTCGTTGTATTCCATATTAGACATGGTCCATCCAATGATTCACACGATGTAGACATACCAATTATGTGAAATTTGGTCTCGTCGACTCTGATACCATTTATGAAAAATCAAAATAGTTAACTTTTTTTTTTGCGGGAAAGAAAAATCGAAATGGTTACTGGAAAAATCTAAAAGGTTACTTGTTTTTTAGTTGGATACTATGCTTGGGTGGGATATGTCCCTTTTTGGCCTAATTGCTAGTATGGATTATCCCAAAGTTCCCAATGTAATAATTGCGGTTAAACTGCTCATTATAGAAAGAGTATCTAGAATGAACATTGATGAGCAAGATCTGATCTCTTGGGGTATAACTAGGAAGAACATTAATAGAAAGCCATGTTTTCCCATATGCAAGATAGAATGGTATTATTTTGAAAAATCGAAATGGTTGGTTGTTTTGCAGTTGGATACTAGACTTGGGAGGCAGTGCCCCTTTTTGGTCTAATTGCTAGTTTGGTTTTTTTTTTTATAAGGATGACGATGTAATAATTGCTGTCAAATTGCTCACTATCATATAGAAAGAGCATTAACTGGAAAGTTGTTTATCTCTTGGATGAAGTGAAGCCTAAAGAGAGAAGCATGAGAGGAGAAATGAGCAATTCTAGAGAACTCGAATGCCAGCTCTCGAATGCCAGGTCGGATATTTCTTAGTGAGTGTTGTTTATAGTCACGAGCCATAACTTCTTGCCACATCCCAATATGAATCAGATACTTAGGTCTTTTTCACGTACCTATAGGTATCTGTTAGTGATAGACCACGTCAATATTATAAGTACTAAATTATCAAGAAAATACGAAATTTTTAGACTCCTGTGAAAGACGAACAAAAATATTTTGGAGTGAAATATAAGGATACCGAGGATGGCTAACAATTTTGGAGTGAAAGACTATAAAACGCACGACTCTTACTCTATTCCAAAAATATTTTCTTAAAAATAATTCGCTTACATCACTTACAAAAATAAACGAACAAAAAGAATTTTCATCATCCACTAAAAAATTTAAATATAAATTATTATCGATAATATTTTTATCGATTAATTATTTTAAATAATCATTTTTTGAAAAAATAGTTGTTTTATTCGATTTTTCGGTGACTTTTTATTTTATTGTTTTGGAGATTCCTAGCTGCATCTCAAGTCCCATCCTCATCCGTCTATATATTTTTTAATCAGGGCAGGGAACTGGAGGAGGGGGGAGGCAGGTAAAAAAAAGTTGAATCCAAAGCACCGATCCTGCCCCTAATGACTGCATAAAGGCACCATAAGTCAAACTTGTCATGCCAAATTCAAACATAAAAGTAACACCTTTTGGCCTTCCCCCCAATCACCCCTTTTTCAAGATTCCGGCTCGCATCCAGACGAGGGGTACCCGACACGCCCCACTTTTCCCCTCCTGTTTCGCAAGAACGAAATGCGGACCAACTGAGGCCCAAGAACCAAAGCTTGGCACTAAATACCGTGTCAGCTCTCTTCACACAGAGAGAGAGAGAGAGAGAGAGAGAGAGAGATTCCACCATGTGAAAAGATCAGCATGTAGGAGAAAGGAGATGGAAAGAACTACTACAGGAACTTCAGGAAACAACTCGACCACACTAAAGCCATACGCAAGTGAGCGGAAGATGAGACGTCGACAAATGACAACCGATTCTCGTCGCTTACATGAATAAATCAAATATACAATTCCAAGCTCCAGAAGTTGATAGGACCTGACCTAAACGCGCAATTCGAAACGTCCCTGTGAATGAAAGATAAAGCCTTTACAACCACGAATTAAGAATAGTAACCATATTTGACAGGCTCATATTTGAAAAATGATAAATTCCTCCGCAAGACAATGGAGCAGAAAGCGAGCGACACCGCGTTCATCTGCTCGAGGATAACCAAGCTTTCCACTCGTAATGGCACTGGACTTGACAATTTCTCATAATTTCAGCTGCTACTCCGATGCTTATGAGCTCCAAGGCGGCAATACAAATGCTTAGCACCTAATCTCATAAGACCCTGCTTTTGTTATGTAGCGGACCCATTCAACCGTGTTGTATCCACTCTTTTCCCACACCTGCGGCGAAGATGATGTTAGCAAACCACCCCTGGTCACACTGAAAAAGGTATGTACATCATACACAAGGCAACAATACCTTCAGGAAGCGGACACGTAATCCAGATGCTGTGAACATTGGAACCTGCAAGCAATATTGATGAGATCACTAGAGAACAGGGGGGATGATGGAAGACACGGCAGTGCATGTCAAAATACACATATCTGAGCCATGAGATTGCAAGCTTCAAAACAAACTATATTTAGTTGAAGACTTCATTTTCAACTTTTGTTTAGGCCAAGCCAGACTGCCATAATTACAGCAGGCAAACTCAAGTTGGCAGACGAATGGACAGCGACAAACAAGCCAAAGAACCAAAAAAAGACTTCAAAATCTCGAGTTCTTTTTTAAGATTTTGGCCCCATTTCAAACCAAAAGGCTAAATAAGAGATATATATATATATATATATATATATATATATATCTGGAACCAGCAGGTGGGCAATTGTAATTCTCTAAAGGATTTATTGAAGGAAAAACCGCCTAAGCACACGGGTTGCAACATGGAAGGATACTCAACAAAAGCACTGCTAGTGGATAAGGGAAGGAGCAATCAAGCTCAACGAAGGACAGGCAAAATCAGTGGTGTAGGATATTAGCACCCCTGAAATGAGATACGAAATTTGTCAAATAAGCAACAAACCTTTCATCCCTTATGGCCAAAAAAGTATTGAGAACTTCTTCGCTCACCAGTAAATTTGGTGAAGAAATGGCACCACAAAGAATGAATTTTACACTATAGAGACTTTAGAAAAGTTTATCCACTCATATTATCAATCCTCCAGACAGAAAACTACTAATCATGCATTAATCTTAAATATTCAGCTAAGGAAGAGAAAAAAAAAAAGAAGAGCTCATTACCAAAAAAAAAAAAGAAGAGCAGGAAGTTCAACTTTGGAGAAGCGTAATTTTATGAAAAAAGGAACCACATCCTATAGATTTGATTTAATGGCACTAAATATGAGTAGTTTTTTCACCTGAAACTCCATCTGAATTGGTGGCCTTGTCCAAGATTTCTTTTCTCCCATTGTTGATATTAACTCAACTTCTGCACTCATAGTTGGTTCCGTTTGTCCAGGGAACTTTCTTATCCTGAGGAGCCACAAGACATAATGAGTATGAGTTTCTCAACCAAGCATAATCTAAAGAGAGAACCATTTTGTCTGAGCATAAGAAACACATGAGTTAATGAAAGGTACGTTAATAACTTAGAATAAATTCTATTTTGGGGTTGTATCTACTATTTAGTATGGCAACAGAGTAAGAAACACGTGAGTTAAGAGTGTACATTAAAAAATTCTATCTTCTAGAAGATGTCTTTTAACCTCACCAATCACCAAATAGGAAGAAAGAATACCACGTGTTAATAATTTATTTGTACATTAACTTTAATTAAAAAACTAAAATTATCTTAGTTTTTGGATAACCTGCGCATGCCCATTTGGGTTTTATATTTTAGTTTTTAAGTTTATAGTTTATGTACAAATAAATTATTAACATGTGGCATTCTTTCTTCCTCTTTGGTGATTAATGAGGTTAAAAGGCATCTTCTAGTAAATAGAATTTATTAATGTACACTCTTTACTCATATTGTTCTTACTTTGTCGCCATACTAAATAGAAGATACAACCCCAAAATAGCATTTATTCTAAGTTATTCTAAGTCCAACCATTCTACAAATAAGACCTTTTTCGTACTCCAGTTACTTATGACACAACCAAACAATCAAAATGAGAACCTATCAATCTTATATCACGTGCTTTCATGAAGCAGTAAGGGGCTTGGGAGAACAACAATGTCCCATAATGGACTCAAAATGGAAATAGGTAATTAGAGCTAGACCATATGCTGGAAAGGAGAAACCAGAACAAATTCCAAACTTTATTATCCTCCGAGTTAACATACTCACTTCCAAACCAAGCAATCAATAGCAGCATTATACTTTGCTCGTCCTGATGTCACCTGGAAACTGGTCTTTGCAGTTTGCTTTGGTACAGGAACTTTAATGACAACCCCAAGAGCAAACATTTTTGGGCCAAAAACACTCTTTACCTGGAGATTAACACAGGTGAGAAAACCAAATGACCATAGACAAGGCATAATCACTTTGCTTCACTAATAATCATTACTAACCTTGACATTTACTTCCATTCTTGTTCGCCCGAGTTCCTTTATCGTCGGCAACACTCGAAATGGAAGATTAACACCCTCCGTTATTCGATACCTACAGAATATAAGATGAATCAATTAAAAGAATGCATGATTACTAGCATTAAAGTACTTATACTTATACATAGAATAAATGGTAACAACCAAAATAAGCAATTATTTGTATTGTTCAAACAACAAATAGATGCTGCAAAAGAGGAAATCACAAGCTTACTTCATCAGTTCAAATTCACCATCAGGAGGCACAAAGCTAACAGTTTTTTCTGAGTTAAACCTCGTCAAATTTACACATTGGTGGAATGTGACATCATCGAGCTCGATAGTTTTACCACTGCAAAAACATTCGAGTGTCATAGACGAGAACACCAAAACAAACATATAATACCACAAATAATTAGTGAAAACTTAAAGGCCAAAATCTCACAAGCATAAAGTGAAGAGAAGAAACACAATGCCGGAAGAAAAATGATTGCTTAAATGAGCTGGGAACGAATTGGTATTAGCAAGGTCACACGCAATGTGCATTTCAATGCAAAAGCAACTTGAACATCATCAAGCACAAAAAGCAAGAGTCTTTTGATTTGAATAAACTTATGGGTGACAGACTACCTTTTAATAGGACGAGATTTAATCTGCGACTCTTTCTCAAGGCCAATTTTATCATTTAAACCCAACTTCAGATCAGGCATTCCAGAGAGAAAGCACTTCATAAGAATCTTCCCCGTCACATCACAACGCAGGACACTTCCTGTATTTACCAATTTGTGGTGAGCAACAAAAGAAATCAATATGGTACTTTTGATCCAAAATATTGGACCTACCTTTTGAAGACATAAGAAGATTTACACTTTCCACAATATCAAGAAAAACCTGTAGAAATGAAGTTCATGATCACATAACAGGGTGATATCATAGATAAGAGCCAAAGCACAATCTCAAAGTCACCTCATTCTTCTTGTAAACCAGCCCTTCCCTCCGCCAACCAACAGCACCAGTGACTTGTAAGGTAGCATTTGGCACAGGTTTATCTGAAGGCTGTTAAACTCGTAGGAGATAGCACAATTAGAAATTACCAAAGAAGATGAAGAAGAAGAATCATTCAGAGAACACTTTGGAAAACCATGTCAGGATTAATTTAAGCAATAAGATACCAACCTTGGAAGAAAATGGCGAGCGGACTCCTTCTTGAGTAATGTACAGCTTCAGGATTTCAGGGGAAAGATTTTGAGGATAACCGAAGTCCATGATCTCTGAAATGAATGTTATGATGAGGAATGTCAATAATCCATTCCTGTACTGGAGATTCTAAATAATATTCTAAAGAGAACTATCTCGCTGATTTCGCAGCTCTACAGAAAACATCTAGCTAGCAGGCACCCCAAGCACATGCATGTGAGCTCCAAACGATCTTCACACTTTGAGAAACAACTAAAACTAAACTACGTAGAATACACATGCTTAAATATATACTCCTAAGAATTCTCTATTCATGCTTTCTCGCTTTGCTTTAAAGCAGTATAGTCAGCCATCCTACATCCAACCATCCCCACCCTGAATAACCGATCAATCTAGGCTCATGTCCTGCTTTAAGTTAGCTACTGCATTTTGCGTCCTCTTAAAACTCATCAAAACTTCTGTTTTAGAAAGGGGAAAACTCATGTGGTTGTTGTATTAGCAAGACATGAGAGTCTACTATCATAAATACTGCATCATGACAATTGATCCACATGAACAGTAGTGGTATGAGGTAAAGTAGGCATATCTCTAGAAACTTTTATTCTCGCTTGCTCCTCCAGGACAAAAACTAGAATCTTGTCAACCACACAGGACCTTTTGCCCAGGATTATTTACAATATTCTACCTTATTGCAACCGGAAACAAACAATTAATTAATTCAAGTCTCTAACTTACCATCCAAAAGCTCATAAATGAGAACAAAATTATTACGAATAGCATCTTCATCAAAGGATCCTCCAAAATAAGATTTGAAAAGGGAAACGGCCTGCAAGAAAGAGAAATTGTATCAGGCATTCATAGCTATCCATTCCCTTGAAATATGATTGCACCACAATTACATCATTCATCCTAACCCTCCTATTCTTCCACAATCATGTATATTTTCTGATGCATGCGGCAGTTATGGTTCTGCTTCTGCGAAAAAAATTATAATGCTTGAAGAAAGTCCTGAGCAGTCTATTCAAATCTCCATTGAGACCACGGATAATAAAAGTCAACAGCTAATGAGAGCACAAACTTCAACTATCAAAACAGAAGCAGGTGCAACTTGTCCTAACAATGACTTAGCAGCGACGGTGAAATTTCACAATGAGACCAAACAAGTAATCTATGAACTAAACAGGAATTCAGGATTTGCTAACTTCAAAAGAGGATGACATACTGTGGAAGAAGCTTACCTCCACAACGAATTTAAAAGCACAAGCTACATTAGCATTGCTGCTGACAACTATCACAATGTAGACATTGCTAATTCTCATGTAAAAGAATGAGCAACCACCAATCTGGCGCACGGGGCAGGTACCGAGCTCTTTTGTCTGCATGATGTGCATGCGGAAAGCATCCACCATATTTCCCCTAAAAGAAATTACTCATCAGAATAATAGGAGAGGTTAAGGTAGATAAGACAGAAACAGTGGTAAGGAGTTTTGCGGCGAACAACTAGAGGGCCTATTATTGGAAAGTGTTATCTTGAGTTAACTAAAGGAATGCAAGGGTTTACATGACAACAACCGATAAAATGAATAATACATTGGCCTGATTGATATGCACGGGTAACCTCCCTCCAAATTACATTCGTAAAAAAGCTACGATCAGAGGCCATAAAGCTGTCAAGTTGCATATACACTATACACATAGATCACAACAAAACCATTGGCAGCAGCACCTCCTACAATTTCATGCCGGTCGCAATCCTCTAAGCAGTTTAAATACCGATCAAATAGCTGCAAAAGTACATCCTATCAAAGAAACACTACGCCGATGCACCGCACACAGCACCATCCAATTCTCACGTCTTTGCTACCTTCCGAACACCTAACCCCGATTAAAGACAGGCCCCAGTGGATCGCCCGGTAACCAGAACCATCCCTAATTCTCAAGCTCTAGCAAACAAAACTCACGGTAGACAGCTCGACTAACAGCAAACAACAACAACAACAGCACAAGCCGTAACGATCTCCATCCGGAAACTACGACTCCACTAAGCTCCCCAGAAAGGGGATCCGCACTTCGCTCATCGGAAGAGACGAGGGGAACAATCGACCTAGCTAACCAGGAATCAGCGGGATCGGAGTCAAAATTCAGCTACCGCGCAACGTCAACGAAGCACGCAGCGGAGGGGGACTGTTACCCGACATCGTCGCGGTAGAGGCGGTTGATGAGGACGTCGCCGCGGAGGTTCAGGAAGTAGATGGCGGAAGCAGCCACCGGCATCGTCGCCGATCCTCCCCACCCGCCCCACAGCCACACCCCCGACGATCCGATCAATCGAAGGACCCCCCGCCCCTTCTTCCCCGCCGCCGCCGCCGCCGCCGGATTCGGAGATCTGCGGGAACGTTCGCTGGAGGCCCGCGAGCGATTTACTGCATTTGAAATTTCAACGGCGATGGAGGATGCGGGATTGAATGAATTCGTGGTGAGAGAGAGAGAGAGTGATGGAATGAATTTGGGGGAAATGGCGAGGAGCTGGGGTCAGCGAAATCGGGTCGCCTTGCCTTTGTTGAATCTGCTTCTCACGTGACACTAGGCTGACGGCACGTGCTCTTCTTCTTTGCTTTCCTTTTCCCCCCTCGATTCTACCTAAAAATGATCATTTACGTCGTTTGGAATACTTAGCCGATGGAAAATATTTTTATTAGTGATTTTTCATTCATTTCGCAGGCAATACAAGCTTTTTTTTTTTAGGAAATTATTTTCTAAATCATTCATTTTCCGTGTAACAAATGCACTTAGGTTGTTAGATTGTATGGATTTTTAATCTGGATAGAACGAGAAATTGAGTGGGTTTGCTATATTCTATCAACTATTTTGGGATACTTTCATATTCTATTTTGTCCATTGTTTGGCTTGAAGGGCATATCGATATAAATGAATATAAAAATGTGCGAACTGGAATGATAAGAATCTCTCATGATTCATCGTTAAACAAACCATAAATGCACAAACCCAGATAACTTCCATCAATCAATTCGTAATTATTTTACGATCCACATTAGTTCAGCAATGACAAGAAATGTAAGTGACCTATAGCGACATCGATAAGATGGATCAACCTACGAACACCAAATCTTGCAAAAGACAGAAAATATGATTATTCATTTTTGTGATTTCGAAAAGTATAATGCTTTGAGTCTCTCGCTACTTTTGTAAAGCTTCGATATGAAACACAAAACTATGGAAAAGATTAGTTATGACTCTTTTGCTGCTTTCGTGGACTTTTGATATAATTTAGAGAGTTATGGAGGAAAAGGGATTTTGGCTCTCTCTTTGTTTTTCATGTTGTTTTGATGTAAACAAAGGAAAATGGAGGAGCCGTGAAGCTTCAACATAAACTAAATATATGAAGAAGATGTAGACGGAGTGAATTAAGAAGATCTGTTTCAAGTTTGCATTTGTTTATTTAAAACCGAAGTTCTTCTACTTCATTTTTATTTACTTTTTTTTAAAATTACTTTTCCTCCTTTTATTTCTTCTTTATTCCTTCCATCATTCCTTAATAAATTTTGATTAACTATTTTTTTTTTATAACCCAAGGAACCCCCGCACGGCCGACAGCCGGGGAGTAAACCTTGGGGACGACACGTGCTAGCCACCACACACATGCCACCTGTTGAATCACCCTGCGGCGCCCGGGATTCAAACACTCAACCTTTTGCGAAAGGAAGAGTGCGCACTCTAGCAGCGCCACCCAGGCGGGTGGTAAATTTGATTAACTATTAAATCATATTCTCGACCAAAAAAATATTAAATCATACTAATATGCCTGAAATTTGTAATAAACATAGATACTGGATAGATATATATGTTACAACAAAAAAAAGAATTGATATATATATAGAGAGAGAGACAATAGAAGGAAATTTAAATATATAAATAAATAACAAAAAAATCTACATCTTTTTTTTGTTATTTTGAATTTTCTTTTCTTATTAGACACAAAATATTATTTTATATTTAATTATTATTTTAATATAAGAAGTTTGTTATTCGAGAAAAATAGCTTTTTTGCCATGGATATAAGAAATTCTTTCCACCTTTTATCTCACTTCTTCCATGGAATATTTTTAAATTCTTTCCACCTTTTATCTCACTTCTCCCATGATAGCTTTTATCGAATCCCGACTTTTATCCTAGCTACTAAATGTAGCCTTAAATGAAAATTAGATAGGTTATGGGATGCATGATCTTCTTTGGAAAAAAAAAATCCAGCGTGAAGAAGAGAAATGTACTTGCTATAAATCAATCAAATGTTATTAGATAAAATCGGCAACAAAATATAAAATACTCGACAAATCCCACCATTTTTTTTCGTCCAAAGTATAAATCAAATTGATTCTAGGGTAAAAGATATAAAAAAAAACTTCAAACTATGCACATTATGACATATTTACCTAAATTTTTTTGTGGTATCAAAAATTTCAAACTTGCAACCATGTGACTTATTTACTCCAAATTTTACTCATGTGATACATTTTTCCTAAACTTTTTTGTGACACAAAAAAGCTCTGACTTGTATCAATGTGATATATTTATCTCAAATTTATTTTTTATGACACCAAAAGTCTCTCAAACTTAGACCCGCGCTACACATTTATCCTCCTTCAAGAGTTTTTTTTCTTTTTTACTTTTTTCCTTCCTCCTTTGTGTTTGCTGCTGCCTTGGCCACCGTCCTCACCGTTGCCAAACCAAAGAAGAAAACAAAGGAGGAAGTTAAAAAAAGGGAAAAAAATGAGAAAAGAAAACATACAATGAATTGACATTTTTGCCACGTGAGTGCCGCGTCTGCATTGTTTTTTTTTTTGTTGTCCATGTAAGCGGACACATAAGATTTTTAGCAACTTTCATTAACGGTTTTGACAAAGGGTAAATATGTTATACGAATACAGGTTTTGGATAAATGTGTCACATGAATACAAATTTGAGGTTTTTGGTATCACATAAACAAGTTTAGTGTAAATGTGTCTTAGGAATACAAGTTTTGGGTTTATGGTGTTACAAAAAAATTTAAGCTAAATGTGTTGCAATGAATATAATTTGGAGCTTTTTTAACTTTTTTCTTTGATTTTATATACTGAAATCAATCTACCGTTCCTCGCTCTGCCCAAGAAACCCTATGGGTAATATTCTACTCATCTTTTGCCTCGACGAAACACCAACCATGTCAATAACTAAGTTTTGTTTGTTTCGCGAAAAATGAATAATTTAAAATAATCATTCATATCACTATAAATAAATTAGTTAATGAAAAATATTTTCATTATCTATAACAATTTATGTCTAAATATTTTTATGGGCAATCAAAATATTTTTCGTTCATTTATTTTTATAAAGTGATGCAAGTGATTATTTTTAAGAATTTTTTTTTAAATTATTCATTTTTCGCGATATAATGAAGCCTAAATAAGAAAATTCATGTGAATACAAATGGAGCCTATCATCCTCATGTGGAGAAAAAAGGATTTAAGTTGTTGTCATAAGTATGCAAAATGCAGTCATATTTCCTATTCAAAAAGATTTTTAAATAGAAGTGGATACTGGATAGAAATGGATGGATATGTATGATCTCTTCTCACCAACACCACATAACCAATCCAATAGCATAAGAGAATTAATGCAACTGATGGTATTTAGTGATAAAATTTTTTGGTAATTATGAAAATTTAGCATAAGAGAAGGGTTAGTACCTCGAAAAATCTCAAATTGGTATACCCGTGACAAATTTACCCCAAACAAATTTTTGACCACCCAAAATCCCAAACTGATACACTTATGACAAATTCACCCCTTGTTAATTTCCGTTAAACCGGATTAATATCGTGGAAAAATACAAATCGGTACATCTATGACTAATGAAGGGTGGAATCCCAAATCGGTGCACCTATCAACTTGCAACATGTCATCCAATTCAGTAATTTGACAGTAAAATTTAACGGAAACTAATGGAGAGTAAATTCGTCACAAGTGTATCGGTTTAGAGTAAATTTATCATAAGCGTACTAATATGGGTTTTTCGTGCTGTTGACCCAAAAAAAGAACGAGGAATGAAAATGAATGGATAGAGAAAAGAGAATTCTCTCGTTATCATTTTGTCCTCACTGTTTCGCTAATTAATATCATATACAACAGAACGAAATAAGAAAATTCACGATACCGATCTTCCTTAGTGAAAAAAGGTTAAAAAGTTGTGTGTCAAATAAGGGTGTGCAAAGGAACCAGAAGCCACCTAGATCGTTCGAAATCGGATCAGATCGGCCGGAATTGGAGGTTTTCACGGGGACCAATCAAGTTCCTAGTTCCCGCTCACTTGGATCGAACAAGTATATGAATATATATTTTTAAAAAATTCCACCCTCAATTATAACTTCCTAGAAGATTTAACAACAATTTGTGTCAATTGAAATACGTAGGCCTTCTTTGGCATATCCTTCAAATTTTATGGACTGATAAAACCAAAAGAGCTTTAAATGTCAATTGCAATACACAAGTTCTCCTTATTTGAACAACGAGTAGAGTTTCATTTCTTAGTCTGTCTAGACTTTGTTTCAAGGACGAAGGAAATCATATGTTGTTTAGGTCCACGTGAGATTAGCGATTAATTTGATTTTCATATACCAATTGAAAGGCATATGTCATTTAGATTTTCAAGGTACAATCATTAATAGGTAAGGTTATTTTTCCTTGATCAATCAGATACCGAACAAACCGATTTACACCGATCTTAGCTATAAATCAGTGTGTATATCCTTTTCCCTTGCAAATAAGCACCAATATAGAAATTAAGTTCACTATGATATTGGTTGAAAGGATTGAGGATTGGTTCCATAGACCCACCTGGTCCCGATACCAACTTTTCGAAATTGATCTTTCGGGAATTGCTCATTCGGATTACGCTCATCCTTAGTGTCAAGCACGCAAACTTTATTAAATTTTGGTAAAAAAAGGAAAACGCGGGGTTAAATTGGATGGACTGATAAAAAAGAAAAAAAATATTTCATCTCATTATTTTCTCCAATGAGAAAAGCGAGAAAAGAAATAAAAAGCAAAAAAAAAAAAAAGAAGGAGAAGGAGAAAATAACAAGAATCCCTCGCCATCTTCTCCTCCTCCTCCTTCCCAGGATGAACAGAATTCTACAAAATCCTCCGTATATTCCGCCCGAACTCCCAAGCTCAACCTCCATCCGCCCGCTCCGCCGCTCGCCGCCACCGACCGTACCGCCCTCTTCCTCATGATCTGACGCCGGATTCACCGCAGGCGCAGAAAGCAAATGGGGTTGTTCCGGCGGATAGCGGGGTTCCTAGGTTTCGGCCGCGACGAAGTCAACAACAAGGACGACGAGGATCATCAACGGCAGCACCGGGGCGACGGGGAAGGGCGCGACGACGAAGAAGGAGCGGACGATCCCCCGAATGCGGCCGGCCGGAGTAGGAACTATCGGGAGACCGGCCTCCCCCGCCGGGGCTTCAGCGTCCCGGTCAAGGTCCCCGTCGACCGGCCCAGCCTCGGCCCCGTCCTCGTCCCCTGCGATTCCGGCGACGGCGGAGTTCAGGTCATCTCTCGTTTTTCTCGATCTGGGTCGGCTTCTTTCCTCGTTTGTCGGAGCTTCGGAGGCTTAGGCTCGACTTTATAGTACCCGCGTGTGGTCTGTGCTGCTTATAAGATCTCTTTCAGCTAAATTGTGGTGTTTCGAGCTAGGGCGGGGCGACATTATCTTGTGCTCGTTCCCTGGCACCAATCGGGCCTCATTGGACTTGGATTTGTCTTGAAGCAAATGCAGATTTGCTATTGAAATTGACATGCGGAGTAACTGGGTCAAGATGTTAGTCTTCGAAAGATGGAAGTAACATACGTCTTCATAAGACGTAGGAACTCCATTTTACTGGTAGCTGATTAGCTTGTAGGAGCTTGCCAGGAGAATTTCTAGATACCCGCAAAGACAGAACTGACCTTCTTTTGATTATGTAGAGTTGTGGTGTGAGTATTTTCTCGGTAGGCGTTCATAGAAAGTAGAGTGAAAGAGAGAAGGAGCATTGCCATGGCAAAATGGCAGTAGATTGACAATGCTTAAATATGGTTAAACACGGACTTCAAGTTTCTTTTTCAGAACCTAGTTGATTAAAGTCATCATGGGGATGTTGATGGAGTCTGCCGACCATTTCAGTGACAATTTTTTCTGTCATTTTGCAATTCACAATGGATTTTCCATTAGTTAGATCAGTTGTGGGCGCTACTATTAGATCGGTGTTGATGATATGAGCTTATGCTTCATCTGGCATATTTGTAGGTTTATTTTATTATGTCGTGAAATACAATCTAGCCGAAGATTGAGTCCCTTCATCCACTTTTTGTCGAGGAGGCATTCATAGTTTATTCATTGATTAGGAGCTGTTCAGTGATGTTGAAGTAATTTTGTGTCTCGTTTTCGTCTTGCATTGCCATGTCAAGGTCTTTTAGGTTGCAGCATCTTGTCTAGGATGCTTATGTTTAACTCTTTATCGATTAGGTGACACTGAAATCCCCATCACCTGATGCTGAAAGATGAGAGTCTTTACTTGAGTTCCTATGGGGTCATTTGTCCATGAAAAGAGCCCATGTCTAATTGTTTGACTAGGACATCTACTGAATGGCTAATTAGACCAGCCACTACATGTATGACGGTCATCTTGTGAGGGGTTGACTATAACGTTGGAAAATGAGATGTGATTTGGGATTAGTCCGAGATGGTAATTCTTCATTACTGGTGCTATTGCAGGCTCGCTGTCTAAGCTTAGAGTATCTAGTGATTACATCAGCATCCCACTTAGGAAAAACCGGTGTCCATACGAAGATGCAACATTAATGACAATAGCATTAAGCCCCTTAAGCTATAGAAGTTGTCATATGTGAAAGCTAATTCCAGGAACTTGATTGTTGTGAATTATTTGCATCTGGTGCCTTGGCAAAGATGATCATATTTTGGGGACTAAACTAAATTTTACAGGGTTCTATACTTTTGTTAGGATAACATAATGTCCGGAACTTGGCATTAAGATCCTGCCCTTTTTAGGTTCCTTATAATGTTTTATGGTTGGCTAATATTATATGTTTACGCTGCTAACTCCCGCACAAGGATCAATTAGTTGTTTTGGCAAGAAGCTGCCGCTTAGTTTAGATAAACTTTACCTATGGGATAGAGCTAAAACCATATTGTAAACAAAAGATATTCCTGCTGCTGTGATTGTGAGCATCTGTTGCATTCTGGAACTTTGACATTTCTTGTTGAAAGTTACATTAGAGGATTTAGATTTTTTTCGCTAGAAAAAGAAGGATGAGAGGGGGCTACCGGTGTAGCTGGTTCCTTTAGAGCATTGCCATAGGAACTCTACATCCAAGCTCTCGGATTAGAGAAATTTAGATGCTGGGAGAGATATCAGGAAGGAAGAGTTTGTGATGGACAAACATATGTTATTTAACTAATATCATGCAACTAATGGATCCAAGATTTCTGTAAATTTTCTGGAGATCATGTGTCCATTGAAATTGTGATGCTAGTTTTAACAAGTCATTTTCAATTATTTCCTATCTGTGTGCTCCTGTATTAAAAAAGCCTTGATTGCATCAAATGATTTACTTCGTGAACTTGCTATCAGCACAAGCCTTTTGTACTATGACCTTGCTTCTTATTCCTCGGAAGGTAGATGAAAGCCTTTTGTTTTGTTTATGTTTTTTTCAATTACGACGGTCAACATATAATGTTTCACCCCTTCAGTGTTCCTTTTCTTGAATTGTTGAAAGAGCCAGCGAATTTTGTAGCGAACCTGATGAGTTGCAGTTTGAAAGGTCCGAGGAGAATTGCTAGTTCTGAACCCAACAGCCAATATTGGCGGACGGCTATCTTTCAGGATCTTAGGCTTTTTAAGCTTCACTTTCTCACATGTGATGTCAATTTGTGCTCATGAACTAGCAGCTAAAGTTCTCTATAATGGCAGGCCAAATAGCTCAGGCTTCGTTTAATTTGTTCACGTTCATCTTTTGTGCAGTTGTTGTAGCAGCACCTTTTTCTCCCTCAGTCCTGGGAGTTTTTACAGTCTACTAACCTGTTGAGTTTGTTTTGTATTCAGGGTCTCCGATGGTGCGCAAAACGACTGAGAATAGACGAAGATGGTGATGTGGCTCACGAGTTTCTTGATGAGGTGCTGCCGGACGCTACTGAGCCAGAGGAGAAGCCGCTGCCGAAGTTTGCTGCGCGGTACAGCACTAGACCAGCTATGGTCAAGAATCAGGTAATTTCCCACGATGGCAAGGTTCAACACTGTGTGGAACACCATGGTAGACTAGAGTGGGTATAATACTAACAAGGACCCGTGGAGGAATGTTCTCTTCTCTCCACTTCTAGGAACTTCATCCTCTCCTCTGGGAATACTGCATGATTTTTTGCGATTCATTGCGAATGATTCTTGTAACTGTACTGATAGATGATACTTTCATATTGCAGACATTCCTGTATCCGTATTAAAAAGGGATAGTGTATATTAGCTTTTTAAACTTTCCCATATAAGAATGTCATCCTACTTTGAGTTTGCTGCTGAATTTTTATGCAAGCGTATGCCCCGTCATTTTTGAGAGCTGATTCTGACCGGGATAAAGGATTCTCAGATTCTTTAGCAGTTAAAAGAGTTGTTGGGTTGCTTGCTTGTATGCATCACCAAGATTGCAATTCGCAGTAAACCATAAGAGCAAAGCGACTCTGTGCCGCTCATTGTGCTCTAAATAAGTTCACTTGTAGTAAAAAGAGGCCCAGAACAAACCGCAACGAGCTTAAAAAAAGGGCTAATGTCTAGGCAAACCATGTCTTAAAACACGAAGCACTGCATGTACTTGTGTGTGTGTCCTGAGTGGGGCGGGTGCCCTCCTAAAGGGTAGGTGGGAACTGTGGTTCCAGTCATTGGATCTGCAACCCCGATGGGCTGGTGTCCGGTTTGGTGGCCCGGGGCTGCAACCACACGAGTCGCTGGCTCTTGGACATGGCCTGCCAAGGTGGAATGCTTGGCAGTAAACTTCTCAGCTGCGTGCTTCGCCTTGGCTTGGTGCAGCTCCATCTTAGCCTCGGCCTCCTTAGCCTTCCTGTGCTGGTGCGCCATCTCTTTCTCCTCCGGTGTCCTCGCCGCCGCTTTCTCCGCCTGCAAAATCTCAATCTCGATTACTCATTCCCTCGGAGCGAGACTCATATGTCCCGCAATGCAAAGTTGGAGCTCAAGTCTTTGTGCAATTATGCGTATGGGGGGTTGTCTATGAGGACCTATTCTTCAGGTTTGGCTTTGGCTATGTTGATGTGCTCTTTGGCAGAACTGAGCCACGTTCTTGAGCTTCTCTTCTGCGGATTGCATCTCCTTGCACTTGGTCTGACCTTCCTCGCTCTGTTCCGGATTAGCAAATGCTGCGTGATAATTGAATGTGAAAGGGAACCTCGTTTAAAGTCCAATATAGACCGAGGGAATGCCTGTCTAGTGGTGGATCCTCCATCCGCCGCCACGTGCCAAACATGCAATGTTAAACGTAGGATGCGCCGCCACATCGGACCTCAGATGAGGCTAGCTCCCCTCATATAACCCCGAAGCTTAATAAGGAGAAAAACATTCGGCAAACTGATTTTAGATTTAACGTGATAGATGGAGTTAATTATATAATTCACACAAGTTTCGGGTGTATTTGTTTCGGAGGAAACTTTATGATAAAAGACCGCGAAATCATATTACATTTTCTCCTTTTTAGATTTAAAATTTCATTTTTTTAAAATTGTAAACATGCATATTTTCTTTGATAGTTTATATTTTTCAATGACCGACCATTTTTAGCAAATTAAACACATGAATATCCAAAATGCAATTTCGTCCCTCGCAAACTTTGTTTTATTATTTCCCTTTGATTCTTTTACAAGTTTTGAAGATAATTGGCAAGAGAGAATGCGGCTATCTACAGTCGCAGGTTAGCTGTCTTCTTTCGTTTCTTTTGCTTTGACTGAGGTAAAAATGTCGTGGAATCAGCGGGCACGTCCGGGCTTTTGCAATAAACGGGACTTTGATCGTATCAAATACGACAAGTTTTGCGCTACGGCTGCAATTTTTTTAAAGATTTATTAGACTCAATATACTTTTGCTATATCAACACACGTAATACAGCAACCTCAAAACAAATTATCGAACCAGTCAACTCTATATTTTGGCCGTCCGTATAGATGGAGACAGCGGGAGTCAACAGAACGCACGCTGATCAGCTCGCTCACACCACAAGACACACGGTCCGAGCGAAGAGGACTGGATTCCCTCAGATCCCCCAACGCTATCTCTTCTCTCCCTCGCCACGGTCCCAGCACCCTGCAACGCGGAAGCTCGCGCGGTCGCTCGCTCCCTCGCTCTCTCTCTCTCTCCGATGGACGTTTCCTTAACCTTCGCTCCCTCGGCCTCGCCCCACCGCCATCGCCGCCTCCTTCCTCCCTCCTGGAGCGGCGGCGGCGGCGGCGGCGCCCGCTCCCGCCGCTTGGCGGCAGCGAGATGCCGCCGCGAGACGACGTCCGGCGAGCTCCGGACGGCGGCCGGGCCAAACGGCCGGAGCGGAGGCCACGCGGCCCCCGTGCCGGTCCACAAGGTCACCGTCCACGATCGGCAGCGAGGCGTCGTTCACGAGTTTTCGGTCCCTGAGGTGAGAATTCTACGCTGAGGTAGATGTAGGCGGATCGTTGCTTTCTTGCTTCGTTTTCCGGCAATTCTGTCATTAGGATCCTACACGGAGGTAATGTAGAGCGCGCACATATGGATCATAGGAAGTTTTTTCGATGGCACTCTCGTCGATCAGACTGAATTTGTCTGCGAATGTCTTCATGACATTGTAGTCCCGGCTGCTTATTGCTCACCGCAATGCCATTAAAGCGCATTAGCTAGGGGCTTGTTTTCATGGGTATCGGTTTTTCTTCGTCTAATGTCAGTGCATTTGAATCTGGATGCAGGATCAGTATATACTGCACACGGCTGAGTCTCAGAACGTCTCCCTTCCTTTCGCTTGCAGGCACGGTATTGGTTTCGTGCTGTAATTTGAGAATGTGTTGGTCCACTGTGCATGGATTGTGCATGGTGCAGATTCTTGCTTTTAGCGTTCAAGGACAAGTGTGGGAACAGCAAGCATTTTTTACTGTAGTAACCGTGCATGTTTTGTTTTCCCACAATCCGCTCATCGTGGTCTTCAGCTTGTATGCTCAATAGTTTCGCAGAATCTACTGAGCCGATGGACCAAACATGAGAAACTCGCCTTCTATTTTTTCATTAGAGAGATGTAAGAACCTTGCTGACCAAAGAGTATGAAATGTCTACAACAGTTGCTCCCTTGATGAGGCAAAGAACGCAATGTTTATACACCTACTATGTGATATGCACCTTCAAGTTGCGACCTTTGCAAGAGCTGTTGGTTTGCTGTCATGCGAAAACCCGTTTTTGCAGAACACTGACTGCTAAAATGTCCTATAAAGTCAGTGACTCTGAGATCAAATTGGTTGGCTCAATTGCTATGGACCACACTTCTCATGCACAGGTCCTGTCTTTGCATCTCACCATCGTGTCTCTACTTTTTTGTAACCTGAAAGGTGAAAAATGAAGAGGCCTATTGCTTGCTCGAGGAGCTTTTGGATTCGTTATCACCTCATGCATTACTTTAACCATCTGCGTTACTACTGCTAGTGCTATCTTTATGTCAAAACACAGATCTGCTGAGAGCTACTGTGACAGGTTGTTGTACTAGCTGTGCTGTTCGAATAAAATCAGGAGAAATCAGGCAGCCTGAAGCACTGGGGATTTCTGCTGAATTAAAGTCTAAGGTACTATACATTCCTATTCCACTTGGAACAATGGCTGGATTTAGACAATCCTCCATTTATGTAATACTAAGTTTCTCTAAGACATGCGAAACCACATACCATGGGGCATCTATCTTGGTATTGGGAAGGGACACTTCTTCCTTGACCTATATATTTCACCTACTGCTTCCCTTGCTAGTTCATAGTAAGGAGAATAACAATAGGATCTTTTGATCCTGTGTAGTTCGATAGTAAAGAAATTCAGTTTATGAAGGGCTGTGTTGTATTGACATCTGTAATTATACTGTTTTAGTGCCATGGGTGAGACCGGTTGAATCGACTATGCAGGTCCTCCGGCTAATCTGCAGTTGTTACCAAACAATTCAGTTCCAATTCCCGAATTTGGTTTATCTAACTGACCGGGAGGGCCCTTTGGCAAAATGAATTTTAGGGAATTCACAGTTGTTTTCATTAGATGTAAATTCATTGACTGGGAAGAAATTTTACCTATCTGATGTGATCATCATAAAGATCAATATGCTGAAGATATTGTCGGATCTTGGAACCAAATTTGGCCTGATGAACCAGTGCTTCATGATATGCAAACTTAATTCCCCAACAGTTGGAAGTTTTGGTTGAAATCAGATAGGTTTTACATTCTTAGTTCTCTGAATATCTACTTATCAGAAGCTCAAATTCAGCTAACAAACCTTGTATATCGGAGAGATGTCATTTATTTGCTTTTACTGTAGTATTGCAGTTGTAACTTCTCAGATAACTTGTTCTTTCTTGGCAATCCAGGGTTACGCACTACTCTGTGTTGGCTTTCCTTCCTCAGATATTGAAGTAGAAACACAAGATGAAGATGAGGTAATGTGCTTAATGATGTCTATCCATATATGATCTACGAAAGGAGGTCTCCAGTTATGAGCTCAGGATGCTCTGTAGAATAACACTCGCCACTTTGAGTTGAGTGTAACTTGTGCCCATGATTCGCGAGGGAAGCTGTACCTACTCATTAACTATTTTGGAACCAATTTACTTCATTTGACACGGATTAGATCTTTTTAGTTTAGTTTTTCCTCCCTTTGATAGTAAAAAGCGTGCCATCGCTTTTCCTCAAAGACTTGGTGCTTGGCTGGGGCATCATATCGATTACACTTTTTTTTTTAGCTCAAGTAAATGTTTTGCTCTTGGTATAACTTTTTAGTCTGGAAAACATGTCTAATCTGTGAATGTGATGAGTTGGGGAGAGCATAGATTTTGCATTCTGCATGAAGTAAATCCGTTTAAGAAGATTGCTGTAGATGTTTCGTTCGTATTTTTCAAACATCATTCATGTGACTTGCAGGTCTATTGGCTTCAATTTGGAAGATATTTTGCGCGAGGACCTATTGTGAGTTCGAGATACCTTGTCATCAATATAAAACTTTACAATTAGATTGAACGAGAACTGTAAAGATATGGAGTAGCGGTAAATTTCCTAGGGAGGAATTGGGATGTTTAAGGTCCTGTTCCTGAAACAGTACCTGTTTTTTCTCTTTTGCTGATACTGCAGGAAAGGGACGACTATGCTCTAGAGTTAGCAATGGGTGATGAATAAGCCGACCGGATGTGCAATCAGAGACGATAGTTTGACATGATTTCTCCACTCCCGAGTCGGACTTTTTGCTATGAAACATCGTTCTACGAATAACAGTTAATTCTCTCGATAGTAGCCTACTCTACCACTCTTCTTGTTGGCAATTGAGATGGTCTTCCCTTGAAATACAGATGCAAAATGTACACTGTCAATTCAACAATCTGCTGATGCATTCCAGGATGAAGCCGTCGTGTGTAGTCTATGAATCTGTTTGTATCATCCTGGAGGTTGTTTAGTTTCTTGTCGTAGCCTGAATTGAACTATCAAATAACTATCAAATAACAAAGGGCGATCATAATGGAAACGGACAAGTGCGCGCGCGAAAGCACACAGCCTTGTCCAAGCACAACCACCCTCACCGCTTATGCACTTATGCATGAGTACCCAAGCACTAACATACTGAGCCAATCAAAGAATTGGGATTTACCATGAAGGAAAATCACTAAAAGTTGTCCCATTCATGTGATTGTATCCTTTAGCAATCTAATCAGTTCTCATAACCAGACCACTTAAAGTTTGGCTCTTCAGACATATGACATTTGCAAGAAATGTTGTAAAGATCGGTCTTCTCTAAAGAAGAAACTGTACAAGTAATACCGGGAGAGTGACAAGATGTAGCCCTTCACACAGCAAACTCTAATATACTCGAGAAAAATACACATGAAGAGATATGAAATTGACAGTCAAGGTGAATCAAATAAACTAATTTAACCAGGAATTTCCACCAGAGACATTGAACATGTTATTTCGTCTACATGCTTTCTTAGCAAAGTAAGTCGCTAAAAGTAAGTCACTAACTCACTCTTCGACTTCATCAGTTGCAGCACCACGATTCCCGTACACAATGGAGAAATAAAATCCCAAGGTTCTCAGTGTAAGGCCAGGAAACTTGTGAGAACTGTTTGGTCGCAAATCGATCTGGACAAATGGCCATCTCATTGCTTCTGCCGCTTCGCACTCCTCCCATCCGTCCCCAATCACACAGAACTGGACATTGGGACTGCCAAAACGCTCCTTAATCCACTCGAAACATTGGAGTTTCCCCACATCCCATGAGCTGTACACTGAAAAAAACACGGTGCATTTCAACTTGCAATCCTGACCACAGCTATCTTAAAATCAACAAGACAATTCATAAGTTTATTATAATAATGTTTGGAATCATCACTAGTATATAAGCCAATACAAGACCAATAAGTTGATAGGTTGACATCAAGAGGACCAAGACCCATCACTTACCATCTCTGTGCTTTATCAAACCGTTAAAGCGAAAGAGCAAGCATTTTGCGATGCTGGGTATCAACGATCCTGAGGTCACTAGAACGTTTATGGACTGAGAATTCTTCTTCTCGGCCATCCCTTTGGCCGAGTCAGGACAAGGAATTGGGTCCTCCTCCCCACTGGAACACTTATCTAGGAAGGACCTGGCTGCGGTTAAAATAAGGATGTTACCTTCAAAATAAGCATTTAAGTCGACAAAGTAACAGTTGCCAGAAACCATACCCGAGGAAAGCCAACCGTCCGTGTACTCATCGCTCATTTGGTACAACTGATCCCACTTTTCTGTTAAGTCTTGGTTAAAGATATTGTGGAGACCCTGAAATAATTAAGTTTGGATCCAAAAGAACTCTGTGAGCAGTACGACAACTGAGTAGAATCTGTATACTTCTACCATTTGACAGCATTGGTAGTTAACAAGCTAAATATCTGTACAGACTTCATGAGGTTATATTCTCCCACACAATGGCACAACTAAATTATCATGTGTAGGATGCCTAACCAACAACATGATAAAACAATCACTCTAAAGTGCGGCATGACTAAAATCCGTCAATCATCCAAAGCAATTTGAAAGTCTACATCTAAGTAAAATCCTCATGACATCCCAGTAGAGAAAGTATTACACTAACACATCTAGTGAACATGCGTAAATCTATTCACGCATTGCATATGGCCAAGCTCATTAAAATTCTCTCAAATCTTGTGATATGACTTAGAGATAGGAGATTACATGCCAGCCTGCCTATATATAAAGAGCTAAAAGGATCATACTTAGAACGAGGCTTGCTTAAACTGCATCACACTCAAAGAAGCTCGACTTAATATCAGAATAAGCATAAAAAACAACCCAACGAGGGTGGCTAAGGAACTAAGGAAATTATAGAGAATACCTTTTCATACATATCGGCTGCGGCTCTGAGTCTGTATGCTAGTTTTCTTTTATTGGCATCATCTTTTGGAGGACCAAATCCATCTTGATCAAAGTCATAATCAGAAAGATCTCGCCCATCGTCGAATTTGCTCAAGGAATCAAGAAAGGGCTCATTAAAGTTCTCGATCTACACGATCGAGATCTGATGTAAGTTGAAAGGAGCAACCGTGCCCAAGAAATGATGCCGATATTCGTTAGGATTCAGTATTAGACATTTTTCCTAACAGAAAATGCGAAAAGAGAGGGGAAGCTCACTTGCTCATAATGGAAATGATCATCGCACAGATCCAGTATGAGCTTCTCCCACATCTTGCCAATCTCTTTACCCTTCTGTACATCCTTGGAACCGCCGTGTGCCTCCGCATACGTCCCATTCAGCAAAGACTTGAGCAGTATAAGAGTCTCATCCATGTCCCAAACATATACATTCACTTTGCGATCCTCGATCTCCGCAACCGTACTCTTGGCCCTTTTGCTAGGAAATCCAGACGTGCCATCCATATATTCTGTCTGTTTCACCAATAAACTCGACAAACTTGAAATTTTCGGAGCCGAAGAGACCCTGACAAATCAAAGGACCAAGCACCAACTCATAAAGACAATATCCGACATAAGCAGATCAACTTCATAGTTTATAGGCAAAGCCTGAACAGCAGATTTTTTGCTGACCTACTGCGGATGAAAATTTGTACAATCCCAGAAAAATCTGAAAAAAAAAAAACATCTTTCCCTACATCAATACAGAGTTCTCCATCATCAAAAAGTAAAATTAAAAGGAAAAAAAACCCATTAAAGAACTGATCAATTTGAGTGCCAAAGTTTGAAACTTTTCGAGAAACAGCAGAGAATAAGAGGCAACCCGCATGATATTGCATCCACCCACCAAAATTCGAAAAGCTAAAGATTACATCGAAAAGAAGGCGTCGATCTGTACCTGCTTTGGTCACTCGTTAGCCAGTCCGATGGCTGAAATGCGGTGCCCAGCTCGAATTACGTCCTTCGAGAGCTCTGACTCGCGAAATATGGAGAGACTTGTATCAGGGTCTGAAGCTGAACTCGAAGTGAATCAAAGCCATCGGCGTCGACAGTTTGATGTTGGCGACAGATGGTCCGCACCCGGAACTTTGGCTCCCGGGTTATCGGGTTCGGGTTAATAAGTGATTTAGAAAGCAAAAATAACACAAATGGTCCCATAACTTTGGCAAAACATGCAAAACGCGACTTTTAAACTTTTAATTTGTTCAATACGATTTTTAAGCTTTGGCCAAAGATGTAACGTGACCCCTAGTAACCAAATGTGCAACGTAACTCATAAACTTTTAATCTGTTCAATGTGGTTCATGTATTTTTTTGGTATATGTTCAATCGTCCCTAAATTTGAATTAATGAAAGGATAACATTGGATATTTTCTTATAGTCTAGGGATTCGATCGAACATTTACCAAAAGTTTTAAGTTTGAACAAATTAAATATTCAAATACTTCATTGCACATCATTCTAAATTTCATGGATCACATTGAACAAATTAAAAAATCATCGATCGTATTGCGCATTTGGTCAAAGTTCAGGGACCATTCGTGTAATTATCCCATTTATAAAAGAAAATCAACGAAATGAGAAAAAAAAAGACAGGGAAAATACGCGGAATTATCAGACCCGGCCCGACGGGCCTATAGTTTTTACCCAGAGCCCGCCCATTTAGGCCCGCTCTTCCTTCCTTAGAAACCTATATTAAGGCTCCGTTCGTTTGGGAGAAAATATTGTGTTTTTGGAAAATGTTTTCCTGGAAGTCATTTTCCTGAAAAATATTTTTTCGGAACATAATTTTCTGGTGTTCGGCGATCAATATGAAAAAGTTTCGGAAAATATATTTCACCGGCAACGGGCGATCGACGACAGTGGCAGCGGCAACCGGAGGGGGGAAGGAGGAGTTTGGTGGAAAATGATTTCCGCTTTTTGAGAAGCGAAAATCATTTTCTGTCAATTTGGTCATGTTTTCTCTCATTGAGGGAAAAATATTTTTCGCTCCCAAATATCGGAAAATCCGAAAAATATTTTCCTGAAAAATATTTTCCGATAAACGACCGAAGCCTAAGTCTGTCCCCGCCCACACCGACTCATCTCCCTCTCCCTCTCCCTCTCCCCCGCCATTCTTTTCCCGCTCTGCGCTCTGTTCAAGCCAACCGTCATCCCAAAGATCGAACCAGTCTCCATCATCGTTCACTCAATCTCTCCGAAACCCTTTTCCCCATTTCACCTCTCTCTCTCCATCGTGTGAACAAGCCTCTGTCTTGGCAGCGACACCAGCCGCGCACCCTCGATGGGTAAGAGCGCAAGAAACAAGCAGAGATCCAAGAACCGACCAGCGCGGCCGCGGAACTCGCAGCCCGACCCCCGCGACCAGCTGGGTCAAGGGCGGCGCACCATCTTGGGGACCGGACCCGGTTCAACCCCTCCGAGCGGCCCTGAGGATCGTGCCGGCCGTGACCCAAGTTCCAGTGCTAGTCGGCTCCCGACCCCATCCCCGGCGATTGGCCCTATGCCCCGGCGTGTCGTGCAAGAAGATGTCAATAAGTTGACGGTGGAGCAAAGGTTAGAGAATATACTGCTGAGAGTTTTGCAGGATATGTACCTCGAGGCGTTGCGTGGGCTTGTGGATATAGGGTATGGTGAGGATACCGCGCTGAAGGCGATCCTGAGGAGCGGGCATTGTTACGGGGACGAGGACGTGCTGTTGAATGTATTCAATAACGCGCTGGCTTACTTGGCTGGCGATTGCCGTAGTAGGAACCCGATCTTCGAGGCGAATGGGATTGTGTTCACTAGCCTGGCGCGTCTGGTGGAGCACTCTCTGGGTTGCATGGTTCACGTGCTGCAACAGATTCACCACAGTAGAAGGATGGCTATGTGGGCTCTCATTTTTGGCAAACTCAATATGAGTTCGGCAATTGCGTTGCCTCCATCGGATGGGGATAGCATATCTGATAGTAGTGACAAGAATGCAGGCGATGTTTATCTGCCGCCGTGCTGTAGGTTCAACCGCTGTGTGGGGATTCGTTGGTTACGAGATTCAGAGTTTTCCTCGAATAGGTCGGCTGTTGGCAATGAACGGAGCAACCATCGGCCGAATGACGAAGAGCATTTGCAAAGAGATATCGAGGTCCCAGAGAGGTTTGGTTTGTCACCGGAACTGAAGTCAATGCTGAAAAAGAATGTAGCTAAGGTTGCTGCGGCCATTCGGGAAAACTCTATGCATCTGTTGGCCCAGGCCTCTATGCCCTCAAATGCTTCTGCGAAGGGGGACGCCCCGGCGGTTTCGCAGCCTGAAGTTGGTCACAAGTCTAGTGGTTTGGGGTGCAAAGAGTGGGTGAACTCTGTGGTGGGCACACTTTGCGGTAAACTTAGCAATTTAAATCTCGACGGGAATTTGGTTGGTTTGCCAGAAGATAGAAAGGATGCCATTATTCTGCACTTGCAGAATCAAATCGAGGATCTCGAGAAGCAAGTGAAGGAGAGAGAGGCGTGGGCTCGCCAGAAGGCGATGCAGGCAGAGAAAAGTGTCGACAGTGCTTTATTGGAACTCGAGACGTTGAGGAAGGAGATGGCGGACAGTCATGCATTGAAGAAAGGTAAACCGACTCTTGATGTGAGTACCATGATGAAACTCTCTGAGAAGCAAAGTGCTTTGAGGAAGGTGAGTGCCCAAGCGGAGGCTGCTCACGCAGCTATGGTACGGGTTGAGAATGAGAAGGCTAAAATCAGCGCCGATTTGGAGGCTTTTAACCTAAGTGCATCGGAATCCGCAAACACCTATCTGGAGATTGCAAAGAGGGAGAAGAAGAACCTGAAAAAACTCTTGGGTGCTGAGAAACAGAAAGTCAAGCTTCAGGAGGCGATTGCAGAGGAGCGGCGGAAGATCACTGACTCACAGCAGCAGTTGGTTGAGATAAAGAAAGCCCAGAGGGAAGCTGAGGTCTGTTAAATTCGTAGTCCCAGCGCACACTACTTTTTGTTCCTCTTTATACCTAAGTACGTTTGTTTGTCGTCTGGGCAGATTTGATGTCTCTTATCATGCTTGTTGAAGTTTCGCTTTCTATATCTTTGAGTTCGTACAACAGGAAATTTCACGTCTATCTGGCAATTCATCGGCGGCTTGACATACAATGAATTCAGTGCTGTGATAAGAGGACCTACTTCTATATTTTAATGGGTCTGAGAAAAGATGACTAGAGGAAGACATAAGAAATCTGTACATATCTGATGTTAGCAAATTGAAAGTGGGAACATCACCGGATACTGAATGTGCAAGATTGCGTTTTCGTTCTTTGTCAACTACCTATGAAGCAGTCCTGTTGTTTTCTGATGTCGCAGAAGGAAAAAGAGGGAACTGTTGGTGTACTGATCATGAGATTGTGGTTAATGTACGTACCTTGTCATTTAAGCTCACTTAGTCACCCACAGGCTTACGTTTATCAGACTGGCACAGGGGTCTTGATGTGACATCACAGGTTAAACTCCAGAACGCACAAAACTCTAGCACAGAATACTAAGAAGAGAAACTTTGAAGTTACCTATGAGGTGGCTAGCTTAGCTTAAGTATTTCTTCTTTGAATATCAAACAAATTCTCCTGCGATTTACTTGGTGTATTTTCTTTTCTATGGTTTCCATGAAGTGGGAAGAACTTTCTTCACTTCCCATCTTCAACCGTTTCTTTAGTCATCATATAGTTCATTGTACTCTAGCATTCCAAACCTATTTATACACTGTCAGGAATTTCTTAGCTGATTCTTTTTCTTTATCACATTAAGTTGTCATGATCCTTGTCTGGGGAACCTGCGCTCAAGAAGTCTAGCCTTTCTAGCTTAATGTGAAACATCTTCAAGGGAACAAAAAGAATATTTGATAGAGCTTAACCAACAATTTCTTTTGGTTACTTTTATGGCAATGGGAGAACGACTGGTTTTTGCCCACCCGATATTCTTTTGCATCTGGATTCGTTAGAGATGCTATAACATTGTTCATGAAATTTTTTTCTTTTAGAATTTCCTTGTTTGTGATCAACTTCCTATCCATCATATTAAACTGCAGATGAAGTGGAGGCAGGCAGCAGATGAAAAAGAGCTTTTGAATGCACAGATTAAGGAAGAAAAGCGAGCATTGGAAGCAGCGAAGGCTGATAGTAAGAAAAGGCTGGAAGATGTACGATTAAGAACCGAGATAGAGTTGAAGTCATACAGGGACAAAGTCCTGAGACTAGAGCGAGAGCTTTCATTTCTAAAAATAGCGACTGGGAACAGTGAAGCAACGGCAGAGCTCGAAACATTGCTTCCGCTGATGCATGGGTTGGACGAACAGGATGGTAGAAAATGCATAATCTGCAGGAAAAATGATGTCTGTGTTGTCTTCTTGCCATGTGCCCATGAGGTTTTGTGTGCTGACTGCTGTGACAAATACGGGTATAAGGATAAAGTCTTATGTCCTATGTGTCAAGTTCCGATTGAAGAGGCGATCCGGGTCTTTGGAGGTAGCTTGAAATAATTGATGCTTCTGTCTGCATTTGACCCGTTTGGTTCCTTGTTACTGGCTAAAGCAGGCCTCAAATAATCTTGCGGGAACTGGATCAACAATGTCAAGGTGTACATAGCTGTAAAGTGATATTAGGGTAACATGGTCTTGCTTACAAAGTGATGTTACAGATTTTAATCGGGTGATTGAACCAGTGGGACATCCCCTTTGAACAATTTTTTGTACGTCAGCCTGCTCCTTGAGATTGAAATATGGGAGTTACGCTGCAATTTGTCAGCAAAATGTCAGAAGTTCTTCAAACGACCTTATCTCATCATGGTTGAATGTTTACTTACTCAAATGAAGTTTGAAGGGAGAGAGAGAGAGAGAGAGAGAGAGAGAGAGAGAGAGAGAGAGAGAGAGAGAGAGAGAGCGAGTCAATTTGTTTGAGCAAAGATCTGGATGAGGCAGTAGCAGTTTGCAATAGGTTTGGGAGAAGAAAAAACTCGGATAAGTGCACCATAGAACACCTACAGAGGACTTAGTTGATTATCGAGAAGTATTCGGAGTTCGTGGCTTTCTTTAGGGTCTCCATTGAGCCTTAAGTGCTTCCAAAGCAGTGACTAGCTAAATCAGTTAGATCTAGTTTTTACAGCAGATTTCACCAGTACACTTCTTTCACGTGTCTACTTAATATAAGATGCAATAGTTGCCTCCCTTCGTATTCTTGAATTCCCTTTCACTTTTACTATTTCGTGTTGCGAATCGTCAACACAATTACGACGAAGGACGGCGCATGATTAAAGGCGCTCAGATGACGATTATCATTACGCCATGGCGGTTATGCAAATTAGTCTAGCATGTCAATGTACATTATTTTCTTTTGACAGTAGCTGAAGGAACGTCCTTTTTCCATCTCTCGCCTTTGCAAGCATCTGTACTGTTTATCAATTTAGTAAACATCCATGTCCAACCTAAGCAATTCTTTTCGTGGTTCCTTTGAAGCTTTGTGATCAAAATATCAATAGGTTCAGACGATCTAATGGTTTACGAGACACCCACTTCAAATTCCATAATCGAGACAGTGGTCAATTCAATATTGCCAGAAAATGAAAGTTACTCCTTCCCACCATCTTGGTTTGCCCTTTTGTATTATATAGACCCACCATCTTGGTTTCCTCTTTTGGCCCCGTTTAGTTCAGTATTTGAAATGCTCATTTGAGCTTTAAAGTCCCTTGACCAAATGCAAATGGTGTTTGACAATTTTTTTTACTCACTTTGGGAAGATGCAATTGCATTTCCAATGCTCTCCAAGGGACTTTTGGTTATTGACCAAAAAAAAAAAAAGGGACTTTTGGCCAATGCAAGATGGAAGGTGTTTTAGGAAGTTGCATTCTCGGAATGTTTTTTTTTTTTGGTAAGGTAAGAGTTTTATATACTTTTCAAAGCGCAACTTACAAAAAAAGTAGTCGAAACACAAAAACCTCACACTTGAGGTGACACAAGAAGTGTCCCGACAGGTGCACAATGTTTTTTTTTTTTTTTGGTAAGGTAAGGTATATATTGACTTTTCAAAACACGACTTACAAGAGAGGAAACCGAAACACAAAAGCCTCGAACCTAAAGCGACATATGTGTCCCAACAGGTGCAAAGGTGTAACGGTTACAGAACTAAGAGCTACTAAGCTACAACAAGTGTCACGCCCCGCGCTTCCCGGCGCGCCACATCCCTCGCAGAGGTCGATTAGTGTGCGACGTCCCAGGACGCGTCGCCGACCCAACGCCCAATACAGAGATATAAAGCACATGCGGAAGCAATTAAAACCACCCGTACATATATGAATACATAACCAAGGATAACCACAGAAATTAACACTTGCACTGGTATTGAAAATTAAATACAATATCCAAATACAAACCGAACACCAAAAATCAAAAGCGGGTCAAGGCCACTACTGACAAAAAGAGGGTAAGTGGCTCGGGGTTCAGGCACTACAACTAGTCGGGACTCCTCCCAAAAATGCATCGGGACACCTGTCGTCCTCAAGGCCGGGGATCTGAAAATATCGGTTTTACAACAACCGTGAGAATAAATCTCAGCGAGTAACTCCCTAAACCTAAACTAGGCTAACGTGCACCTCCTGACAAGTACTAAACAAATAGCACACAATCTAAACAGCACATGACTCGGGCCCTCGGCCCGAATCTAGAAGTTACTTGACCCTGCAGGTTAGACAGATCCATGTATAACAATCACAGTACATAAGTGGCACTCATAAACACATATATGCCAATCACATACTTATGCACTGATTCTCACATTCTCGCATGCCAGTCAATACATGTTCATGTATGTAAATGTCATGGACTTGACACATGCAATTCCCGGCCCACTGGCCCACACTAACACACTGGCACACTGGCACACTGCCCAAATTATTATTATCACGACTCGAGTCATCAATTTTCACGGCCCGGTGCGTCTAGCCTGCTTCAAAGTGCATGAGGCGCAGCAACCGATCTGGCCCAGTGTCTCTAGCCTGCTTCAAAGTGCATGAGGCGCAACACTGATCTCCTTGCGAACCAGAGCCTGCTTCAAAGTGCATGAGGATGGTCGCCTTCCGGACGTACCGGGCATCGTCCTGCTTCAAAGTGCATGAGGACGGTATCGACCCGAAGGTCACGACCCGTAGGTCCTTAGGTGATCACACAACTCATTATTATCTGGACCCCGCGTAAAATGCATCAGGGCATTTTAAGTGATCACTACGCACACGTCATTCGGGCACGCCCGTATGTGCACATGTCGTGCCAATGCGTGAGATGCACATTCATGGTTATTCATTCACACTTGGGCATTCACATGCGCAAATCACAATGTACCAAGCTCAACTTGCACCGCGCATATTCAATTCCATAAATCGACATGCCCACTCAGACAATCAATTTCAATTCAACCATGGCATCAACTTAACACGCAATTCATGCACAAAATTCACACAACCAAGTCAACGAATTTCACGCATTAGGGGCCCGCCATGCTATTCCACTCCCAACCACACTAAACACGTTACGTGGCATCATCAAATTAACCACAACTACGGCTCAATTAGCCAGTCAATTGCACGAAGCGATCATTCTCGATAATTGCCCAATTAAACCCAAATTGATCGCACTTCGCCTAAATCAAATCCAGTCCAATCGTGACCAATCACTAAACCACAAATTCTAGGCCAATTAGTGTCATCACATTACTCCATCAAACTCCCCAAATGTTATTCTAATTGACCACCACAAAAAATCAAAATATGGCGCGCACAATAATCCACGTATCGAACCCGAACTTTCCCGAACTCGGGTCGATTTAATCCAAATTGTCCAGCCCACTTATCGCGCCATTCGGGCCGCTAATCCTCCATTAATTAATCAGAATAATCCACCAAATCGACCACAATCAAAGTCCATAATCAATTCCACAATTTAACCCCTAAATTAACCCCTAAATAACCCTAATTAACCCCTAAACCGGTCTAGAAATGCAAATTATCCTAATTAGGGTTTAGGGTTGTACTCACCGGGTGTCCTACGCTTAAAACGGGCCGGATGAACAGTACTGGCTCGGGTGAACAGTGCTCGCCGGAACAGTGACGCCGGCGGTGAACAGTGCTCGCCGGAAAATGAACGGGAGCGAAAACGGCGAGGCAAGCGGCTCGGGGGCGGCTCAGCAAGGCCGGGCGACTGGTTGGTCGGCCGGGGAAGCAACCAGCGGCGGCAACGACTCCGACGGCGGCTCCGGCGCTCCGGCGAAGGCCTCCCACGGCCGAACAAGGGGGAAAGAGAGAGACCGGGAGAGGGAGAGAGAGAGAGAGGGAGAGCTGCTGGTGGCCGGGCAAGGTCGCCGGGGACCGACCAACGGTGGACGGAGCGACGGCGACGGCCGGGGCGACGGCCGGGGCGACGGCGGCGCGGCGAGCAGCGGCGGGCTCGGGCGGCGGTGGGCGGAGCTGGACGGGCGGCCGAGCGGGGATGAAGCAGAAGCAAGGGGCGTCGGGGAAGCCACGAAGGAGGAAGGAGGAAGAAGAGAAAAAGGAAAGAAAAAGAAAAGAGAAAAAAGAAAAAGGAGAGAGAGGGAGCAGGTGGGGGGAACAGAGGGGACAGACGTGACCGGGCAGGGGGGACGCGCGGGAATCCGAGGGGGAGAGAGAGAGAGAGAGATTTTTTTTGAAAAATTTATAGGAATTTAAATATTAAACGCAAACCGGGAGTCCAATTTTAAAACGGAAAATGGTCTACCGGTCCAAAGTAGACCTCGCACTTAAAAAGGGACAAAGGCCAAATTAATTTGACCAAAATTTAACGAGGGGGTCTACTAGATCAAATTTGCACTCGGTCCGAAAACCCAAACTTTTTCATTACTCCTGACAATCTCGATACCGGCAACCTTAATACTGACACTGTCCAATTTATTGCGTCCTGAAACTCCCGAAAATTGACTGCCAAGTTCAGGGTCTAAATAACGACGAAAATTCGATCGAGTGCGATTTTAGCGAAATCTCTAATTTAAAATAATAACCGGAAGTGATCAGTTTCCGGGCGAGATTTTACCATAAGCGCACTGACAAATTATGCATTTTATAAACCCCAAAATGGATCAAAAATCCGGAATGTCACAACAAGAATGGCCAAGACACAGCCACTTAACTACAAAAAAGGAGAAAGCGCAACCCCAAAGGGATTAATCAAAGATGGAATTCGAAATGCCCCAGCTGACTTGAATCCTGCGGTTGCGTGGATTATCTTCAACCGGTTTGAAAGACAAACCTCTATCCCTGGTAATTTTCGCAAGATGTTGCCGGAGAGCCGGCACGAAGAGGGGTTGATTCCTGAAAAGAATATTGTTCCGAGTCGTCCAGATAATGTGGCATAGGCCTGCAAATGAGAATCGAGCAATTCTCTGGAAAAAACTACGACCTCCAATGTGATTGGTGGCCCAATGAAGATTGTCTTGCCAAGACCGGTTTCTCCAAGAAAGGTGACACTTATCAGCCCAGAACAAAGCAAGAGAACCCGTGACAGGACAAGCAAAGAACAGATGATTAACCGAATCAGGTCTGCTATTACAAAAGGCGCAAACACCTTCTGATATTCTTCGGTAACTGATCAGCAGAACCTGAGTTGGAAGCCTTTTAAGGGAAATAAGCCACAACAAAAAACTGTACCTCGGTGCAATACTCTGGTCCTAAACGAAGGAACTCCAAGGAACAACAGGTTTGCATAATCTGATTTGTTCCCACGCCGAGGCCACGGAGAAGACACCCGACGGGTGGCCTATCCAAACTAAGCGATCAGGCCTTTGCACGTCAATAAGAGGGACAGTTTCCGGCCAGGAGTTGAACTTTCGAAGCATGCTCGATGCATGCCAGGAACCAGACACGAAATCCTGAACAGAAGCCTCCCTTGGGATGCCATAACAGTATATTTCCCTGTTTGTGAAGAACTCCGCAAGAGGACCTTTGGGATGCCAAGAGTCAAACCAAAAAGAAGCAGTAGCACCATTGCCAATTTGCCATTTGAAGAACAAATGAAAATCCTGGCGAATGTCAAGGACTTTTTTCCAAGCCCAAGAACAAAAAGTCGGTTTAGGCACTTTCCAAAAATTCTTATACTTGAGAAAAGTGGTGTGGATCCACTTACACCAAAGAGACTCATTGTCAGTGAAGAGAGTCCATATATGCTTGAGCATTGCCGAAAGATTACAATCGCTAAGTCTCCGAATACCCAATCCGCCCTCCTCTTTAGGGAAACAAACATCATGCCAGGGGACTCTAGCTCCCCCAACACCCAGGTCCGGACCCTTCCAGAGGAATTGTCTAAGGATCATTTCGATTCTAGAAAGAAACGACTTAGGGAGCATGAAAACACTAGCCCAATATACTTGGATAGCATGAAGGACAGATTTGATAAGCTGTAATCTACTAGCAAAGGATAAAAATCTTTGGGACCAAGACCGAGCATGAGCAGTAATAGAGTTAACTAGTGAAGTACAATCCGCTTTACTCAACCTTGTTGAAATTATAGGAATCCCAAGGTATCTAAAAGGGAGCGTACCTACATTGAAACCAAACAACTGTCGGGTCTGTTCTCTAATTGCCGCCGAGCCACCAGAGAGAAAAATCTCACTTTTATTACCATTAGGCTTCAAGCCAGACCACTTGGAGAAAAGGTCCAGGCCTTCCTTGATCAGTGTAGTTGAGTCTATATTCCCCTCAACAAATAAGAGGACATCATCAGCAAAGAATAGATGGGTTAATCCCACGGGCTTGCATCTCCAAAAATATTTGAACCCCGGCTGCCTCGCTTGAGTGCATAGAATCCCCGAGAGAACTTCCATCACTAGTGTGAATACCTCGCTCACTTGAGAAGAATCCATGTAACTCCCCATTAATAGCAATGGAGAATTTAGGGGAAGAAACACACTCCATAATTAGTTTAACAAATGGTTGAGGAAATCCAAATGTTAGAAGAACCGTTTCCAAGAAAGCCCAATCTACAGTGTCGTAAACCTTCTGAAAATCAACCTTTATTGCACACTTTGGCCGATAAGGCTCATGGTGAAAACCCGCAAAGAGCTCCTGAGCAAGGAGAATATTATCACTTATCCTTCGCCCCTTTACAAAGGCATTCTGGGAGTTGGTAATGAGAGACGGCAGGACAGAGGCTAGCCTATTAGCCAATATCTTAGTAATACATTTGTAGACAGTGTTGCAACAAGCAATAGGTCTAAAGTCATTCATAGATAAGGCATTAGGAATCTTAGGCACAAGAGTGAGGATCGTAGTGTTAAGCTCCTTTAGGAACGACCCTGACCTAAAGAAGTCCTTAATGGCCAGCACAACTGAAGGCCCCACAATTACCCAAGAGGATGTAAAGAAATCAACATTATATCCATCAGGGCCTGGAGCCTTACCTTTTGCAAGCGAAAACATAGCATTTCGTATTTCAATGTCAGTGACTTCTCTAGAGAGGGTGAGAGTCTGATCAGCAGTAAGGGACCGGTCCACCACAGCCCGGATATCCTCACAAGAAGGCCGCAAGGTAGGAGAGTTCACCTTAAGGAGAGTCTCAAAATATGAGACGATGTGGTTGTGAACCATACTTGGGTTCGTGAGCACAATTCCATCATCATTCGACACCGAGAGGATCCGATTGTGGAGTTGTCTCTTTTTAACGAAGTGGTGGAAGTACTTGGAATTCATATCCCCCTCTTTCAACCATCTTATCCTGGATTTCTGCTTATAAAAGCTTTCCTCTTGGAGTCTAAGGTTGGAGAATACCTGTAACTGCTCCTTTTCCATGAACGCCAAGTCCACACTAAAAGGGTCCTGAGCCAGGGCGTCTTGGGTAGACGTTAGTTCAGCCCTTGCATGAGCAGTACGCGATGAGATGTCCGAGAAGGAATCCTTATTAAGCTGCTTGAGGCGCTCTTTGAGCATTTTAAGTCTTTGACAGAGTGCGTACATAGGAGTTCCACGGATGGGAGCATCCCAAATCTGAGCGACCATCGTGGGAAAGAAGGGATGAGACATCCAAAAATTGAAGAATTTAAAAGGTCTCCTTGAGGAGGTAGCATGAGCAATTCTAACAATAATGGGAGTATGATCCGAGACTCCTTGGGCTAAAAAGTTAGCCTCCGAGAATGAGAACGAATTGAGCCATCTATCATTAATCAAAGCTCTATCAATCTTCCTTTGCTTCCGTGAGTCTCCAGAAGAAGTTGCCCAAGAAAACCGATGGCCTATGTATCTCAGATCATCAAGGCCAGCTTGATCGAGGCACTGGTTGAGTTCATCAAACGCCGGAATCCATGAATTAGAACTTCCAAGTCTATCCGAGTTATACCGGATTGCATTGAAATCTCCCGCCACCAACCACGGTTCCGACTCAAAAAGTTCGATGGATCTTACGAGGTCAGCCCATAAAGAACGCCTAGCCATGAAGGTATGTTCTCCATAAACAACAGAAAAGAAGCAAGTCTTGTTAAGAGCCAATAAGCGGATATGGGCATGCATGACTTGAGCGGACAAGGAGACAACTTCCACGTCTACCTCACGGGGATTCCACCCAATCCATATTCTACCACGAGGGGAGAAATTGTACCACGTCTACCTCACAGGTGCACAATGTTTTTTTTTTTTGGTAAAGACAGGTGCACAATGTTGATCCCTGGTTTAATGAAAATTTCGAAACTTCCCATTTTACCCTTATTGATCGAGTTTACTTCCATTTTTACCCCTTTTTAAAACAAACCCTAAAAGGCACTCTTCTCTTTCGTCTCTTCTTTCTTGCTATTTCACTCTCCACAGATCATCTTTGCTGTGACGCCGCTCGCCTCTCTTCACTCATGCTGCTCGCCACTTCGTTGCTGCCTCTCTTCACGCATGTCGCTCACCACTTCGCCGCTAGCCTTTCTTCCATGCTCTCGACACCGCTCACCTCTCTTCCCCGCTCGCGATGCTGCTCGCCTCAACGCCGCTCGCCTCTCTTCCTCGCTCGCGATTGAGATGTAATGAAACAAAGCAATTTTCCACAAATACCTTCACTTTTATCCACTGACAGATCCACTGATGTTGCTACACGATGCCTACATTACAGAGGTCTCTGTGTGCATTTTAAGCTCCTGAAAATTTCTTGCACGCATTGGCATTTATACTGGTTAAATAGAGACAGTGAGTACCCTCAGATTATGTTCTTTCCCTAGCTATTACAAGAAGCACAAGTTAACTGTTAGGAAGCAGACTAAAACTCTCTTCTAATCAAATTTGTATGAGATGAGATATCATATTAGTTGTGTGCAAGCTACGATCGAATTTGTAGGATGTAATTTTTTTTTCTATAAATGCTAATATGTATCTTTTACATTGCTCTCAACACGAAAATATAAAAGCTATGATCATTGTTTCTTTTTTTCAATATTTAAAATTTAAAAATTAAAATCTTAATTTGGTTACACCAAAGGGCTTTGCAAATATATATTTACTAAACAGTTTAGCGTTTCCCCAGAGCCCTTTTCAGTTATAGTTTACCAAATAGCATAACATTTTCGCAAAGTCTTTTAGGCTAAAGACCTTTGCATTTGGCCAAAAGGCTTTTCCCAAATGCTGAACCAAATGGGGCCTTTGTCTTATACAGAGTCAAGAGTGCCAGCAATTTCTATATATACCTTCATCTGATTCATTTTCTTGCATCCGGCACTTGAATCAAGCCTAAACCAGAATGTCACAAAATGAAGAATCTTAGCTTCAAACCATTCACTTTCGTGCTTCTTGTTCTTGTGGTGACCTATGTGCAATTCACGGAGGTTGAAGCGCTAGCGCAGAGTTGCAGTGCAAGCGGTTGAATCAGAGGGAGGAAACCGCCGCCTGGACAATGCTACACGGGTGGCGAATCGGACTGTTGTGTCGAAGGCAAAATGTACCCCATTTATCGGTGTTCGCCGCTGGTGTCTGGCCACACTACATCCCACCTCACTCTTAATAGCTTCGAGAAGGGCAAAGACTGCGGCGGTCTGTCGGAATGCGACAACCAGTACCATTCCGACGATTTACCAATTGTGGCACTATCCACTGGCTGGTTCGACAACCTGAGCAGGTGTCACCACAATATAACCGTTAATGGCAATGGGAGGAGCGTGGTGGCCATGGTGGTCAACGAATGCGACTCGAATATGGGATGCGACGCAGACCATGATTATCAGCTTCCGTGCGATAATGACACTGTTGATGCATCTAGAGCCGTGTGGGAAGCCTTGGGCGTGCCTAAAGACAAGTGGGGATGGATGGACATAACATGGTCCGATGCTTAAGGCTAAATTTTCATCTAAAGGCATTATTATGTCGATCTAGTTGTTGTCTTCTCGTTGTTCTTGGTTTTTTCGCTGTTCTGTTGTGTGTGTGGGCTTATGGCAGTGTAATTATGTTACGTACCTTATGCAACGTAACTCAGAAAAATCAAGTCAGTCTGCTCTGGGCATATGGCTTCAAAGGTTGGTCTCTTGTATTAATTTGTTTCATATTAGATCTTAATTTTATTTTTGGTCCGTGGATTGCCAAAAAAATTTCTTTCAAAGAATTCGAACCTCCTGTGACACTTTCAGATCAGAACATATATACGCATATACCTTTCTATTTTAGAGAGAATTTGCTTTTGTATTCTTTGAATAAGAGGGCTTGATAAATTAAAGATTGGACAATCCCGAACGAGGTGCACTGGGCGCTCGAGAATCACCTGATCTAGTGGTCTCCGTGGCCTAGATGTGTCAACTTGTGTCGTGTCAATTTGTGTCGACTTCGAGTTGATTGTTACCGGTCCGTATCCTATTCGAATTTCCCTACGGAAATCTTCGTCACAGCTTCCTATCAAATCCTATTCTCGTTCAGGTCAGAAATTACAACTCCTGCCCTGATCCGATCGTTCCTAGATGCCTATTACGCCAAATGTTTTACCTGTTGCTCAATAAATCCAGTGGTTGGGCCACAGCTGTGTGGCCATTGCAAGTGCCACATGGTGTAACCTGAGCTTCATGTTCGTAGGCTGCCAGTGCACGGGTGCGTCTGATTCTTGCATGCGAAAACATTGCATTTAAAGATGAAGCAACTAGCTGTCTTGAGAAGTCACAGACAGCGTTGATGTGTCCGAGTGTGTTTGATGTTAGGTTAACGATCCAAGATCTCTCCCTTTTTTGAATCTTTCCTTTTCTACCAAGTTACAAAAACTTTTTCTGATCTTTTCCATGAGCTTTTTTGCTCGTGACTCTCCCAAGTGTGTGCATCATTGCAGCTGGGCAGTTCCAGTTGTCTCTGTCCTTCACCATCTCCAGTCTTCAAAATTGCTGCACTTTTTATTGTTGGTCAAAGCTCAAAACGATGGCCGGTTGCTTTCTTTTGCAGATGTCAACAACAGTAGAGGAGATTTTTACCAACCATTGATTCACAGTTTCTTCTACTTTTTCTTTGAGAGGAAATTACGATGAAAGGATGAAATCGATTTCTCGACACCAACCCATATAGAGCAGAATTAACTTAGCTAAGGAAACAAGATTAGAAGCAAGAAAGAAAATACCCCACCAAGAAAATTCAGCAAAAACGGGCTGGCAATATAATATTGAAGAATATTAAATTACATGCATACTGATAAATGGAATCTCCAATAACAAAGTTTAAGCTGAGGTCATGTGCTTCTTCAGGAGGTATATGGAAGTATTTGGCTTGTATATTATGAATGATTGAACTAATTCAGTTGTTTGCACAAGCTGCATGTTCTTCTGTGGCACAACCTTGTTTTTGCTCATTCCTGTGCATGACTGTGATGGAGCATAATAAGAGGCCTAATCTTGTTTCTCTTTTCTTAAACACCTTTTCCTGACTGAATAAGGCTCCTGACCTTTATACTCTAATTAAATCCTACATAGAAAAAAAACAAAGTATGAAAGCAAGAGGAAGACGGAAAAAGAAGTTCTCTGCGCCATAAATTGGATTCTGTTGAAGATTGCCGCAACGACATTTGTTAAGAAAGGTTGCAATTTTCAATATACTAACATTTCTGATGATGTGATTAGTTAATGCTTTCGAAGTCACATATTTTTTTTATGAAGCATGCTTAACGAGTTCCCGTGCCTCAGGTTTACCCGTCACTGGGCACTCGTTTTTGCGTTGAGGAATGGCGAGTGAATTTGCCCATATTTTGGGTAGTGTTTAATTCCCATCAAGATATACAGATTTTGGAACACTCTTCATTTTTCATGGAACAGTTTTTTCTTCTCTTCAGCAAACAACAAATACTTTCTTCTTGCATTTGACTTCTAGCTGAAATGAAAGCTGTCATCTTTAATAGTCTGAAGAACTTTCTTGGGGAGAGACATGTGAATTCCAGGTAGAGCATCAACCTCTCTGAGTCTCTTTCTCTCTCCCTCCCTCAACCTCTCAATAAATAACTCTAACCTTGCAGAGAGGACAAGGAGGAGTTTGCCACTAGAAGCTGAACCTCCTCAATATCAAACCAAAAGTGGGATGTGATGACTGACATTGATATAATGCCTGCAAGTTCCCACTGCCTATTACTAATCACACATAAAACTTCACTGAGAGAATCAGAACCATTCTCACATTTTTCGCTATTATGTCTATCTTTCTCAGAATAACTCTAGCTTCAATTGATCATACACTTCAGAAAATGTTCTCTAAAGTTCATGCAGGCAAGGATGTGGCAGTGGCAGCAGACCTGGGGGCTTCAGGGAAAGTTGTAGAGAACACTAATGAGGAGAGGATTGAGAAAATCAAGAGGCTTCCAGGGAAAATCTGCGGGATGATGTGGAAAGTGGGTAAGGAAGATCCCAGGAGGGTCATCCACTCTTTGAAAGTCGGGTTATCTCTGACATTGGTCTCGCTGTTGTACTTGATGGAGCCGTTGTTTAATGGGATTGGCCAAAGCGCCATTTGGGCCGTGATGACCGTGGTCGTGGTGCTAGAGTTCACTGCAGGTTGATATCTAGAATTTTTCCAGTTACTTCGGATTTGTAATGAGATTGTATTAGCCTAACAGATCATTTTATTTTCCTCATTGACAGGTGCAACTTTGTGCAAGGGACTTAATAGAGGATTGGGCACTCTTTTGGCAGGGTCCTTGGCATTTCTAATTGAGTATGTTACAACGAATTCCGGTCAGGTTCTACGAGCCGTTTTCATTGGAGCTGCAGTTTTTCTGATCGGTAATTTTGGTCTCTTGTAAATTGCTCTCCAAACATTCATGGTCAAATTTTCTCATCATGGGTCTGCTTACAACTTTTCTGCCTTCTATTGCAATATTTACAGGAGCTACAGCTACCTACATGAGGTTCATTCCGTACATAAAGAAGAACTACGACTACGGAGTTGTGATATTCCTCTTGACGTTTAATTTGATCACAGTGTCGAGCTATCGTGTTCAAAATGTGTTGAAGATAGCCCACGAGCGCCTCTACACCATTGCCATCGGGTGCGGCATCTGTCTTTTCATGACTCTGCTGATATTTCCTAACTGGTCAGGGGAAGATCTCCATAATTCTACGGTATCCAAGCTAGAAGGCCTGGCAAGATCCATTGAAGGTAAGTGGAACACCTCTTATTCTTTTTTGTTGATGCGATAACAAACACTACTCTTCAGCGTAAATAACTGCAATTAAACTTTAGTCAAAACTATAAGAAGTATGGTTGACCTTTCTGATTGAGAAAATGTTGCTTGCAGCATGTGTTAACGAATATTTTAGTGAGATGAAGTCAGCAGAAGAGGGGAATGAACCATCGGAGGATCGCATATACAAGGGTTATAAGGCCGTCTTGGACTCAAAGACTAGTGATGAGACTCTGGTAGCGTTTTTCATTGCTCTTTCAAGAAAACTATATTGATCTTGGATTGACACGAATAAGATGAGACCTTACACGTCTTTGTGCCGTGAACTTTTCAGGCACTACATGCCAGTTGGGAACCGAGGCGTAAAAGACGCTGTTATATCTCCCCGTGGCAGCAATACGTTAAATTGGGAGCCATTCTGCGCCACTTTGGTTACACAGTCGTCGCGCTACATGGATGTTTGAGAACAGAAATACAGGTATCGTTTTAATATGATCCCTATTGTCCACCAACGTAGATATCTTCCTGGGCCTTAGGACGCACAATTTGCAGGTGTTACTTCAATAACCTTATCAGAAACAAGGTCACTCTTAACTTTTTTTGCCCCAACACCTAATATGATAGTTGACCTGCAAAGGTTATTGCTTTCTTCTGTGCAGTTTCCTTCCCTTAATCAGCAAAAAGTTTTACCACTTTTTCGGGAAAATGAGACGTATGAGCAACCCTCGATGTCTTCATCACACATTAAGAAGTGTTGAGGAGGAAATTCTCACTATCGAGATAAAGCATGCCTTTCTAAGTATAACTTTTTCTGCTCTTACAAACAGATCGAAATTTTCACTTTATAATTATTCCCAGTTCCGTTTACTTGAAATAGTACCTGAGGAACACAGCAGACCTTCAATTTGTCACATTCGTGAGAAAAGAGACAGATCTATGTTCCTTGTTATTCTCTAAAATGGAACCAGCTTCGAATTCTTCGTTGTTCTCTAAAACTATGGTCCTGTTAGTGCAAATTGTATGTTGCGATTCTTGTAGTGCACGCATTTTCATGATTCTAAGGATATCTGGTGGAGGACTAATCTAAGTAGTTTTTTGTCTGTTGATTTCTAGACCCCGCTTGCAGTTCGTGCACTCTTCAAGGACCCATGCATTAGACTCGCCAAGGAGGTACAAAAGGTCCTGATGGAACTCGCCGACAGCGTGAGGCACCGCCGCCACTGCTCACCCGAGATACTGTCCGATCATCTCCACGAGGCCTTGCAAGACCTAAACACCGCAATCAAATCCCAACCTAGGCTCTTCCTAGGTTCAAATGATAACCAATCATCGAACATGCTCGCCCTGGCAGCTGCACAGGCCAGCGAAAAGAACCAGAAGGCCTTCAAAGTCTCATTGCCCAGTGTAAAGACGGACAGTTCTGCCTTACGGGAGTGGAGGACCAAAAGGACTTCCGAGCAATTGAGGGAGAATGAGAGGAAGGTCTTGAGGCCGCAGCTGAGCAAGATCGCCATCACAAGCCTGGAGTTTTCAGAGGCGCTCCCCTTTGCAGCTTTCGCCGCCCTGCTGGTTGAGACAGTCGCAAGGCTCGACCTAGTGATTGCGGAAGTCGAGGAATTGGGGCAGGTTGCATGCTTTAAAGAGTTCAGACCCGAAGATCAGATCTCTATCACTTGCGAGCGTCCACCCCTGGATGACTGTCATAACGATTTGCCTTCCCAAGCAGCAGAATAGTTAGATGGTCATTAATCAAGGGCAGCATAGAAAATTACGTATTAGAGAGCTGGCCCTGGTTGATTTGGCTTGGTATCATATCTTTTCTTAGAGTGAGATTCATTTATTGTGATCATGTTCTTCATGGATTAGTGATATTGAAAACCATTTCACTAGCACAAAGCGCCTAGAGGAACCAAATAATGTCACACTCGACAATCCTTTGGGGCAAAAGAAAACTGTGGAGCTGACCCCAATGGAGATTGAAGCTTCATCAGGCCTAACAGAAGTATCTGCTCAACCTCAGTTATCTTGACATGTCTTGAACATAAATAAGGTATAAAGACACAAATGGTCCTTGAACTTTGACCTAATGTGCAATGTAGTCATTGAATTTTAGCTAAATGTGAAATGTCGTCCCTGAACATTTAATTTGTCAATGCGGTTCTTGAACTTTTATTACATGTTTAATTTAATCTATGGACAATATGAAAATATTTAATGTTGTCATTCCATTAATGCAAGTTTAGGGATAACACTAAATATTGTTGTATAGTTTAGGACTAAATTAAACATGTATCAAAAGTCCATGGATCACGTTAAACAAATTAAAAGTTTATGGACGACATTGCACATTAGGCTAAAATTAAGGGACCACAATGAGCAAATTAACCTATTTTGATGGAACCAATATGCTTTTTTTTTTGTCGGTCGCAACCCCAATGTGCTTTCACCAGGCAAAACGTTCAACAATCCTAAATCTACCTTATTTCTTAGATGTACCGATCACTCACAACCTGCTGTATAACAAAGTCTGCGGATCCTATTACAGGATCGCACAAGGGTGCAACCAATCAGGTCCTCGGCGAACATCGTCCTAGACTAATCTAATCATCCCGTGTCGATACTAGCAATTTAATATAATCCATCGCAATTGGTGAGAGACAGGCGCACCCCATGGGAATGCTTGGTTGGACCCATCCAAGAAGAGCCGGTCCATCCGTGAGTCACCAACATTACACCCCCTTTCTCAATTAAACATTTGGGATATTTTTGATTTAGTATGATTCCGCCATGACTTTTTCAGGCTCATGTATGGCTTGATATCGCTCCAAACCAAACCAAACGCGTGCTCGATTCGAAGAAATAGGTCAGTCCAAAATAAAACCATAAGAAATCGTGAAACTCAAGGAGCACCCACCCCAGATGGACTTGCTGCTGCTACTTTTCTGGTCTCACAACCTCGGTCCAGTTTGACCTCCCTCGGAAACACCATTTCTGTAATGAAGATTCGAGAACATAAAGACTTGTCTAAACGAAGCCACCTGTCCCTCGCTGGTTGAGGGACAAGCAGTACCCTGGGAACCTGTCCCAGGTAAGATTGCTTCATATGTATTTTAATATGTTCCCCGGTTGTTGTGCGCCTGACCCGTCTTCCCCATTAATAAACAGCTAAAAAAGGACTGGTTTGAAACTCAAGTCCGAATTTAAAACTAGGAAGACCAGTTTACGGTGATAATATTAACAGTGTTCTCGAAATGCTACGTACAATCAGTACGACCTGTGGCTATTAAAAAAAACAAGAAAGAAAGCTATTTTGCATATCAAATTGACCGATGGCGTGTGAATATGATGAACCTTTTCCATTTCAGTGTCCCAGGGGAAATATGGGTCTCTGGCTCCTTTATAAACGAGTGCAACAAGCAATGTAGAAAGAGAAATCAAATTAGTCTTCTCACCGGCTGGGAAGTTTTCACAGAAAAAAAAGAGTAGAAAAGAACGTTCGTGGATTGATCGGTGAGTTTAAGATTGCGAATGGCGGGGAGTTTCGGTGAGGGTCATGAACAATCAAATGTTAGAGTTTTTGCTGAGAAAGTGCTGACATTGCCAGGGGAGGTGGGTGTCATGATGTGGGAGATGGGCAAAGAAGATCCAAGAAGAGTGATCCACTCGATCAAAGTTGGTTTGGCTTTGTCACTGGCTTCATTGCTGTGCCTGTTGGAGTCCCTGTCTCAAGGGATTGGCCAAAATGCCATCTGGGCTGTCATGACTGTTGTTGTTGTCCTTGAGTTCACTGCAGGTAACTTCTATCTTAGCAAAAATCAAAAGAGATACAAAGACTATAAGAAGGAAATGATCATTGCCATATGGGCATTCACAATTTTTGTGAACATGTGTAGGGCTTTTGCAGTTTAATTTCCTTCCTTTCTATCATGTTCTTTTGCCTTCGGTTGAGGAGAATGTGCTATATGAAGTAGAAACACCAAGATCAAAAAGATTTTTTTACCTGTAATGCATCTAAGACAGATTGCGGAAATTAAATTCGTAACTAGTTATATACGTCATTAAATCTGGGAATATTGTTCACTCTATCCATTGAATTACTTGACTTATTGTTCGTTTCATATGACAGGGGCAACACTATGTAAAGGGCTGAACAGGGGCGTTGGGACGCTGTTGGCGGGACTGTTTGCGCTCTTTGTAGAGTATCTTACGGCAGATCGGCCTACACCCAGAGCAGTGGTCATGGGATGGACAGTTTTTGCCTTTGGTGAGCGCTAAATATCAGGCATATTACGAGTCATTGTTTAGTGGCCTCAAACTGAATTAGGCAGTTTAGTAGACCCCAAGCTCCGTCGCCACTTACTAACATTTCAAATTAGACATTTGGCCAAAGGAATTGATACCGACTGTAGATCATCTTCTGTTACTTAGGTATTTCATCAAGTCAATGTTCAACATGCTAGCAAAACTGCCCATGTAATATCCGAGGGGTCTATAGAGCTCAGTGCAATCTTTTTCCATTCTTTAATTTTCTGTTTCGAGCCAAAGTACGTCATACTATGCAATGCCACCATCTCTTTTCTCACTCACCTGGGGTGCTACATTGCGATTCACAGGAGCTACAGTTACCTACGTGAGGTTCATTCCCACTATAAAGAAGAACTATGACTACGGGGTCATGATATTCATTTTGACCTTCAGTTTGATACTAGTGTCCAACTACCGGGTCGACAATACACCGAAGATGGCACGAGACCGCTTCTACACTATCGGAATTGGTTGTGGAATATGTCTTTTCTTGAGTCTGCTTGTCTTTCCAACCTGGTCAGGTGATGACCTCCATAAATCCACAATAGCCAAGCTTGAAGGACTAGCACAATCTGTAGAAGGTATGATACACATCTTTTCGGCTCGCATTCTTGCAAAATGGTTCAATTCAACTGAAGTGGTTTCCTCACAGCCTGTGTTGGGGAGTACTTCGACGAAGCTCAGACAAAAGAAATCCAAGACAAACTGTCAAAGGATTCCATCGACCAAAACTGCATCAAAGTATTGGATTCCAAGTACACTGATGAAACTATGGTATTGTTCACTTGGTTTCGTGACCCTCAATTTGAAATACGAAAAACCAAAATTTTGACTATTCTTGTTGCAATTTTGCAGGCATTATATGCAAGTTGGGAGCCGAGATACCGAGGGAGCTGTTACAAATCTCCGTGGCAGCAATATGTGAAGTTGGGAGTTGCTCTACGCCGTTTTGGTTACACGGTTATGGCTTTACATGGTTGTTTGCACACCGAAATCAAGGTATTGAAAATCGATTCCTATTGGAGCTATCATCAATAGGACAAATGTTTTCTGAAGTAGCTGTAGCTATCACATCCCCAAGCGCAAGTCTGTAACCTGTAGAGGCATCGGTTAATAGCCTAACAATTTAGATTTTTTTTCAAAGAGTTAGGTAAATCATTGCTATGGATATTCATTTATACTGCATGCAATACTGGCATATCAGATCAGAGTAAAGAATTTCCACTTTCATATTAGATTCTCAAATGTAGATTACCTACCATGGATGCATCATTTTTGCCTCCAATAAAATCGGAGACTAAACTCAAATTGTGTTTGTCTATCTCTTCTCTGGGAATCTGTTGTATATCTTCTTATCTCTAACTGGAGCGCACTTCTAGACACCTGTTGATCATTTTCGTCGCATTAAAGAAACATTCCCTAATTATTGGATTTGATTATGTTTCTTCCTTGAATATAAATTCATGAATGCAAATGTAATGTTGCTAGACTCCACCAACTGTACGTGCTCTCTTCAAGGATCAGTGCACCCGTTTAGCTGGAGAGCTATCAGAAGTGTTGGTGGAACTTGCTAATAGCATGAGGAATCACCGTCATTTTTCTCCCGAAATTCTCTCCTGTCATCTCCGTAAAGCTTTGCAGGACCTTAACACCGCACTACAATCCCAACCACATATTCTCTCAGACTCATTGAACAGAAAGGACTCCGGATCCTCTCTTACAACAAGCTTTGAAGCCAATTCTTCTCCATTGCACGAATCAAAAACTGCAAGACCTCCTGAACAAGTGCGATGCATTCAGAAGGTGTTAAGGCCACAGAGGAGTAAACTTGTTATAGCTAGCCTCGAGTTCTCCGAGGCACTTCCTTTCGCTGCATTTGCTTCTTTGCTAGTAGAGGCCGTGGCTAGGCTTGATCATGTTATTGAGGAAGCTGAAGAACTGGGGAGGATAGCTGGGTTCAAGGAGTATAAAGCGGGTGACGACGTTGTTGTGACACTTGAAAGGACAAAATCGGACTTCGTTGAGAATCATTTCCCTCCCTCGGGAACAGAATAGTGGAGATTTTAATTTTTAGGATGAGTGCCCTCTGAGGTTCTGATACTATTTTCTTCTTCCCATAACACCTTTTAGGCATATTGTCTTCTCAACAGGGCTCTTATAGACCAACTTATATACAGATTCACCACATCCTGAAATATTTTGAAAGATCAGAACCTAATTCTTTTATTGATTATAATAGTATTATTATCTATGAACAAAAGTAAACGAAATGAGTGCACTACAAGTGTCATGGCTTTCGTATAGAGCTCACTTTAGGATGATAACTTTTTTTTTACCACTTTAAGTGCCATAACAATCACTTACGTGGAAATCTTTTAAAAAAATGTTAGCCCAAGTTCCGGAAATCCAAAGCCACATAGCACTTGTGGTGAACTTTTTAAATGGCGCTTAAGTGATTGATTGAAAAGTTAACATCAAATGATTGGTGATAATCAGCACGTGTAACATCCTGAATTTCGATCTATTTTCGGGATCAATAAAGTGTAAATTATTTCTCATTTAATTTTAGAAAGTCTCGCCCGGACCGATCAATCACGGGATACTAACCTTATGGGAAAAGCTAAATAGGAATGGGTACGTGGACCGGGGACTCGATCGCGAGTTGGGCACGAACTTCGAAGAACACCGAGGGAATATTTTGGACTAACGTGGGCCGATCTTAGGAAGGTGACGGATTCGATTCGGCCAATGATGTACGACCGGATCGCGGGTGATTTTGCATGACCGAGAGTACACATGGCGAACGATTCCCGAACTAACCTAAATGATCAAAACCTCTGATACTAGTGATAATTCCTAGGGGTGTGCAACCGGATCGGGTTTACCCGGAAATCGGACCAACCCACCTAAAAAACAGGTTCGGGAACCGGTTCTAACAAAAATCGGTCCGGATACTGGTTCCATTTTTTTGGAACCGGTTAGAACCGGTCTGGTTTCCGATTCCAAGTAAAAACCAACCCAAACCTGTTTTAGAACCGGTTTTAAGATAATGTACAAAAAAAAGTAAAAAGCCTATATCACGTTACCCTACTTCACCGATTTTAGAACCAATTTCCGGTTTAATATTGAAATATGTTTCACAACTATAAGTGAAACAGCACGGCCCTTAAAGTCATCTAAATATTGTGTGATTCAGATGAGATATATAAAAATTTTTCAAGTGAGAGCATATGCCTTACCGCTAAGTTTCTTGATTTTTCTTTCAAGATATTTCATTCGGAAACAGAAGCGAGAAGTTATCTCATCACGGCGCAAAATAAAGAGTTAAACATGTTGAATAAATTCCCTGGAAATGTGACTTTTAAAGATTTATGCGATTGGACTATGTCTTGCCACATAGTGCTTTTGGATTGTTGATTTTGATGGATTGTAATTTCAATTGCTCATTTTGGGAATTGTTACTTTTAGCGGATAGTGATTTTTGTTATTCATATTTTATTTTAAATTGTTTCATTGCTACCTATATTATTTTGCTAGAAAAAAATGAAACCCAAAAAAGGAACAAAAAAAAAAATAGGTTCTCGGTTAGACTCTGAAACCGGATCGGAAAAACAGGATTGGTTCCAAAACAGGATCTAGGAAAAACAGGGTTGGTTTCAGGTTCCAAAAATTGGGAACCGGTTATAATAGGTTTGGTTTCAGGTTCTTGGTCCGGAACCAACCCACCCTAGAACCGATCACCCCTAATAATTTCTCGCGCTCTCTCGAAAATCGAGGCCATTACGATTCGAAAAACCCTAGGTCGATACGCGTAATACCTAAATAGCCGCCCGTTAGTGAGAGACTCTAAAATTTTAAAATGAGCAAATTTGATCGCGAGATTGGACCCGAACTTCGACGTTGAAATTTTATAGACGTTTACGATTATTTCGCAGGACCAACGTTGTTTTGGTGTGGCCACACACATTTGGGGCTAATCTAGCCAGAAATTGGAATTTCGACGAAAATTGGAAAAATTACGATTTTGTCCCTATGGGCACCGAGGCTGGATTGAGAGGCCGTTTGAGGTTATTTTTCGCGGCCAAGGTCATTTTGGTGCATCCACACACATTTAGAGTGGTTCCGGTCAAAAATTGAAAATTCGACAAAAATTTAAAAAATAATATTATTTTATTCCCGAAACTTCGCAGTCGATTTCCGAGAGCTTAAAAAGTGAATTTCACGAATCTGACGCCATATTATGTTGGCCACACACATATGGAACGCGTATGTGCGAAAATTGGAATTTCGCCCTGGGACCGGAAAAATGACGATTTTGCCCCTGGGCCGGTATTAATTCCGAATTTTTTTTGGAAAAATTTTGGGATAATTACCAGAGGATTATCAGCTCAATTATTTGACCAAAAGACCACTTTGCCCCTCATTTTTGGATAAGATTGAATTAAAACCGTTAAATTAGGGGTATTTTCGTCAAAATCGCCGGATCGGCGACACGTGGCACTTTCGACTGCCCTTTTTAACCAGCTGACCCCTTTTCTCTCTCCTCTCCCCCTCGTTCATGGCAGATCAGCCCCCAACAGCAGCTTCTCTTCCATTTTCCTCTCTTTTTCTCCATTTTCTCTCTTGATTTTTGGCTCGCCGGAGCTCGCCGCTGGCCACCGGAGCGCCGCTGCCGACCGCCGTGCCCCGCCGTCGACCACCACAGTCCCCTAGCCCCAGCCTTGCCTCTGTCCAGCCCTTCCTCTTTCCTTTTCCCTCTATTTTTCTCACTTTTTCTCTCCCGGTTAGCCTCGCCACCGCTTCGGAGCCTCGCCGGAGCTTCGCCGGAGCTCCGATCGCCGCACCGTCGCCACCCAGCCGTCCAGCACACCCGTACGTCGCACGTCTAGCCCTGTCCGTACAGTGTCTCGTACGGTACTGTTCATCGGTCCGTACGGACGCCGCGGCCGCCACCGTCATCTCGCCGGCCACCGCCCCTGCCCGTCCGTATAGTGAATAGTCGTGAACAGTACGCATGAACAGTACCGCGTGAACAGTGCACAGTGAACAGTGCGCATGCCCCGGAATTCCGCCGTCGGTTTCACTGTTTATCGGTGATCGGCCGCCATTCCCCGTCGTCGTGGTCCAGTAATTAAGTGAGTATATTTCATAAATCCGGATTAGGACTGATTGTGCGTTTTTCTGGACTGGCCTAGGTATTATCAATGTAGTCTGGACTGGTTTAGGTGGTATCGGTATAAAATTCGTACTGGATTGAGGACCAATGGGTGGAATAAATTCAAGAAAAATTAGTGGGATTATTAGAAATAATTATTGGGCTAGCACGGATTAATCGGGGGTTATGTGATTGGACTGCCGGGTGTGCCCGGACTGATTGACTGGTTGATTTCTGTACCCAATTGTTGGGAAATTTGAATAATGCCATGTCGCGTGATTGCGTGGCCGACTCGTGTGGAGTGTGATTGGCCATTCAATGGCTTGATTGGATTATTGAATATTATTGAATTATCCATTGTGAAATTGGGCCGCATGGTATTAATTGGCCAGTGAACGTTTGTTGTGACATGAAATTGACTGAGTGTCTAATTATATTTGATGCTCATGTTGCATTGTGTTGCATTGCATAGCACGCATAGTGAATGCCGGGAATGAGGTGTGTGACGAATTGTGCGAGAATACGTGCCTGCCATGAGCATGTGATCACCTAAATACCCTGATGCGTGTTACGCGGGGTTCAGATAATAATTGGCTGTATGTTCGTGTGATCACATTTCGCCCTGATGCGTGTTACGCGGGGTGTGCCGTCCTAATGCGTGTTACGCGGGACGATGCCCGGTACGTCCGGAAGACGACCAACCTGATGCGTTTTACGCGGGCTCTGGTTCGTGAGGAAATCGGTGTTGCGCCTGATGCGTTTTGACGCGGGCTAGAGACACTGGGCCAGTTGATGCGTTTTAACGCGGGCCACGAAGTGTTGTGATTAAATAAAGAGACCTGATGCGTTTTACACGGGTCGTATTAAATGATAAATTGAGAAAGTTTCAGTGTGCCAGTGTGGGCTAGTGAGCCGAGACATGAATGTGGACATTTGCATGCATAAGAATGCGTGGGCCAGAATGCGAGTGTGCGGAACTCGGTGAATAGTACGTGATGTTATCATTATTGAGCATGAACATACGCTTGACGTACGCATGAACCGAGTGCTTGGGTATGTGATTTGATTATATGATTATTGTGAATAACCTGCAAGGTCAGCCAGGTAAGTGATCTGGGCCAGAGAGCCTAGATCAGAGCTTATTTATGAGTTGGATTGCCGTGTTATTTTGTGCTGTCAGTATGGAGATTGCATGTTAGCCTAACCTAGGTTTAAGGGGTTATACTCGCTGAGATTCGTCTCACGGTTGTATCAACCCACATTTCAGACCCCCGGCAGTAGGATGCCGAGGAGAGCGCCTTTTTTTGGGATACCGCATCATATTCAACGGTCATCGAGTGTACATCCCTGTGGAGACGGAGCAGCCTATGCGAGATATTACTCCATTTTGTTTGTGAACGTGGAAGAGGACTATTACTATACTCAAAAGTACGTGGCGTGGTGCTTCAAAGGAGTTGGCGGAGTGACTGAACCCCCCTCTTCGGACTTTTGACGTGCATGTGGTTGTTGTTGTCTCTTAGTTTGTTGTTTATCCCGGTGTGTATATGTGATTGTAAAGGATCTTTTGATAATAATATAAAACGTATATATTTTCTTAGGTGTTTGACTGTTATTTGGTTGTTCTACCTTGGTCTCATGTGTTATATTGTACGGGTGCATATATATATATATATATATACGTCCTTCCGTATGTGATTGATCTCTGATTGGACGTTGGGTCGGCGACGTTTCCTGGGAACGTTGCACCATAATCGACCGTGACGAGATGTTGCGTTCCAGTGGGGTACGGGGCGTGACAGCACGTGCTAATTTTGGCCAATGGTCAGGCAAATCTTGAGCAATGGTTGTGCAAATATCAAGTGTGGTCTTGTTGTAACGTTCGTCTGAAGATGATCATTAGAAATAAAGAATACAGCCATTGACAGTTGAAAAGCTGAGCAGCAGAACCTAGGGTCTTCCTAGGTTCACTTGATAACCAAACATAGAACATGCTTGCCCTGGCACCTGCAGAGACCAGAAAAAAGAACCAAAAGGCCTCCAAAGTCTCATTGCCCACTGTAAAGACGGACACTTTTCCCTTACTGGAGTCGAGGACCAAAAGGGCTTCGAAGCGAGAATGAGAGGAAAAGGTCCCAAGGCTGCAGCTGAGCAAAGATCCCCACAAGCCAGGAGTTCTCCTTTCACGGCTTTCGCCACCCATTGAAACGGTTGCCAGGCTCAAACTAGTGATCGAGGAAGTCAAGGAATTGGGACAAGTTGCATGCTTTAAAGAGTTTAGACACGATGATCAGATCTCTATCACCTACGAGTGCCTGCCGGTGGATGTCAGTCATGATGAATTGCCTTCCCAAGAAGCAGAATAGATAGATGGTGATTTAAAAGTGCCATCTCAATCAAGATATGCATAATTAAGGGGAGATATACGTGCAATGTATGTGCAATTTGCATGCAATGTAGGTGCAGTCTTGAGAGATAAGGCTAATCAACAGCATTATCAAAATACTTCTAACAAATAAAATTATCCTAGAGAAATTCCTAATTATCTCTTACATCGAAACTCGAGTCCAAATGTAAAACTAGGAAGATGAGTATACAGGAGAATATTAACAATTTTCCCGTAATGCTTGTTAACTTATCTATCCGGGATTGTTTTGAAATCATGTTTCACAACACCATTGCCTAATCTGAATGACACATAAACTTCCTAAGAGAACCAGAACCATTCTCACATTTTGCCTCGTTATGTCCATTTTTTTAAGAATAACTCTAGCTTCAATTGATCATTTACTCCAGAAAATGTTCTCTAAAGTTCATGCAGGCAAGGATATGGCAGTGGCAGCGGACCGGGGCTTCAGAGAAAGCTCTAATGAGGAGAGACTTCCTGGAAAATCTGCTGAGAAGATCAAGAGGCTTCCAGGAAAATTTAGGAGATGATGTGGAAAGTGGGTAAGAAAAATCCCATGAGGGTAATCCATTCTTTGAAAGTCAGGTCATCTTTGACATTGGTCTCGCTGTTGTGTTTGATGGAGCCAAAACGCCATTTGGGCCATGATGACTGTGGTCGTGGTGCTAGAGTTCACTGCAGGTTGATATTCACAATTTTCCAGTTACTGTGAATTCGTAATGAGATTGTTTTAGCCTAACAGATCATTTTATTTTCCTCATTGATAGGTGCAACTTTGTGCAAGGGACTTAATAGAGGATTGGGCACTCTTTCGGCAGGGTACTTGGCATTTTTAATTGAGTATGTCACAACGACTTCTGGTCAGGTTCTTCGAGCCGTTTTCATTGGAGCTGCAGTTTTTCTGATAGGTAATTTTCGTCTCTCTCTAGTGATGAAACAAATTGTGTTATCTACTTGTAATTTCCTCTCCAAGGTCAAATTTTCTCATCACGAGTCTGCTTACAGCTTTTCTGCCTTTTGTTGCTATATTTACAGGAGCTGCAGCTAGGTTCTTGCCGTACGTAAAAAAGAACTACGACTACGGAGTCGTGATATTACTCTTGGTCTCTATTTGTCTCTTGCCTCACTCATCTCACGGCCTCGCCTTCCCCTCTCTCTCTCGCTCTCGGTGGCCTCCGGCCTCGTCGATCCCTCTCTCACTCTCGCTTTCAATCATCTCCGGCCTACTCACAGCCACAGTGGTTAGTTTCGCAGCAAGAGCAACGACACCTGGACAGTGAAGACCACTGAGTTTGGCCAAGAAATAGATAGCAAAGATCAGGGTCAGCGAGTTGTGGTAAGTGAGCTCCAGAAGCTGTGAAGGAAAAACTGAACAAGGACCAACAGGAGCTTCTAGCAGCAGAATATCGCGGCTGAATCGGCGTCATATGGAGGTGGTGGTGAGGGCGACGAGAGAGCAAGTGCAGCGAAGAACTAGTGACCTCGCCGATGGAGATCTCGGCAGAGTTTGGCATGGGGTTGCTGCTTCGTGGCTCGGCAAAGCTTGCGGCTGTCTTGAAGTTGTCATGGCAAAAGGCTGGCATTGTCGATGAGGCAACGGTGAAGGCGGTGGTGCTTGGCCGCGTGAGGTCTTGGCAAAGCTGTAGCTCGTCGGGGGCAGGAGGGCGTGCTGGTGCAGGTATGATGGAGAACACTGGATGAATTTGTTGGGGACATTTCTACTGATTTCATGGACCCACCTTGGAACCAATCCTTAGCAGGTGGTTCGCAATTCTAGGGTGGAACCGCCCACCCTGGAGCCGATCACCTCTACCTAAACCTACCTTACCAATCACTAACATTTTGTAAAATAACAAAGTTTGTGGATCCTATTACAGGTTCGCACTTGGGTGCACCCTGCTAGGTCCTCGGTGAACATGGTCCTAGATTAATCTAATCATGCCATGTTGATACTGATGATTAATCTAATCGTCGCAATTAGTGAGAGATGGGCGCGCCTCAGGTGAATGTTTGATTGGACGATTCAACGTTTGGGATATTTGATTCGGTATGACTTCGTCATGACTTTTTGCAGATTTGTGTCTGCAATATGGCTTAAAATCTCTCCAAACCAGATAGTTCCCATCCATTGCAACACTGTTGTAATTTGACATCTCCATAAATTCATTTATATATAATTAATAAGATAATAGTCTTTTTCTCTATGCAAAATGGTTTGTTGCTGCTCTTCGGCTCCAGTTTGACCTCCCTCAGAAACACCATCTCGGTTATCAGATATTATGAATATTATTTTCTAAAGTAGCTGATTTCCTTTCTTATGCATATTATCCGAGCATAAAGAACATTCTCTAATAAAGTGTAAGGATGAAGTCGATTGAGTAAAGATATAGTTTTTATTGATTCTCCCTCCTTCTATCCCGAAGATCCTAATATATTTCACAAAAAAGAAGAAGGCAATTTTGCATTTTAAATTGGCCAATGATGGTTGAATATGTTCATTTCAGTGTCAGGAAAATATGGGACTCTAACCCTACACCCATAAATGAGTGCAGCAAATGTTCAAAGAGGAACCAAATCTTTTAGTCTTCTCACCAGCTGGGGAGGTTTCACAGAAAAAATGTTTTCTGAAGTAGCTGTAGCTATGATATCCACAAGCGCGAGTCTGTATACTGCACGCAATACTGGCATATCAGATCAGAGCAAAACATTTCCAATTTCATATTAGATTCTCAAGTGTAGATTATTTGACAAAAGTTCTACCAAATTGATACCTATATGGGGCCTTCAATAAAATCGGAGACTAAACTCAAATTGTTAGTCTATCACTTCTCTGGGAATCTGTTGTTTATCTTCTTTTCTCTGACTAAAGCGCACTTCTAGACACCTATGATCATTTGCGTTGCGTCAAAGAAACATCCCCTAATTATTGGATCTGATTATGTTTCTTCCCTGATAACAAATTCATGAATGCAAATGTAATGTTGCTATACTCCACCATCTGTACGTGCTCTCTTCAAGGTCCAGTGTACCCGTTTAGCTGGAGAGGTATCAAAAGTGTTGGTGGAACTTGCTTACAGCATGAGGAATCGCAGCCATTTTTCTCTGGAAATTCTCTCCGGTCATCTCCATATAGCTTTGCGGGACCTCAACACCGCACTACAATCCCAACTACAGACTCTCAGACTCGATGAACAGAAAGGACTCCAGTATCTCTCTTTCGACAAACTTCGAAGCCAATTCATCTCCATTGCATGAATCAAAAACCGAAAGACATCCTGAACAATCGCCTCGCATTCAGAAGGTGTTAAGGCCACAGAGGAGTCAACTTGTAATAGCTAGCCTCGAGTTCTCCGAGGCACTTCCTTTCGCCGCATTTGCTTCTTTGTGGCTAGGCTTGATCATGTTAATGAGGAAGCCGAAGAACTGGGGAGAATAGCTCGGTTCAAGGAGTAGAAAGCGGGCAGTGACATTGTTGTGACACTTGAAAGAAAAAAATCAGACTTTGTTGAGAATCATTTCCCTCCATCTGGAACAGAGTAGTAAAGATTTTACTTTATAGGATGAGTGCCCTCTGAGGTTCTGATGCTATATTGTTCTTCTTGTAATACCTTTTAGGCATATTGTCTTCTCAGTGGGCTCTAATAGACCAGCTTATATACAGATTCATCACATCCTGAAATATAATAAAAGGTTAGAACCTTATTCTTTTATCAATTAGCTAGGTTTGTCCCACTTAAAGTCATAGTATCGGAAACACTGTTCTTATCCATCGACAAAAGTAAACTGCTTTTTATCTGATTAGTCAGGTCTAGTGTCTCTCCTGTTTCTGACATGATGTTATGAATCCCAAAGTCCATCTGCAACATACCGGATGAAGTCTCATGCAGAAACATCAAGAGTAAAAAGAATTGCAGGCACCAACCCTAATCCTTCCACTCTCTCTACTGATTGTTCATTGCATTTTCTATCTAAGTAGTGGAGCATTTTGTTAAAGTTGATTCTCAATAACCACCAATCGATTAGTTTAGCCTCTGAAAAGAAAAGGGGCCACACGCTTGGTAGGGGAAGGGGAATCTATGCATGAGACCTAAAGTTAGGAAAGAACTTGTAAAAGGAGCAATACTGAAATGTTGGCCAAAAGACGGACGGCAATATTTTTTATTTTGTACTCACTGGGCACTCTTTCAATTCTTCAAGGCGCAACTTCACATTACTCACTTTTGATGCAGATACATAACTCATTCTTCTAGTTGATAGTTTACGACAATGACATGTAGTTCTGCAAAAAGTCAAAAAATGTTCCTATTAAAGCACCCCTGAAAAGAATGAATTGATTCGGACACCTTACAGATAAATAAGACCAAAATCTGTTCATTTCTCTCTTTTACTGGGGGGCAGGGGATATCGTTCACTCAGGCACATCTTCCTGAATGGTAAAATTTCATGTCCCTTTAGGTAGAGACTCGAATTCAGATAATTTCACTAATATACTGTATCAAGATAGTTCAGTTGTCCAAAGAACAAGAAAAGGAAATGGATAGACTTCAAATACGGACAGAATGTTCCCGTGAAGACTATAACTGGCTTCACATCAACCTTTTAGGTAAAAGTCTTCCATTTATTATGTGAATGTACAGAAAACAATCACAAGAAGCTTACAAGGGCAAAGAGGCTTAAAGAAATGGATGTGTTTGAACTGAACAACCAGACGATGTTTAATTCTTGACAGGCAATAAGTACATTATCGGCTCCATTGTTCAATTTGACATTTCTTTGTTATGTAAACATACACTAGCATTTAATATCGTATCACTCCTTTACGATTCAGGGAAATGAAAAATGAACGTCAAGCACAATAGTTACTACATTACGTTGTCTGAGACAGAAAACTTCAATTGCAAAGTAAACCACAATCTCTGGTTCGATCTATAAAAGTGATTTCCACCAGGAGGCGTACTACTATCTAAGCATAACCCCATAAAGTGGAAAATGAAACGACATTACAGCGGAAAGTTAAAAAAGAACACCAGATGATAAAAATCTTCCCTTGGAACCTTTTTTGGAGTAATTAGGAAGGGCTTTAGCTGCTCTAGCTTATGTCCCACTCCAAGAACCAACATAAAAAGGCGTTGTCCCGGATCAGATTCTTTTTTTTGAACAGGGTAGGCAAAGCAATGTGAACAGCTTTCAATCGACAGTCATGAGCAGGGCAGGATACCATCTAATCACCCTGTTGCTGCAATCTATGGTTGGGTTCCCCTGTCCATTTCTTCTCACTACCCTTCTCTTCTCAGAAAGGTTTCGGATAATTTTGCAAGCCGGTGTTGTCATAACCTCCATATGGTATATCCCCACAATACTCCATGTAGCTCCCATCTCCTGAGTATGGTGACATGCAGCCGAAGCGATTGAGATCATCGGGAAGTTTGACTTCCCCTGCCAAATTTGAGTACGATGAGCTGGGGGAAATTTCTTTGTGATCGTACGGTTGCCATGAAGTCATGGGATTCGGAATATCATACTGTTGGTGTTGGAAGTAATGAGGAACCGTGTGTTGTCCTTGTGAGTAGTCCTGCAAGAAGTAAAATGAGAAGGTAAAATGCAAAAATATCAGTAATGTGGAAGTGGTCGACATGTATGCGGAAACAGTTCAATGAATAAATATCATTTTCTTTGATATATTGTAGTTTAGTACCTTTGAAGAGTCAAGAATCATATCAGGTGAGACCCAACAGCTTGCAGGATTGGTCTCTGTCAAGTAGGGATTCAAATCTGCCATTGGTGCTACTTCATGTTGAGATGGCATTTGGCTTGGATAATGACTTTCGTTATATAGGTAATTTCCTTGAGAACAAGTGTTGTTAGACATGCTTGAAGGCTCACTACAAACTTCCATTGTCTCGCAATCTCCATAACTCGAACTGTTACCAGCCATTTTGCCTTTTGGTTCTCCATGGCAATCACTCATCTTCTGAGAAAGCTCGTTCCTTTTTACGATACGGCACAGTGCAAATGGCCCCTGAAATGAATATTAATCACATGGAATACCTCAGGCTCCATTCTGTAAGAAACTAAATAGACCTATTACTCTTCTTGCTTCTTGGATACGCATGTATATTTATCAGTCTATAGATTGTCAAAAAACAGCAGTGTCAACGACATCTATAGTGTTTGGTCCTGAGAAATATTACCTGAAAGTTTTGTGATCCTTGGGAAGAATTGTCACAGAGGCGATATTCGTGCATTACCCAATCGGTACGATCTCCTAATGGGGCCCGTCCACGGTAGAAGACGAGTGTCTTTCTATAACCAGTGACAGAGGACTGACAGACAACCTTCCGGTCTTTCCCTGTAGCCTTCCAATAGCCAGCTTTGGTGGCTCGATTTGTTCGTGAACCATTCGGGTATTTTCTGTCCCTCGGACAGAAGAAGAACCATTCCATGTCTCGTTGGGGAAGAAATGATTTATCTGCAGGGTGAAAACTCATTCCAATTAGATAGACTTCTTGATTTGATAAAAAGAAACATAGAAAGATGTATTGTCCAGGGCATTATGTCGTATGACATTGCACGGTCTATTAGATGAAAAAAGGTTGTAATCTTGGTGGAATTATTGTTTGGTTTGGTCCAAAAAGAGGCGCAAAGGAAGGGGTGATTACAAAATGAATCACATGGCACTTTTTAAAGCTAAAAAGTTTCTATTCACATTCAGTATACTTAAAGGAAGCTTCAATCTCAGAACTTATCATAAACATTTGAGCTAATTATAGAGCCCACCGTGCTTGCATACAAACATGTACCTGGAAGCTCCCAAGGATCGAATTTGTACAAATCGACAACGGGAATCACTTCGAGTTCAAACTCATGTCCGTCAATTTTTCTTTTCAAATAATATCCAACCAATTCTTCATCTGTGGGGTGGAAGCGGAATCCCGGTGGCAGCGATGCACTAGCCATTATATCTCACTCCACAATCCTCCTAATTTTTTTACAAAGCGAAATACCAAGTAACACTAGAGAGGAAGAAAATGCGCGAGGTCAAGAGCTGAAAAGCTGTTTCAAAGATGTGACTCAGAAATATTCCGCCTAAGTGCCTAAACTGTATCTATTGAAGATCTGGAAAATCCAAAAGTAGAAGCTTTTCTCGACGACAGATTTCTTGGCAAGAACCGAGTGCGACTTCCCCAGAATGCACCCGTTGGAGGTCAGAATCATTGTCTTGAAAAGAAAAAGTTCTGGTATTTCTTATGATTAGGCTGTCACAACCCAACCAACGCCCCAAATCTTCCTAATTTCCAAATCAAGACTTCAATATGATCGATACCCAGAAGGCTCAAAGCAGTTCCTCGCTTCAGTACTACAAATGTTCCTGAAACCCAAAACCCAGAACTAGCTAAAACTTCCAGAACTGGAACCTGTTAGTGCCTGCAAAGGCAACCATCCAAGAATTCTTGTAAGTAAAGAGAGATGAAGATTTGGTGACCCAGAAGATCAAATTATTGAAAGAAGAGATCTTTTTTGTGTGTGCAAAAGAAGCAGAGAGAGAAGTGGTGAGAGTAAAAGCAGAGGAGTGTGTGACGGGGTTATATATAGGACTAAGATGTGTGGGAAGCCAACAGCACCAAGACATACACCGAAAGGTTGAGATTGCTTGTCTGAAGCATCCCAAAAAATTCCAAAACGTGTGGACCCACACCCCTGAACCAGTTCACACACATAACAGTTATTCCCGCCAATTCAGACATTTTGACCGTTGCTTGAAACGGTTTTTTAGATTGTCATGGCACTGCACCGTCATGAAAAATGTAAAAAAAGAAAGAAGAAGAAATTTTTTAACAAGTCCCCATGTTGTTGGGATTACAATATCACATTAGAGCCAAGGCCTCATGCAATAAAGTTGCCAATGTTACCAAAAAGAAAGGAAAATGTCATATAACAAGCAATATGCCCGTGCATTGCCACGAGTTTAAGACTATATCTGTTTTATTTCATGAAATATGCACGATCTTGTAATATGACCCTTTAACATATACGATAAAGTTTCTATAATTGAAGGGCTCTTTTACTTTTTAGATAAAGATTGATCTTTTATTACTATTATCTGCCAAAGACGAGTCAAATATGAGATGGGGATCCATAAATTGTTAAACTCTTTTGTAACCTCATCATAAACGATTCTTTTAAAACATTCATATAGGTACTTCAAAATGGAATCTATATGTACATAAACAATGTCATTAAACTATTATTACCAAAACAAGTATGATTTATTCTTGTATATTGACTAGAGATTTATTACCAAAGATATATACTAGAGATTGATTAGAGATTTATTAGGTTATGCATTAGAATTAGAGACGACAAATTAGAGGTTCATTAGAATTAGAGATTTGTTGAAAATGATAAAAACAATAAATTACTGAGTAAAATTTGCCCGTGAACATGACATGTGACGCACCTAACGCGAGTTTTATTAATTTGTATTGCCAATTCTTGTGAAAGCTGCTGGTTCCATTTTCATAAGAGAATATCAATACATGGCTAAAGGAATGCCCCATGCTTGTCATGGACTTCAGCCACCAACTTGTGAAACAAATACAGAAATCTGACACTTCAGATGAACTAAGAATTATTTCTCTTAACTGACTTGGACTATTGAATTTGATAGCATTGCACAAAAATGGTAAGAAAGAAAGAAATGGAGAAAGACTGCAAAGTTCCAATTGGACTCACCAGTGCAACGGAACGTGCATGCAGTCTTGGCATTGATTGAGGGTTTATTTGATCTTGTCCTTGGAGTCCAAGCTCCTTCCACATCATCCTGAGTCAGACAAAACACTTTTATCTCTCTCTCTCTCTCTCTCTCTCTCTCTCTCTCTCTCTCTCTCTCTCATTAAAGTAATGGTGTCATCCCCAAACCAGTGATTCAAAGGAGAAAAAAAAGGAGAGTCCTAAAAGTGCAAACTGCAGTATTTTGAACCTTTTGGAACGACTAAAGACACCTTATTAGTGGTGGAAGCTCGAAACCCTTTTGTGGATTCACATGTAGAAGAAGTTTGTAGACTTCTTAAATTCCACATTTTATTAGCGGGTCCCTGAGAAAGCAATTAATTCTTATCAAATAACCTCACATATGCATAATGGGCCATGACAGATCACAAAAAAATTTCTAACACAACACCAGAAAAGTGTGGTAAGAAAGATTATTCTCCCACTTATCTATCTTTAGGATAGACTTACAATATTGCAAGATGCGCAAAGAGTGGTCATGGTGGCACTAAATGCGTGTTGTTTTTGTCCTTTGGATAGAGTCTAGCCTTGATTTGAATTATTAACGATATAATTGATCAAAGAAACTATAGATAAGTGGTGGGACTTTAATCTTTTCACACTACTATAATGCACCCAAAGCCTTCCCTTAGGCCTTTATTATATAGGTTGATGGTTGGAACTCATCTCTCTCTCTCTCTCCCTCTCTCTCTCTCTCTTTAAGTGGGTATATTAGCTTGTTCATTATTCTAATGAAGAAAATATTGGACCAAGCAAATAAAGATGAGCCATAAATCTAGACCTATCTTTTTTCATTATAGGACAGCAGAAAGGGGTAAAGAATTATCAGAAAACTTGCTTTAGACTTTGAGTGTCGGGTTAGACTTGTCTGTCTATTCTCTCTACAATAAGCAGAGAAGTGATCTCAGCAGATTAAATACTATTCCTATTGCTTTTTCTCGTTCATACCAGAACAAAAGAATAGTAAGACAAGTGACCATGTGTAAGACTCAAATGCTATATGTAGAAGTAGTGTTTTGTCTCTTGCTGGTCTAATGGATAGAATCTAACGTTAATAGTGTTTACTATCAGCTACGTGCAATCCAATGACTCTGATCAATAACAGCAAGTAAATCTCTCTACTTAAGATTTTGTCTTCAAATCATGTCCATCTCCTGGAGTTTTTTTTTGGCCTAACATCTCCTGGAGAATATATTACCTGTTTTGAGGCATTAGAAGGAAAATTTCTCATTCTCTGCTGACTAAAATGGCACTGGAATATTTCACAGCTTTTCTTGATTATGGCAATTATTGCTCTTCTTTTTCTGTTTTTCCTCATCTGATTTGGAGTTTATTTTCTCTTAAAGTTAGCTAAGTACAAAGAACAGTCCATGCATTTAACGTTTGAAAATTGTGTTTTCTTTTTAACGAGATTTACTGCAGGATTACAATCAAAAGGCCTTTTGAAAAAGTGCGGAAGGGAAGGATGTCAACAAGACAAATGTCATTAGGAATCGGAGTCATAATCCCAATTGATGAGGCAGCTTACAAAATGACTTCAAAAGCTTAAAGGCCGGATTTGAGTGTGAAACGGGTTAGTAAATGAGCCTACACTTCTTTAAACAAATCAGGCCGATCACATTTTAAGATCTGATGAAATCTATTTTCGTTAGACTCTACTTAAATCATACGCGGACTTTCCGGAATATTTTAAATCGTGATGGTGACTTGTTACGCCTGTCGTGTCGGCAATTATACTAGCTTATGCTACACATTACTTTCTTGGTATTACAAAAGAGGTGGAGATAGTCTAAGTTTGAATGAGTGAATAATAACGTGGAAGAAACATGGTTGTAATGGTGGGGTTTTTTTTTGGAAAATAGGAAGACCAAAGAAGCTTGTAGTTGTCGCTGTTTGTGCTCTACTTTCGGTCACTTTTATTCTTTGGTAAAAATTGCTGCTGTGGCGCATGAAATGCTCATTGGGTCTCACTTCAAACGAGGGGCACAAGTCAAAACACATATGGTGGGCTGATTCTACCTTGGTTGAAGACAAGAACAATGACTGGTTCTTGAGTTGACTTACTGTTTAGTTTATGCACTGTTTCTTGTCTTTGACAAAGAAATTTCCGGACAATATGATTGCATGTAAAACAAGGACTGATCAGCTCCCATTGCTATCTGACATAGAGCCTACCTGAAAAATAAAAAAAAAAAGACACTAATGTGTCTAATGCTGTATCTCACGATTTCCTGTATCGTCATAGTTTTTACCCTCTCTTCGACATCGCCAACTCAATTAGCTCCTCACGTAGTCACAGCATATACAATATATTCACTAAAAGAAGGTCTTGTACGATTGTTCTTAGGCTGCGCACGATAACTATTATGCTCGGGAACAGATTTTGCTCCGAAATGATTCTTTTTTATTATGTGCCCGGAATAATTTCTAAGCATTTGAAAACATTTGGTAACTGTCTAAGATTTCTATTCTTAGAATAGAAAAAGAACAGAAATGCGTTTCGTAACTATACAAAATTTCATTTTATTAATAATATTTTGAATTTTTTAATATTTCTTTCTTTCCCTTCTCTTCCTTGGCCAAGGCCAGTCCCCGGCGTCGGTGACCGGCCACAGGCCAGGGCCGGCGAGGGTGTTGCTGCTCTCGCCGGTCGCGACGACGAGATCGGCCTCACCTTGGCTAGGCGAGGCTCGACCTCGCCCAGATCTTGCAAGGCCGACCTCGTCATCGTCACTCAGGTGACGAACCTAGGTGGGGACGGTGAGGCCGGCCTCGCCTTGGCTAGGCGAGGCTCATCCTCACCCAGATCTAGCGAGATTTTGCTGTCGCAACTGCGAGACGCCCTCGTCGGCCTTGGCCTGCGGCTGGTCGCCAGCGGGTGGCGGGCGGTAAGCCGAAGAACAACAACAAACAAAAAAAAAATGAAGAAGAAGAATAAAAAATGAAAAAATTGTTTCAAAATCAAGAAACTACTTTTTTTTGCTTATTGATTCTGTTCTAAAACTGATTTTGAGAATAATTTTTTGCAAAATTGTGCCCGGGCACAAAAAATTTAACAAACGAATTTCTTCTCCCAAACTGATTCTAGAAATAAAAAAACAGAAATTTTCATTATTTGGCAAATTGTCAAATTGGCGCTTAGTATACCATTTGTTTAGTTGCTTTGAACTCGACATCTCTAAACCAATTGACAATTACTCATAAAAATATCGAAAAACCCAGAAAAAGTACTGCAAATTCAAGATAGCGGAGTCATCAAAGTCCATAAAATGGTCACATCGGTAATGCATACAGTACCCCATATTTGACGAACCTTGAACAATGATTAACCCGTACCAAATTACGATGCGAATAACGAAAAGGGCTCAAATGACGTAAAAGATACTCCGCGAAAGTCTATTTACCGGAAGGGTCGGAGGAAAAAAAGTAAAAGGTGAAGAAGCTGCTTTTCCTGCGTCCGAGGGTTAATTGTCGGCTTTGTAAAAGAAGATCTTGGTCATTTGGGAGGAAAAATTATAAAAAAAATCATAAATCCTTTACAATTACACCAATTCAATTTTAAATATTTTTTTTTATCAATTCAGTCCTAAATCTTTTGCAATTGTGTCAATTCAGTCCATCCGGTCACTTTTGGCCAGCCGGCGCTGACGTGGGCACCGGTTGATTGACATGGCAATTTTTAATAAAATTTTTAAATTATTTTTCGAATTTTTTTATATTTTTTTATATTTTTTTTTCTCCTATCTTCTTCCCCTATCGCCGGACTGGCGACCGGCGAGAGGCTGAGGCCGGCGAGGTGGACCTCGCCAGCCATGGGCGAGACCTCGCCATCGACTAGCAAGCTCGACCTCGCCCAGCGACAGCGAGGCCACCCAGATCTGGCGAGGCCTCGCCAGATCTGGACGGCCTCCCCGTCATCAAGCGAGGCCGCCTGGTCGTGGCGAGGTCAGCCTTGCCGTGGCCGGGTGAGGCCTCGCCTAGATCTGGCGAGGTCTCGCCAGATCTGGGTGGCCTTGCCATCGTCGGGCGAGGCCTTGCCCAGATCTGGAGAGCTTGACCTTGCTCTGGCTATGGCGAGGTTGACCTCGCCCGGCAACGGCGAGGGCCAGCCTCGTCCACCTCATCGGCCTCAGCCTCTTGCCGGTCCTCGAACCGGCGATCGGGGAAGAAGATAGGCAAAAAAAAAGAGAAAAAAATTGGAAATATAATTAAAAAATTATTAAAAATTATCACGTCAACCGCCCGGCATCCTCGTCAGCGCCCGACCAACCAAAAGTGGCCGGATGGACTAAATTGGCATAATTGAAAAAGGTTTAGGACTGAATTGATAAAAAAAAATATTTAGGACTGAATTGGCATAATTATAATAAATTTAGGACTTTTTTAGTAATTTTTCTCATTTGGGGCTACAATATGCCAAATTATGGTCTCGTGGACTGACCCCCTGAAAGAAGAAAGTGCAAGCAGCTCATCTTTTGCTTATTTTGCATATTCTTAGCTTTGAGATGTAATCATGGTGACTTGGAAAAACGTTGTAAAGGCCGCCTCCAGCCACTGTTGACACTAAGGGACAAGAAACACAAAAGTGGATCGCCTAGCGTTGCAGTCATCTCCTCACTTCCCATCAATTTTAATTTTTTCTCAATTCACATCATCTCTTCCATCTAATAATGATCACTTCTTTGCCCCATGAATTGACCATCACCTTAACCCATTTCATCTAATCAATCAATGGCGGACAGCCGCTAGATAATGGTGGTACGACTTGTATGAAACACATGTCATAGTCCATCAAGAAAAAAAATCAAACGAAATCAATATAATTGCTCCCCTTGAAGTTGGATACTGCCATTTCGTTTTCTTAGTCATGTTTTCCTAGGTTGGTTTCCTGTGTGCACCGCTATATAATCACGGGACACCTCGAACGAGCTAAACAAACATGTACGAGACGACATCTTTCTTCCTCCACCACTGGATGATTTTTCGACAGAGACATCTGGTGGACCATGGGATAATCGAACTGCATGGAGAAAGTTATGTGAGGTGGGAAATCGGGTTACCTAAATATCTAATGATGATGAGTTCCCGTTTGACGTGGACGAGCAAAGTGACACGAGAATCATGCAGAGATATGGGGGGGTCACGGCGATATGGATATGCGTAGAGCTGCAAGAAGAAGGAGAAGGAGCCGGCAGCAGCATATTGTGATAGGGGTGTATCACAAACCGAATCAGAACAATTACGCAGAGAATAAAAGAAAATTAAATGATGCATGAGTTTATTCAGGTTCACCCCAAAATAAGGTTACGTCCTGCAAAGAGATTTCACTATGATTTAAGTTTACAACCACAACCACTCGTTACAGTAATCTCTCATACGAGTATAATATATATAGGACTTAAAATGGGCCCAATGCTCAAACGTATCAAAATCTCTTTGATCCCATAACAAACGGGCCAACAAACCCGGTATTGTTTTGAGGGCGCTACCCCGAACTCCCGCCCGCTCACCAGCGAGCGGGGCCGCCGTCAGCTCATTAGGGAGCGGAACCCCCGCCCATTGTCCGGTCAGTGGAACTCCTGTGTCGGGAGCGCTGCTCTCGAACCCCTGCATTTTGTGCGCAGAGATCACATGTCGTCGAATTATACTTCAATTTTCCTAAATTCATGTGAGCGTATCCAATATGAGAAATAAGGACTTTCGAAATTTTCACCAACTCGAATAGATCGACGGGCGCCTAAAAGTGGCCATGAACAATCTGTGCTGCTTTGCTTTTTAGAGTCGTAGTCTGTAATCATTTTCCTTAGCAGTTGCGAGGTCTAATCGCGGGAAAGAAAGGTGTCTCATCCAACATAGTTCCCATCTCCTTCATATTTATTGAGATTTATAAAACGTGGACTGTGGTGATCAAATGTACAGTAGATTTGGTAACACTCGAAGATCAATGGGGTTGAATGTATGGCGAGTGAGACGCGAATGCTAAGAGAAGGGTCGAAGGAGCAAATATAAGCTTAGGGAATGAGACGAAAACCTCCGTATGAGATTTGCTTGGAAAAAAAGGTGCCACGAAAAAATTCACGAGGTAAACTATAGTGTAAATTAAGGGGTTCAAGGATGGCGATCACCACTAGCCCTCTTGGCTTGTGATCACCATAAGAGAGACGAGATAATATAATGATATAAATAAGTCTAGGCTAGTTCGATCTCACACGAAAACTTAAATTGGCGACTCCGATTGAATTTTTAGTTATACAAACTAAATTGCTCCAAATGAAATCATCATTCACTTACTCTGAATCAATGAATCTTTTATGCAATACGATCCTCGTTTTTTGCATATATTTAGGAAACCTGTAATTTCTTTGGTGGCGTAGAACTAAAATTTTTTGCATGCAATCGCAACTCTCTGATTTATTTATTTATTATTTTTTCATGCGGCTCAAATTGATTTTCTCCTTACAATTTTAGTGGACCAATCTTCCTATCAATTAGAGTTTTTTTTAATGACTAATAAATTAAGGGTAAATGAATAAAAAAACCCGAGGTTCAATAGGGTAAATGCATTAAAAAAGGATAAAATTTAGCGGATTGTGCTGCTACAGTCGCTACGGTTGGTGGCAAACCTGCTTTCAGTAAAAATGTATTAGTAGCTTATCTATCATGAGAACATAAAATTTTGAAAATGTAATACTATTAGCGAGCATATGATATATGAGGGTATTTATACTTCTTTTCACACGGAAATCTCATGCCAATTCGTTTTACACCATCCCTTAGACAAGTCCCTAAGCTGATTGAGAAGGCTCTAGCCGATTAAATTTGGTCAACCTTTTTGTCCTCTAAAACTCAAAAAGCTAAATCTCAGAGGATCCTCCTTTTGTTTTCTCCTTCTTCTGATTGAAAATTTTGTCCAGCAAATCACAGGCAAGGGGGGGAATTTCATGATTAAATTACTATTTCTTTGACCTGCAATTGTCTTCTGATTGACGTGTGTTGTTTTGGGTTGCTTTCTGATGTCAAAGATGGTGCTGCGCACTCAAATGCTGCGACTAAGTTTCCGTAAAATTTTCCTTCCCTAAGTTAAGGGAATTGATCTGATCAAAATCTCAAGTTCCCAGATTTGTGAAGATTGATCTGTCTTTGGTTTTAGAACATCTTTTGAACTCATATGGAAAACCCTTTCAAAACCGCTTTGAAAATTTTCCATTCAAACATAATAAAGGCGTATTCTCGTTCATCGTGTAATATTTGTGTGTACATCATATAACAATATTTCATTTTGATACTTCTCTCTACATTAAATAAATTTCTAATATTCAAAAAATAAAGCGAAATTGGAGTTTTCAAACTATGGAGCAGAAGTAAGCTCAGGAGTGCACAGGTTGCTAAACAATATCTCCAGTATGCATTTGCATTAACTTATTGAAAAACCCCATTTTCAATTTGTTCTTTCGAAATTGCTTTGGTAATTAATATGTTAAGATTTTTTTTTCTCCATCTTTTAAATTCTACTTATGGCTTAAACTCTTGTAACCATTACCGTTTTCTAACCCCGAGGAACGGTGCCAAACATGTTTTCAGATTAGCTTTTCCTTTACCAAGAAAGTCAAAATAAATAAAATAAGATAAAAAAAGATCCAAGAACTTTGAGTGATCGATAAGGCCCCCCAATACACCAGCTTTCCACAACCTCCTGTTACTCTCAATTAAAATGAAAATATGAAGAAAGATAATTTAGAAAAATACCTTGCACAATCAAGAAGGAAATTAGGAATATATAGCATGTAGGATTCCAATAGCCGAATGCAAAGAGGAACACCAGGCCACAGCTGAGCCCAATCAAGAATGGACCAGGATCTCTACATCAACAAGCAGCCACACCCCAGCTTCCCTCAAACCAGCCCAGACCCATCAGCCAGTTGCCACAGCATGCCTCGGTGGCTCTCGCCCTGTTTACTCTGGGATGGCTATAGCGATTGGCGGCCGATTCTCCTCGCCACGACTCAGTGACTCGCCGGAGCCCCTCGTAGCCATTCCCCTTTTCTTCTTCTCTTTCCATGGTTGTTGTTGTTGGTGGTGGTAAGTAAGGAAGGAATTCAGAAGAGCCGTCCGTCAACTGGCGTAGACCAAGGCACCCACAACAGCACCGGCTCAAAAAATGGCCGCTTTGGCCTTCCCTCGCCACGTTCACACCGCGCCGAAGCCTTGTTTCTTCAGCAACACACCGAAAGCCAAGCCCAGAACAAGAGTCTCCGTCCAATCTTCGCTCACCCCTCCTCAACTGGGTTTCTCCGACCCCTTCGTTCTTGAACTCGCGGAAGCTCTCGAAGACTCCCTTTCCTCTCCTTCTTCTCCGAAGCTCTCGCCTCTAGAGAAAATCAGGGACATGTCCTCAGAAACCCTGTTGTCCACACCGTGGCCCTCTCGCAAAGACGAGCCCTTTCGCTTCACTGACACTTCCTTCATCAAGAACTCCAAAATCTACCCTGTTTCACGCCCTCCGCCACAAAGTTTGGAAGCTCCATTGGGCTCTTCCGAAGACACCCAATTGCCCCATCTCGCCATCGTTGATGGGCACATTGTGGATTTCGGCTCCAATTTGAGTGGTATGCCTGATGGGGTGTATGTGGGCAGCTTGTCGAATGCGACCTCAGAGAGTCTTGTCAAACGGGTTGGTGAGTTTGTGAGTAATTTCGATTGGGGAGACTTGTTTTGGTCCATAAATGGTGTCGGTGCGCCGGATTTGGCAGTTGTTTACGTGCCCGCCGGTTGCCGGGTGGAAAACCCGGTTCATTTGACGTATTATTCTGTTGAGGCTAGTGATGAAGGCTCGAATAAATTGCCGGTTTCAAATCCGAGGGTGTTTGTGTTGGTAGAGAAGGGAGCGGAAGTTGATATAGTTGAGGAGTTTATGGGTGGTGATGGGAATAGATGTTATTGGGCTAATCCTGTTTTAGAGGTAGTGATTGGAGAAGGTGGCAAAGTTAGACATTCTTATGTGCAAAATCAATCTCCATGTGCTGCTCATATTAAGTGGACTTCGGTACGGCAGGTAACTCTTCCAAGCATTTTGTTATGAGTCACTTTTTCTTCTTTTTTGTAGGATTGTCGTTTTGATAGCTGAGCTCCTTGAAGTTTAACATTTATGTTGGAAATGTTACAAAATTGAACATGTAGGTATGCTTGTAAAGTTGATGCCTTTTCGTCCCTCAGTTGTAAGATAGAGGAATATCTGTTCTAGGTGCAGACAGTCTATGATCTCCAGCTCTGATTGATGGCACACCATTTGTCCATGAGAACTTGATTGCGGTTGCATTTCTGAAAATATTTTCTGACAGGAATAGCGTGCCCTCTTTTCTGTGTGCATTTATTCATGTCTCTGCTAAGTCAAACCACAATTTTGCTGGGCCTCTTGGTGTGCATCTGAGTTCTGCTAATTGAGATATCGTTTTTCATGTGTTTAATCTGATGAACTCCTTCATTCGTTGGTCTTAGTAATCTTCCTTAATGTCATTTGTTACTTGGTGTTTTTTCTCCTCTTTTCTTGGCAAAATGACTTCCTATTGGGCTATTTAACAGAGTAAAATTGCAATAACAATGAAACCTTTCCCAGATATGCCGTTCATCCAGAAGGATATCTTTCTTCACCATATTATCTTGAATATCATTTCCTCTCTAAGCTCCAAATACTAAGGTGTAGTGTAATTCCATCCATTACGAAAAAAGAGGAAAAAGGCCATGCCAGCATTGGCAGAGGAAACCTTGAATGTCTCTTTGATGCTTCCACTCTTCTTTTTAGAATATATTCAGCCATAGATAGGATTTTTGCTTCCACTCTTTGATGGAACAATACAAAAGTTTAACCCCATTTTCCAGGAAGCGGAAAGTAGTTATCAACTCGTGGAGGTTAGTAGTGGCGGGAAGTTGAGCAGGCATAATCTCCATGTGCAGCAATTAGGCCCTGACACAGTGACAGAGCTATCCACTTTACACTTGACCTTCTATGAACAGACTCAAGATTTACATAGTAGACTAGTCTTGGATTATCCACGTGGTAGCTCCGGTCAGCTTCATAAGTGCATTGTGGCAAACTCACAAGGACAGGCAGTATTTGATGGAAACATTAAGGTCAACAGGTAACTTTTACTATTTAGATTGCTTTTGTGTGTATATGTTTTGGTATCCATTTTTGCGGTGTATATATATGCTTATCTCGCTGGTAGGCTGTGTAATTATCTCATATGAGGGCTCTAGAAGTTTTCATTGTGGTTCCCATCCTCAGAGTATGTCTGCTATATTGTTCAGTCAGTTGTAAAATATTAGCTTGCAGATGTATTTCTGTTATGCATTGGGGTAACATGACACACAGAGAAAGATGGCAATTTCATTTTGTTATTATATGACAGCAAGTTTGAAATGTATGAGTGTCGTTTTCTGTGAAATTGTTCCATGGGATGACTTTTAATTTTCAAGTAGGAATGGTTAGTACGTTAAGTAGTTTTGTCTTGTTGATCTTTTTGGGGATTTGCTGAATATCAGACATTCTAATAATTTCATCGTGGAGTTCCCTCCGTCCCTCAATCCCATCTTAATTGGTTTTATTGCACCCCCATCTATTTCTTTCCCTTTAGTTGTCTTTGTACGTGCGCAATTAGGATGACTCCTTTTTTTGTCATCTATACTTATTTGAGGACTTTGGAGAACTAGAAGCTTATCTTGGCTCTGAGATACATGTGTCACGGGTCGATCGATCTAGTGTTCCCACACCCGTGCGGCCTTAGGAATTTCTTCCCAAGTAAGCCTTCCCACACTCTCACTCACAAGAACTCTAGAGAGAGAAACTCTAGAGAGAGAAGCTCTGGACTTGTATTACTTCTTGAAAATGAGAGATGATCAAATGAGGGGAGAGGAGACTCCATTATATACAAGTATCGGGCTGACCGTATCCGTAGATCTCTCCTCGATATCAACGGTCGAGATCGTACTTTCCCAACTACCCCACCTACCGCATTTATTACGGAAGGATACAATTACCGTATCGCCCACCCCCAGGAGTATTCTAGAAGACATCAAGAAAACCCTAGAACTAGAACACTCGGGGCCCGCCTTCTTCGTCCAAGGGTCGGTCACGGTCCATCGTCCAAAAAACCTTAGGAACGATCCAATTCTTCGGGCCGTGACACATGCAACTGTTGGTCTTTTCCCATTTCTGCTCATCTCGATGTTATAGAATATTGTTTGTCTTGGAATTCATGCTACTTATTAACATCTTTAGCAGATTGTCATTTTAAGTTGCTGTTGTAGCCAAAAATTGTTTCAGCTAATTGTTTTTTAGTATATTTGCTCGCAGTGATCACATGTAGAGTGATCTTGATCTCGTCATTTTGCAGATATGCACAGCAAACAGATGCTGGACAACTGACGAGAAGCCTGCTACTTGAACCCCGTGCGACTGTAAATGTCAAACCCAACCTCCAAATCATAGCCGACGATGTCAAGTGCTCTCATGGAGCTGCAATAAGCGACTTAGAAGAAAGCCAGCTGTTCTACTTCCAAGCACGCGGCATTGACCCCAAGACCGCAAGAAAGGCGCTAGTTTTCTCTTTCGGAGCTGAGGTGGTATCGCAGCTGCCCAATTCTTTCGTCCAGAAGAAAGTCGAGAATCAAATCAGAGAGTTGCTGGATCCACAGTGAAGAGACTGTCACTGAGAGAAGTTTTCAGGAATCTTGTGCCTTTTTCTCATTTTCAATTATTTTGATACTCCTTGGCACTTCCTTTCCACTATTGATCCAAATTGTATTGCAAATATTTCAGCAGATTGGTAGAAATGGAAGTGTAGATTTTGTGTTCTTGTAATCTCACCTCACGTACTAATTGATGGAAGCGGTTAATAAGAGCCTGTTTGGCAACTGGCCAAATAGTGAAAATTTCTGTTCTTTTATTCTCAGAATCAGTTTAGAAACAGAAATCCGTTTGCTAAATTTTTTGATTCTGGGCACAAATTCTTGTAAATTTGTGTCCAGAATCAGTTTTGGAGTAGAATCAAGAATAAAAAAAAATGTAGCTTCTTGATTTTGGGAACAAAAATGAGAATTAATTTTTTTTTCTTCTTCTTTTTCTTGATTTTTAATGTAGCTTCTAGTGTCCGACGAGAAGTCTACCCTCGCCATATCTGGTGAGATTAAAATATTTTAATAAAAAATGTTATTAATAAAAAATGTGGGTTAATTTCAAAAAAAAAGTATCAACTTTAGGTTTAAGATAATTTTTGCCCAAACTTTTTTTTATCCCATTAAAAAGCACAAGCTTTAGGTCAATGGACAATTTTGGCCCGAATTTTTTTTTATCTTGTAAAAAAGCACCAACTTTAGGTCGAGGAACAATTTTGGCCTCAATTTTTTTTATCACATAAAAAAGCACCAACTTTCACTTAAATCTCAAATATGACCCCCATTGACTTAGAACCATTGATTATTTAACTTGACTATTTCACATTAGCAATAAATCCACATGACTTGCTGATTGGATTTAAAGCAATATTTATTTTCTTATTCTCTAAGCCATAATTTGAAGAATAACGGTGAAACTGTTTATCTCATTTACTTCACTGATAAGTCAAAAATATCTAGAGATTGAATCGCTTTGTTCAAACGTAATCTGAAGCTGACCACCGCCTGTCGACAAACGCCATAGACGAGATTTTCCAAGCTCACTACCATAACCTTCTTGCTCAAACAATGGTGAAAGTCAATAGGGGCTAGATTTGGGATTATAATGAAAATTGGTGATTTTTAAAGAGACAAAAAAAAATTGGAGTTTGAATTGTCACTCGACCTAAAGTTGGTGCTTTTTAATGGGACAAAAAAAAGTTCATGCCAGAATTGTCCCTCAACCTAAAGTTAGTGCTTTTTTATAGGACAAAAAAAATTCGGGCCAGAATTATCACTTGACTTAAAGTTAGTGCTTTTTTTTTGGAATTAGGCCTAAAAAATATTATTAATATTAAATATTTTACCGGCCATGAAAAAACAATTATTTTACCAGCCATGGCTAGCGACTAGGCCATGAAAAAAAATATTATTGATAAAAAAAATATTTTATCGGCCATGGCCGGCGACCAGGCCATGGCAAAAAAAAGGAAAAAAATATTTTAATAAAAAATATTATTAATTAAAAAAATGTTAATAAAAAAAATATTTTACCGGTCATGACCGGCGACCAAGCCATGGCAAAAAAAATAAAAAAAATATTTTCAATAAAAATATTTTTTATTATAATATTTTAATAAAAAATAGTTTACCGGCCATGGCAAAAAAAATAAAAAAAATATTCTTAATAAAAAAATTTTACCGGCCATGGCATAAAATAATAAAAAAATTAATTTTTAATAAAAGTATTATTAATAGAGAAATTTTTTAACGGCCATGGCAAAAAAAATTGTTTTTAATAAAAGTATTATTAATTAAAAAATACTTTACCGGTCATGGCCAAGAAGGAGGAGAAGAAAAAAAGAAAAGAAAGAAATATTAAAATATTAAAAATATTATTAATAAAAAGAAATTTTATGCCGTTACCAAACGCATTTCTGTTTTTTTACTATTTCGGGAATAAAAATTTTGGACTGTTACCAAACGTTTTCAAATGTTCGGAATCAGTTCCCGAGCATAGAATAAAAAAGAATCATTTTTTATCAGAATTTATTTCCGGGCACAGAATGGTTGTTATGCGCGGCCAAGCTCCCTTATCTCGTTCCGTGCCTAAAGTACGGATTTTTTCTATACTGGTAAATTTCAGCAAGTGTTGGTAAGTGCAAGAAAGCTATTGATGAAAAAAGTGGTCGATAATTTTTTTCCTGGTAATTTATTGGTATTTCACCAATATTTTTATGAAATTGTCATCTTTTTTTCATTTTACAATTTGCAAATTAGTCAATTTTGCACTGATTTATCAACTTTTATTTGCAAAATATACCAAAGTTTTGAATTTAGTAACTCTCATAGGAAATTCATTTATCAAACTTATTTTTCTTTCAAATATCAACTTTTCAAATCTATGATCAAAATTAATTTACCTTTCTAATGAAGCCTTACAGTCACCTGACTTTTACATGAAATTACCAACTTCAATTTAAGTGGTTTGTCAATTTTCCACTAGTTCTAGGTTACTGATTTTCATTTGAGTCGGTTACCAACTCTTCTTTGACTCTTTTTTTTAATTATAGTTTTACCAACTTTGTTGTTGGGTTAATTTAATTAGGAATAAAGTTGGTAAATTACCACATTAAGGTAAAAAAATTCGTAAGTCAATCAAATAAAAATGGGTAAATTCATATATGAGTTGACAAATCTGAGGCATAAGATAAAAGGACAAATAAAAGTTATTACAAGATAAATAAATTTGATAATTTGTAAACCGTAAAAGACTGTTAGTAATTTAAAAAAAAGTGACTGTAAATTATATACAAGTTACAGAAAAATTGGGTGACCGGTAACTCTTTTTAGAAATAGTTTTGTTGACGCCTGGTAACTCTTCACGAAAAAAAAGTGTTATATTTTAACGAAAATTTCAATTAAGGACCCCAAGTGAAGCCAAATTCTCGAAAAAAGGTCTAAAGTGAACATAGTGTCAAATAATGGCATGAAGTGCTCAATTAGTCTCAAATAAGGACCCAAAGTGCCCAAAAAGTCTTAAATAAGGACTTGGGTCACTGGCCAGCCACAATACCTGCCGGGCGGCAAGAATGTTACCGTTCTAGCGCCGGAATAGTAACTTTTTAATTTTTTTTTATTATTTTTTCTGTTTTTCCTTTTCTATTTTTTTCCTTTTCCTTTTCTTTTTTTTTTCTTCTCTTCCTCTGTCGGCCATAGCTGGGGCCGACGGAGGTCGCCGGCATTGGGCGAGGGGCGCCCTCGCCTAGGCTAGGCGAGGTCAACCTTGCTAGCATCGAGCGAGGCCGACCTTGACGTTGCAGGCGAGGTCGAGCCTCACTAGATCTTGCGAGGCTCGACCTTGCCTGCAACGTCAAGGCCGGCCTCGATCGACGTCGGTGAGGTCGAGCCTCACCAACGGCCGGCGAGGCCGACCTCGCCCAGCCTAGGTGAGGGCGGCCCTCACCCGAGGCTGGCAGAGGAAGAGAAGAAAAAAAAAGAAAAGGAAAAGAAAAAGAAAAAAAACAGAAAATGAAACAACATAAAGAAAATAATAATAAAAAATTAAAAAGTTACTGTTCCGATGCCGGAATAGTAACATTCTTGCCGGGCGGCAGGTATTTTGGCCGGCCGGCGACCCAGGTCCTTATTTGAAACTTTTTAGACACTTCGGGTTCTTATTTGAGACTGATTAGGCACTTCGGGCCCTTATTTAACACTAAGTTCACTTTGGATCATTTTTGGAGAATTTGACCCCACTTGAGGTCCTTAATTGAAATTTTCCCTATATTTTAATGGAAAAGTAGAATCGTCCCCCCAATCTTAGCTGCTTATTCTGATTTTTACATTGTTCAATGTAAAATTTTTGCAGATCTGTCTTGATATAGCTAGAACTGTACCATGATCCAGTTGCAAAATGTGTGTGATAAGTGATATAGATGAACACTCTCATCAGACATTGAAAAGGCCTTGTTCCTTCAAACGTCCACTTGCAATTTTATCACACCATTTAACACATCAATATAGTCAATTAGCCTAATATAATAACATTGCGCTACAGCCAAAATGGACAAATCTCAATCCCAGTTTCTAGTTAATTATTCAAAGAGAAATTATACACAGAAGAATTTGATGTGTGAGGTTCCTCGTGACTGAAGGACTGTGAATCGACCAAGACGAACAGGCCACCCTCTCTAGTGTTCTCTAGATTGTTCTCGAGGGTGGGCGATATTGTAATTGTGCACTATTTTAAAGTATTTTTGCAATAAATGCAGGTAGATCGAGAGAGATCTATGAGTGCGATTGATCTCGTACTTATATATAAATCCCTCATTTGTAATATCCCATTTTCACGAGTGAAATACAATTCAGAACTTTTGTACAGCATTTCTCCCTCTATAATACTTACGAGCGAGCGAGTGTGGAAGAAAACCGGCCTAGGAAAAAAATTTCTAAGATTGCGCTGGTGTGGCGTGGATCTCCGTCGTATTTTAGCGCCGCAATATATTGAAATCAATGAATGGAAAAGGAACCAACTTAGGAAAAAATTTCTAAGACTGCACAGACATGACGTGATTTACGCTGTACATGGGTGCCGCAATCTTTTGGAATCAATGAATCGGGAGCCATACGCAAGAGTCCCAAATAGAAAAAGCACAACACTAGATATCACTTGATAATAAACGCTACTGTAAGGTTCGTCCGTGTTCGTGGAAAGGAGAGATGGTTGGCATCTCCCATCGCAGGAACGAGGTCGGGGACGGGAACGAGCCCGCGGGCTCTGCCTGTTACCACCATCCGGTTAAGGTGTTAAGGTTGGTCACCTCGTTGGATCTCTAACCCAATTTTTCTTTCCCTTACGTTTTCCGTCTCTTTATCTTCTCGAATCATTCTATTGCGTGGGATTTCGAAGTCAGATAAGGTCCTCCCAAAAGTGTCTCCCGATATTTTTTCCCATTTCGAGATTCTGAGCCCCTTCTCTCTAATGGCTGCCGCTACTCTCCCCGCAGCTCTAGACCTCCGTTACTCCGTCTCCCACCAGCCGGACCTGAAAAGATGGAATCTTCTCCCTTCATCGTTCAGGCAACGTCCGACGGGGAGATTCACCGTCTCCTGCAGCGCTTCCTCCCCCAGGTCCCCGCCGAAACCTCTCTCGGAACGAGAGCTCGACCGGAAGAACCCGCCCTTGTCCGAGCAGCTCAGGCCGCTGTCCGCGACCACCCTCCCCACGGCCAGGACGGCGGCCCAGACCCACGTCTTGAAATCGAAGCCGAAGTCCACCTGGGTCAACCCGGCGCGACCCAGGCGGTCCGTGCTGAACCCGCAGAGGCAGAAGCGGTCTCACTACGCGCGCAATCCACAGATTAGGGAGCTGAGGGCGTTCGCCGAGAAGCTGAATGACTGTGAGTCCTCCGAAACCGCTTTCTTGGCTGCTCTGCAGGAAGTGCCTAATCCTCCCGCCAGGGACGACGCGCTCTTGATTTTGAATAGTTTGAGACCGTGGGAAAAAGCCCTTCTTTTCTTGAATTGGCTCAAAACCCAGAATTTGTTTCCCATGGAGACTATATTCTACAATGTCACAATGAAGTCTTTGAGGTTCGGAAAGCAGTTTGAGCTCATTGAGGACCTAGCAAATGAGATGATAAGGGATGAAATTGAGCTTGACAACATTACTTATTCGACCATTATCACTAGTGCCAAGAGGTGCTTTAAGTTTGATAAAGCAGTGGGGTGGTTCGAGCGGATGTATAAAACCGGGTTGATGCCGGACGAGGTCACTTACTCGGCTGTTTTGGATGTTTACGCCAAGTTGGGCAAAGTTGAGGAGGTGCTGAGTTTGTATGAGAGAGGGAGGGCCACCGGGTGGATACCCGACCCCATTACTTTCTCTGTGTTGGGTAAGATGTTTGGTGAAGCCGGCGACTATGATGGTATTAGGTATGTGCTGCAAGAAATGAGGTCTCTTGGAGTGCAACCTAATTTGGTTGTGTACAATACATTGTTGGAGGCAATGGGCAAGGCCGGGAAACCCGGATTGGCTCGGAACCTGTTCGAAGAAATGGTCGAATCAGGTTTAACGCCAAATGAGAAGACCTTGACGGCACTCGTAAAGATTTATGGAAAGGCAAGATGGGGGAGAGATGCACTAGAGTTATGGGAGCAAATGAGGTCGAACGGGTGGCCCACTGACTTCATTTTATACAACACGTTGTTGAATATGTGTGCCGACCTTGGCCTTGTCGAAGAAGCTGAGAGATTTTTTGATGATATGAAGCAATCGGGCAACTGTCGGCCGGATAGCTGGAGCTACACTGCAATGCTTAACATATATGGTAGCGACGGAAACGTAGAGAAGGCGATGGAGTTGTTTGAGGAATTATCCACATTAGGGATTCAACTAAATGTGATGGGTTGCACTTGTCTGATTCAGTGCCTAGGCAAGGCTAGGAGAATTGATGATTTGGTTAGAGTATTCAGTTTGGCGGTCGAAAGAGGGGTTGAACCGGACGATAGGCTTTGCGGATGTTTGCTGTCTGTTGTATCACTGTGCAAAGACAATGAGGACATGGAAAAAGTCCTCTCGTGTTTGCAAAAAGCCAATCCCAAGTTGGTGGCCCTTGTCAAGATCCTAGGAGGAGAAAGCACTGATTTTGATACGATAAAAGAAGAGTTTAGGGGTGTGATCAGCAAAACAGCAGTCGAGGCCAGAAGACCCTTCTGTAATTGCTTGATTGATATTTGCAGAAACAGAAATCTGTACGAGAAAGCCCATGAGCTTCTCTATTTAGGAACTCTATACGGCTTGTACCCGAGTCTACATAACAAAACTGCTGATGAATGGAGTTTAGATGTTAGGTCACTCTCTGTTGGTGCTGCTCAAACTGCACTTGAGGAGTGGATGAAAACTTTGTCGAGAATTGTGAAGCGTGACGAAGCATTGCCGGAGTTATTTTTCGCTCAAACAGGTAGCGGAACGCATAAGTTCTCTCAGGGATTAGCCAATGCTTTTGCCTCTCATGTGGACGAACTCACTGCACCTTTTAGGCAGTGCGAAGAGAAAGCCGGTTGCTTTGTAGCAACTCGGGAGGATTTGGTGTCTTGGTTGGAATCCCAGAACCCATCAGCTGTTGCGGCATAAAGTAGTTTAGGTCTTAGACTCACAACCATAAAATGCTTGTAAATGTTAATACTTAGCTGTTGCAACAGGATGCTTAACTATTTCATATATGAGCAATTCCTCTGCTTTTTGTCCAATTTAGACTTGCAATCCTTCCTACATCTTATCAGAAAGTTATAAAGATCGACTTGTCAACAAATAATTTCTCTGCCTTGCTGAATGCTATTATTTGATTCTCTCATGGATCCAAAGGAGTAGACAAAAATTCTTCAAGAGAAAGCCGCGCATCAGGGTTCGAACAATGATAAAGGGGTTTATTGATAACTAGCAGTAGTTTAGGCTTTTGGAGTTCATTTTAACTTGCCTGGTTTGCCGCTTCATCGCTCTCTTATCATCACTATCTTTATCTGTCTCATTTCTGCATCTGAAATTACCAATCCAAGTCCTTTTCAGTTCCTTCTCTTTTAGTCGTGTTTTCATTTGCTTCCGTCATATTCTTCTCTTCTTCTGCTTCATTTTAGACTGCCTGAATGAATCCGTCTGGTGTCTAGGCTTTCTCTGCTGCGCATTGGCGTTTCTTGAGTCACTGCTTAATGCTTCTCATAATTTATCAGTACTGAAGCAAAGATTGGTACTATTAGCAGCAGGAATTTTCGACCGAACAACTGATTAGTAATTGCGAAGCCCGCGTTACCCTGTACTGTAGTTCTTCGCAAGGCGAAAAACCAATGCTGCCTATCAAGAGATAGACTAATGCAAGTACACGAAAGTAAGTTTCTTAAGAAAAAGGACTCTGTAAAAACACAACTTGTAATGAATTCGTGTGGAGCACACTTGAATTTCGGAGACAATCGAGAAGAGCGGTTGTTCGCACAGTGTTTGATTCATATCAACCGGGTCTGGACGAGGATATCGTTGCGAAATTGCCCCATACACCCGACCCCGAGTATCAACTCGACTCCATTAATAATTAGAAAACTCGATCAGTGAAGTCATCGCCCCAGATAGAGAATGGTTGGTGAGAATCAATGGAAGCCTCAAGTTGCTATCAGTCTGACTCATATCGATGATGCCCATTTGCTGAGTTTATCTCACGATTAACATCGTTCACCTACTTAACAACCACACAAGACGAAAGCACGTTCCATCGTCAGATCGCATAAAAAATGACAAAGTAGAACCTGCTAGCATTCTAATATATCTAATTCAGAACAAATGCTGACAATCTAGTCTTTTGCCAGGTTAATTTAGTCCTCGTGTACTTTTCGGAAGCACGAAAGGGCGATTATCTAAGGATGAATTTGTAAGCGAGTTGAGTATTCATCAGAGTCAAGCTCAAGCTTGAAAAACGCTTAAACTTGAGGAGCTCGGCGTCGAGATAATCACATCGCACTTATTTATCATATAGACATATCTATGATTACGGATAAGTAGTGTCGAAATTTACGACTTTAGCCTAATCTTCGAACCAGAGCTCGAGTTTGACTAGTGCTTTGGCTAAAGTCTGCCAACTGATCGAAATGAGTTGAACTTACTGAAAGACTTAACTCGAGCGAGCTTGAGCTCGAGTATGAGAAGCCAAGCCGGAACGAGCCAGGGCCCGAGCACTAATGCTCGCATCAAGTCCGGTCGAGCTCGAGCGGTGAATCCAGTTCGACTTGACTTGACTCGACTCGACATGAATAGCGATCCTAGGTCAAGACGGTGGGTGCCAAATTTGCAAATACCGTTTCTTGCTGGGTAAGCAAGTGCAATTTCGAAGAAGTCCCGGGGAAGACTTGGAAAATCCGAAAAAGGGAAGGTCAAAACTGCAGTTTCCCTATAAATTCTGGCCTCGTTGGCCCCGAAGTAACCGAAAAATCGCCATCGGACGCTCCAAAAGCTCGAAGGTATGATTTTTTCTCTCTCTGTCTTAAATGATTTCATGTCTTGTTGAAATTCCGATTCAAAGTTCGCGTTTTTGTTTCCTGGTCATCTATTTCTTTGGCTATGTGTTCGGCGATCCGCTTCGATCACATTTTCCTGCTGTTTTTGTCCGGGAAAATAGCGGGAAAATAAGGTGGAAGTGGATGGGACAAGTTTTCTGGTGCCTTATCTTCATCGTTGTTCGTTCATCGGATGATCCGAAGTCATGGTTTTTAGCCGCTTGATGTTGGATTAGCTCAATTTGGGTTTTTTCTGCCTTCATCCCAATTTGGGGATCTAGGGTTTTTCTCCTTTGGGGTTTTTCTGCATGGATGCAAGTTCTTTTTTCTTGATTTTTCTCGATTGCAAGCGTTCTAAGCTTGGGAATCTGTCTAGGGTTCAGTTGAGGCTTTTCTACATGAAGTCGGATGTGGGGGGTAATGGGTTATCTGGAAACTTGCATTTGTTTCTATCTTCTATTTGCTTGTGATCGGATGCTTGAACTTGAGTCGAGGGTGTTAAGAGTTTGATTTTCCATTGAAAGGGAATGCTGAACATCCGCCTGCTCCTTCTGATGATGTGTTAATGGAGTTCAAGAGCTCGAATTGCTTTGGAGTAACGTATATACAGTTTTAGTTGGAGGGTGTTGTGGATCGTGAGTTTGATGGAGTTCAAGCTCGAGTTACATTCTCGAGACAAAGCGGCTCTTCTTTTATCTTATACTGCCGAGTATGACAGTCTCGAGTTATTGAGAACGAAGTGCTTCTGTAGTATTGTTTTTGTTCTTCGACTGGATTCAATGAGATGCCGGAAAGAACCTTAGTAGTGTAGTGGATCTATTTAATGCCTCACTGTAGTGCTAGTCTCGAGCTGTAGCATTGGTGGTTACAACCTACAGACCTTTACAACTGCCGCAAAAAGGAAACAAGAAAAATTTGAGAAATTGTAATATGATTTATGCTCGTGAAAATGTGGAGGACAAGTTTGTGCCGGATTGTAGCTAGCTTATGCATTTAAAGTCATTAAAGGCTTCAGAATTTTTATTTTGCTTTGTGCTGTTAAGTTACCCATGTAGCCGGTTTTGAAGAGACAGGATTGTTTCTTATGTTGCAGGAAAAAGTTTATAGTATATGGATAACAAATCATCACCGTGCAAGGAGGTTGCTGACGAATTGACTCGCGAGCTGCTTATTGCAATCTCTAATTTAGAACCGGATACTGCTGTCAATATGAATGTTCAACCTGAAACCTTTAACAATGCAAATGGTGCTGCAGTGACTAATGGTGACGACACTGAGAAGTACAGGTCCAAGCTCATGTCCATCTCCAAATTACCGGCACCTAAACCTTCACCTGTTGCTATGGATCCGTGAGGGTTATGGGGGATGCGATTTCTTTGGAAGACTATTTTAATGCTTCAGCTGTGATGTAGAACAACTAGAATGTCTTTTAATGCTGCTTTCTTCTTTTGTGGAGTGGTCGAATGCCACTGAAAATATCTGTACTCTCGAACTCCATGTACAAATGTGATGTATGAGCAGTTTGAGAAACTACACAGAAGGAAATTGGTTTGAGCTTTAAAATATCCTTGCCTCTTATTTCTCTGATTTTCGTTTCAGGAGGGTGACAAAGGTATTTTAGATCTGATTTGGACATCTCATTGTTCAATTTGTTTTACGTCCTGAAAACCTTGAGACCTATACTTAATATTGAACCCGAAATGCTCCTTTGATGAGTTAGGCATGGTTATGTTTGCTTGCTCAATGGGTTCACGAAACTCCAGATTGTGCATCTGCATTTGTGTGGTGGTAGCCTTTGCTATGACCGTTCATTTACAGGTCTCACGCAGAGACTGAGATTATCTATGCCTCAAGACAGCAAACTGCTTTTAGAGCCCAAGCATGAGCGTCGTTCATTCATGCAAGTGTTTTTCTTTTGCCTCTGTGGGTGCTGAGAACTCTTCTTCATCTCTGTAGATAAGTCGTGCTGGGTCTGCACTTTGCATAAGATCTCTAGCGGATTGCTTATGTTAATTTGTAAAGGATGCATCGACTAGAATGCCGGGGGTGATAACCAGTTTGAAGGGTCTTCGAGTCGGTTTCCCTGAAAAATCTTTCTTGATTTCTTTAGAGCCTAAGTACTGATCCAGATTCAAATTCTCGACATATCATGTTTATATAGGCTCAACCATGTTTTTAAAATTTCCACGGCTCTAGGTTCCTTGAGTTCCCATTTGCTGAAGGATCCGTGAACTTGTAATGTGAAACAGCTCTGTGTCATCCATTTCGATCAGCTTTCTTCATGCTGTCAAGTCTGTTCTCTTGCTCTATTGCATACAAATAGTGGCCGTTCGAATTTCATTACCCGGCAATAACAGAGCGCTGCTCTTGCGAGTGTAACGTCGGGGAAAGCATGCACATTACCAAAAAAAATGCACGGAAGTAGCATGTAATGTTGAAAACGCGAGCAACAGATCTTTATATCATGGAAAAACCCCAACATCGATGACATAACGCGACAGGAACCTGTCATCTCTTATGCTAAAATCAAGAAAAACCTTTCTATTTATTTATACCACTAATGGCCAGAACCAACACTGCTTGAAAAGCAGAAGCGATGCCACTAGATAAAAAAACCACAAAAGTCCTAGATCAAATTCTACTGCCAAAATCTAGGAAGCAGGAGGAGACAGTCCGCCAATTGAAATGCTGCAGAAATTGGTGACCTGGTCGCCGAATGAGACGCCGAAGATGGGTAGGGGGAAAATCCATTCGAGGCAGTTCAAGGGGAGGCCGATGATGGCCTTGCAGCATTTGGGGAAGAACTTGAAGTTCAGCTGTAACAGCGACTCCAGGAACTGCTGGGCACACCCCTCTACGCCTTGGATGACCTGCCAACATTTCGCCGGACCCCCAAAGTCCAGAAACTTTTCGTGAGGAATGTCCACGCCCGCGATTGGAGACGGGGCGGGCGCGACGGCCATCGCGGCCACAGCAAAGGTCAGAAGCAACAAAGCCCGTAGTGCCGATACCATGTTAGCCAAGTTATATTTCTCGCTTTCGCCGAAGCTTGTGCCTGACCTGTTTTTGCCGCTCTTGCCTGGAGATCTGTTCGTGGGTGCTTCACGAGCTGGAGTTTTCGGGTGTTTATATAGGCTTTCATTGTCTCGAAGGTTAATTCATCCTCTGAGAGAGAGAGAGAGAGAGAGAGAGAGAGAGAGAGAGAGGGAGTTACGGGGATCAAAAGAAACTAATGTTTTGCACAATTTAAGGAAGAAGAGTTACAAGAGACTTGCATTAACTTGCTTTAAAATGTACCACTGAAATACCAAATGAACGATAACGCTACCAAGTGCTGATCGGCAGAAACTCAACGTTGTGTTCGAGATTCCGTCGATGTAAATTTCTTCAACTGCCTCTACATTGAAGTTACTATTTTTACGGCGTCCGTTTGTAGTGTTCGGTTTGTTTAGGAAAATGAGTTAACGGAAAATGTTTTCCTTCCAAAACTTAAATTCGGGAAAATGATTTCCCCGTTCAAAGAACCACAAACATTTTCCAAAATATGATTAGTTATCGATGTTTGGACGTGAAACTCTACGCTTGGGCACAGAAACCCAATATTGGTTCCCAGCCCCTAGCCACGGCAATGGCAACAGCTGAACTCATGCCTTGCTAGATCAGGCGAGGTTTGAGCTCGCTTGTAGTCGATCGCTAGACCCATCACCGTGATTGGTGACTGGCCAAGGAAGAAGCAAAAAGAAAAGAAAAAATACATAAAAATAAAAATGATTAATTATAATTAAAAACTACAAAATTTTTAATAATTTTTCCCACCATATTTTCTTTACCAAACGACGAAAAATACTTTCAAAGTTTTTTTCGGGTTTTAGTCAAACACCAGAGAATGACTTTTCTTGGAAAATATATTCCATAAATGATACATTTTCTGCGAGGGTCCTTTGTTTCGCGGAAAATTTTTTCGTAATTTTTCGACATTTGGATTACTTAAGAAAATGACTTAACGGAAAAAGTTTTCCTACCAATATATAACTTGGTATTGGTGTTTGGACCAGAAATTCTGCATTGGGGTACAGGAAAACCGATGCTCATTCTCAATCCCTTGGCAATGAGGCCGGGTCACCGGCGCTTGAGCCCTGGTTCATTGAGGCCGAGCTTGGGTCCATATGGGCACTGGGGTTCGAGACTCGGCCTCGATATTCTCTAGGCCAGGGTGCTACAGACCTAGACCTAGCCTCTCTAGACTTGGCTAAGGCACCAGGGAGCTGGGCACTAGCATCGAGTTCTCGGGCTTGTGCCTTACTCTAGACAGTCGGCGATCCAAGCTCGAGACCTGGTGCTCATATCGAGTTCCTTGGCTACCCATGGCAAGTCATTAATGCTTTAATAGTGTATATCCATTTAAAAAAAATCAATTTTCCTAACCAAACGATGAAAAATATTTTCTAGTTCATTTTCAAGACTCAACTAAAAACTAGAAAATATTATCATTTTCCAAAAAAATAAACTCCCGAATAATATTTTCCAGAAACATTGCAATTTTCGCGGAACAAACGGAAACTAAATGGTAATTCGCTTGGAATTTAGAAGAACAATAAAACATGCTTATGCGGCCACAATCAATGTCATTTCCTAAATCGTAATCTGCTTGGATCCTTCTACATCTCTCTAAAAATGTAGGAGCCTGCTCGACCGGTCCACTCATCGGTCGGAGAGGAGGTTCGGACAACGCTTCCGAGCCAGCCCGGTTGGACCGGTCTCTCTCTCTCTCTCTCTCCCTGCGCTGAAGAAGAAGAAGAAGGTCGGGGTGCGAGCTGAGCAATGGCGACCTCATCGGCGACCGGAAGACGAAGCGGCAACAGAGAAGGGGGTGCAAAAGCCATCGTCGCCGATCAGATATCGCAGGCCGTTCAGTCCACTTCCAACCTCCTCCACCTCATGCAACAGACCTCCCCTTCCCAGGTTCACTCTCTCTCTCGCTCGATCGATCGATCGTGTTTGGTTCTAGCAAGCTGTGAATCCGATTCGCTTAAGTAGAGGCATCTCGAGTATGTAGAGGCAGGATCGGTCCGACTGTGATTTCATGGAGATTGAGCAAGCTCTGGTAGAGGAAGATGCTAAAACTGTTTGCTTTTTATTGACCTTGATGCAATTTTTGCGGCTGGAGCATCGCGTATCAATCGGTGTTGTTCTTTCATTCAATTCAAGGGTGTGGGCTTATGAATGAGCGGGATTAGATAATTTTTAGGGGGTTTGCTCTGTGTAGTTCTTTAAGAGGAAGAGGATTCTAAAGGTTTTAGCTTGAATCTGGCTAACAGGTGAATGATCCTCCAGTAGATTGTCGATACATAAAAAACGACGAGGTTGCTTTGTCCTGTGAAATGTAATGAGAAACGAGTCAGTTGTGGTAGCTGAAGATGCAAGAACTGTTTGCTTTTTTGACCTTGATACCATTTTGCGGCTGGAGCATTGCGTATCAATTGGTGTTGTTCTTTTATTCAATTCAAGGGTGTGGGCTTATGAAGAAGTGGGATTAGATCATTTTAGGGATTTTCTCTGTGTAGTTCTGGGGAAGAAGAGTATTCTGAAGGTTTTAGCTTGAATCTGGCAACAGAGGAATGATTCTCCAGTTTATTGTTGATACATAAAACCGAGTTAGTTGTCTCGTTTCATCTGCCGTTCAGATTCGCAGTGGTTGAGTGATTGCAATGCAGCTATTTTCTGCTGGTTGGTCGATGCTCTACCGATATTGTTGTCTCGGGTAAAGTTTCTTTGACAGAAAGCAGATGCAAACAAAGGAAGATTAAAGAGAAATGTAGAAACTAATTCCTTTTAATGTACCTGAAAATGTAGCTGGACGGTGCTTGGAATCATTTTTATGTAGCATTTAAGCTTTGCTTATCTGCTTATAACCCAGATTAGGAAACTGTTGTGTCCCTATCACGAGGATGACTTATAACATTTGCCTATATCTAAGTTGTTATGCAAAAGCCTATTGTTCTAGTCGACACAAGGGCATGAGTCGACTGAAGTGTTGGCGAAAGAAGTTCAACTGAATTGATTGTAGTCCAGGTGTTTAGTGAGATCAGTTGTTCTTCAAATTAAGTGTATAGTTGTCTCAGAGAATCTTTTGGATCCTAAATATGTTTTAAATGGCCGGTCAGCTTCAAGGTTCTGATTTCAATGTGTAGTTATTCTTGTGCTACTTATTGTAAATTCTTTCTCGGCATGTTCCTCAGGCCCAGCTAATGATGCTTCCAAAGAGGCTTCTGGCAAAAACAGCAACAATAGGGAATACTGGGCGAGTATGCATATAGATCTGGCTCGGTTGATCAAGAGTGGTGTTCGTCCACTTAGAGTGCTGATGCTATTATTACCTTCCATTTTCTGGTGTAGGTCTTGGAAGAAATGCCTAGGGTAATTTCATCTCTGGATGCACACATGGAGACTAGTTTGCAAAGGTTAACACCTTTGATATTTGGTATCATTTTCTGTATTATGTAATAGATGTAATATAATGATAATTTTTTTCTGCATAACGGAAAAAAAACTGATTAAAACCTTGTGAAAGACGTGCTTAAGAACTGCTATATATACAGTGATTATGCCTGATCAGTTGTATGGTTCTTTTTTTTTTTGTTTTTGGCAATCTGAATTCTTAGGCTGCAAAACAATTGTGGCCATCTCTGTTCTTCATAAATTTCGTGTGCTGATAAAGGCCATGTGAGTATTATAGTATGAACCACGTCAACTTGATGTTTTCGGTAATAACTTTTGCAGTGTTCCTCATCTGCAAACGGTGGTACAGTTACTAGCGAACATGGAAAGCAACCAGCTTAATTCTCTCTCGAAAGCTCATTTTGCTCGAGAGGTATTAGGACCTTTCCTCTCCTCACTCCTCTCCTCAATGGGCAAGAAACGCGGTTGCATATGAGTCGCACACTTTGCCTCATGGAAACTAGACTGATGTCCTAGTGTCGGAAGTGTACTTCAGATTCTGTCTCACTCTCATAATCTTCTCTTTCTAATGTGTCTTGACAACTGCTCTGAACTTTTCAACAGGCTTCTGATTGATGCATTCCTCTGCCAAAGAAATCAACTGGCAAATCAACCTTCTGCAGTGCCCTAATTGGCTGTATTTCGCTGCTTTACAGCTGAAGTTTGAAAGCGGAGGTAGTAGAAGTGTGCAGACAGGGTTTTTGTCCCTGGAAGCTAAGGCCGTTAGGCTTTGTTGCGTGTGGAGGTGTGCAGTTATCTCTTCCAACTGGTTATAGCATCCATCTTTTTCTTTTTCTTTTTCTTTTTCCTAATGTCATGCTGTTCCACCTCACAACCTAATTGTATGTCTGGATCTCAGTAAGTCCTTTGGTAAGTTTCAAGAATATTGTGTCATTAGCATATGCTGTCTCGGTGGGGAGTGATATGTTTTCTCCAGAAGAAACATTCTACCCAGCTGCAGATGAAAGTGCAATATTAAAGATGCCATACTCGTTTGGTCTGTTATGGGCCAAATAAGCAGCGCTCATTTCATTTGATGCCCCTATGAGCTTGACGAAGGATGCCACTGACAAGGATGCCACAGTCCGGTGAAAGTAAACTTTGGCTTATTTTACTGGAGACTCTTGAGCATATTGTAAAGTTTAACAGCCTCATTCAGTGGTCTTTTATGTGAAAGGAGGGACCATGCTCCTGAAATACTTAATCACAGGTTTCACATTGTCGTATATGTACTGTGAAGTGTGGAGTAATTTGTGTATTTGGCAAACTGTTACTAAAGCTATAATACCTTGAAACTTGGAAGCGGCCGGGTACTACATTCAAGGGGATGTTGCAATGAGGGTGTTGCACCTGCTAGATATATAATAAACATCATCTTTCAAAAAGTAGTTTTATGTCTTTAGATAAGTTGTGCTGGATTTGCACTTTGCATGAGATCTCTAATGGATTGCTTATGTTAACTTGCAAAGGATGCATCAACTAGAATGCCGGGTCGATGACAGGTTTGATGAGTCACTGCTTAAGCTTTGAGTCAGTTTCCCTGAAAAATCGTTCTTGATTTCTTCACAGCCTAAGTACTGATCCAGATTCAAGTTGTCAATATTTCATGGTTATATGGGCTCAACCATGATTTGAAAGTTAATCATGGCTCTAGTATCCTTGAGCTTCCTTTTGCTGAACTAGGATCCTTGAGCTTCTTACGTAAGGCAGGTCTCGATCATACATATAAAAACTGCTTGCTTCATGCTATCAAGTCTATTCTCGTGCTCTATATTGCATACAAATAGTGGTCGTTCGAATTTACTTCTTGGCAATGACAGAGGACTGCTCTTGCAAGTGTTTGCGCATTACCAAAGTTGTATACTCTTTTTTTGGTCGCTCACCAAAGTTGTACTTGAGTAGCATGTAATGTCGAAAAAGCAAGCAACAGATCTTTATATCACGAAAAACCCGTAACTCGATGAATTAACACAACAGGAACCGTCACCTATGCTAAAATCATGAAAAACATTTCTGTCTATTTATTCAATTAATAGCCCGAAACCCTCACTGCTAGAACGGTTAGAAGCAATGCCACAATGACAAAACACCACACGAGAGTCCTCCCATCAAATTCTGCTGCCAAGATCTACGAAGCAGGATGAGGCACTCCTCCAATTAAATTGTTGCAGAACTTGTTGACCTCGCCGCCGAACGAGAAGCCGAAGATGTGGAAGGGGAAGATCCATTCGAAGCAGTTCGAGGGGAGGCCGAGAAAGGCCTTGCAGCAGTTGGGCAAGAACTTGACGTTCAACGCCACCAGCGACTTCAGGAACTGGTTGGCGCACCCCTCCATGCCTTCGATGACATTCCAGCATTTCATCGGACCCCCGAATTTTAGAAACTTTTCGCGGGGAATGTCCACACCCGTGAGTGTCGACGGAGCGGGTGCGATGGCCATTGCTGCCGCCGCGAAGGTCAGGAGCAACAGTGCCCGCAGCACTGGTACCATGTTAGGTAATTTTATTTATTTATTATTATTTTTTTGCTTCGGCTGAAGCTTGAGCCCGATTGGTGCTGCTCTCGCTGGGAGATCAGCTTGAGGGTGCTGCATGAGGCTGGGGTTTTGGCAGTTTATATAGGCTTCGTCGTCTTGAAGGTTGTTCAGCGGAACAAAAGAAACTCATGTTTTGCGCAATTTAAGGAAGAAGAGTTACAAGAGACTTGCGTTAGCTTGCTCTAAATGTAATGTGCCAATGAGTAGCAAATGAACAATGATGCTTCCAAAGTGTAAAATTGCTGATCATCAGAAAGTCAACGTAGTCTTCGAGATTCTGTTAAAGTAAATTTCTTCGACGGCCTTTGCATAAAGTTATTCTATGAAAATTGCGCCGGGATAGCTAGGAATTTTAGAAAAGCAATAAAACGTACTTAATGCGGCCAAAAATGGGTTGCAACTTAATCAATGTGGTTGCTAATGATCAACGCAATATCTATCGTAGTAATTCTATCATGTAGGTCCCCGTTAATCTTTTTCGAATGTCCTATTTTCTTTGTTATTTTGTTGAATCTTATTCGAACATTTTGGCCTTTACATCCTTCTACGGCTGTGTTCAGCGCGGCTGCAAAATGCTGAAGTAATCGGCAATGAAAATGCAGAGGCCCTTATGGGAAAGTTAGCATTTTTAGAGATCCTTGGCTCAATGCAAGTCCCACATGGCATTTGGCATTCCCGGAATGCCGCATTGAAGATTAATGAATTATATTTCTACAAACTTTGCCCCCGTTAAATTATCTAAATTTCACGTTTACCCACGACTTAATTTCTCTCTGCATATCTAACCTCCGACAAGCCAAGATCAGGCACCGGTGAGTTAGATTTGGCACCCGCGGCCCCTCTGACAGGGCCTGAGGTGTCGCAACCTCGGCATGGCATCGTTGAGGTAGCACTCGTAACATCCGGCAAGGCTCGAGGTGTTGCGACCTTGGTATAACATTGGCAGAAGCTGTGGGACCTTGTAACCAGGTTGCAAGACATTTGGCGTGGCATGTTGGGGTCGCGGCGGCCCGACGCTCGAGTTGGGTTGCCTTTTTCTGAAATGCTCTCCCAGAAATGTAGGAGACTGACTGCCCGACAGGCCCGACCGGTCCATTCATCGGTCGCGGAGGAGGTTCGGACAATGCTTCTGAGCCAGCCCGGTTGGACCGGTCTCCGTAAAACTAACTCTCTCTCTCTCTCTCTCTCTCTCTATGCACTGAAGATGAAGAAGAAGCTGGTCGGTGCGAATTGAGCAATGGCGACCTCATCGGCGAGCGGAAGAGGAAGCAGCCACAGAGAAAGGGGTGCAAAAGCCATCGTCGCCGATCAGATATCGCAGGCCGTTCAGTCCATTTCCAATCTCCTCCACCTCATGCAACACTCCTCTCCTTCCCAGGTTCATCTCTCTCTCTCTCTCTCGCGCTCTCTCGATCATGTTTGGTTCTAGCAAGCTTTGGACCTTGATACCATGTTGCGGCTGGAGCATTGGGTAACAATCTGTGCTCTTCTTTTATTCAGTTCGAGGACGTGGGGTTATGAAGGAGTGGGGTTGGATCATTTTCGGGATTTGCTCTGTGTAGTTCTTGGGGAGGGAAAAAGAAGAGGATTCTGAAGGTGTTAGCTTGAAGCTGGCAACGCAGGAATGATTCTCCAATTTTGTTTGTGAATACATACATAAAAACGACAAGGTTGATTTGTCCTATGAAATGTGGCGAGAACCGAGTCAGTCGTCAGGTGATTTGCAGTGCAGCTGTTTTCGCTGGTTAATCGATGCTACCGATATTGTTCTCTTCGGTAAAATTTCTCTGACAGAAAGGAGATGCAAACAAAGGAAGATTAAAGAGAAAAGTAGGGATCGATTCCTTTTTATGTACCCGAAAAATAGAGATGGGCGGTGCTCAGATGTCATTTTGTGTAGCATTTAAGCTTTCTTATCTGGCTTAAAATCCAGATTAGGAAACTGATGTGTCCCGGTCACGAGGCTAACTCATGACATTTGCCTATATCTAAGTTTTTGAGCAAAATCCCATTTTTCTAGTCGACACAAAGGCATGAGTCGATTTAAGTGTTGGCGAAAGAAGTTCAACTGAATTGCTTGTAGTTTAGGCATGAATCACCCCTTAGTGACTTGGGCAAAGCAAAAGGATGGACTGAAATTGTGTTGAGACTGGACTTTTCAGAGCAATGTTTTGTGTGATGCTTAAAATTTCGTCCTGGTCATGCAAAACCAATTTCACAAAGAATTTAAATCCATAGCCTGTTGAATATCATCGGTTGTTCTTCAAATTAAGTATATAGTTGTCTCAGAGAATCTTTTGGATCATAAATCTGTTCTAACTGGCTGGTCAGCTTCAAGGTTTTCATTTCATTATGTGGTTTTTCTTGTGCTACTCATTGTAAATTCTTTCTTGGCATGTTCCTCAGGCCCAGCTAATGATGCTTCCGAAGAAGTTTCTGGCAAAAACAGCAACAATAGGGAATACTGGGCGAGTATGCATATAGATCTGGCTCGGTTGATCAAGAGTGGTGTTCCTTTACTTAGAATGCTGATGCCATTGTTACCTTCCATTTTGTGGTGCAGGTCTTGGAGGAGATGCCTCGCTTAATTTCATCTCTGGATGCACACATGGATACTAGTTTGCAAAGGTTAACACCTTTGTTATTTCGTATTATTTTCTGAATGATGTAATATAGCAGTAACTTTTTTTCTGCATAACGGAAAAAAACTTACTAATACCTTTTGAAAGACGGGCTTAAGAATTGCTATATATATAGTGATTGTGGCTAATCAGTTGTATGTTTTTTTTTTGGTAATCTGAAATCTGAGGCTGCAAAACAATTGTGGCCATCTCTCTTCTTCTTACTTTTTGCAGTGTTCCTCATCTGCAAACGGCGATCCAGTTACTAGCAAACATGGAAAGCAACCGGCTTAATTCTCTCTCAAAAGTTCGTTTTGCTCGAGAGGTATTGGGACCTTTCCTCGCCTCACTCCTCTTCCCGACGGGCAAGTAATGCAGTGCGCGCTCAAACACTTTGCCTCGCCTCATGGAAACTGGACTGATGTCCTGGTGTTGGAAGCGTCCTTCAGACTTTGTCTCACTTGCATAATCTTCTCTTTCTAACGCTTCTTGACAACTGCTCTGAACTTTTCCACAGGCTTCTGATTAATGCATGCCAAAGAAATCAACCGACAAATCAACCTGCTGGAGTGCCATAATTGGCGTATGCACAGCTGAAATTTCAAACAGTAGGAAAAAGTAGTGTGCGGACACAGTTTTTGTCCACAGAAGCTGCGGCAGTTAGGCTTTGGTGCATGTGGAGGTGTGCTGTTATCTCTGTCAACTGGTTATAATGTCCATATTTTTCTTTCCCCCCCCCCCCCCTAATGTCGAGCTGTTCCACCTTGCAACCTAATTGTGTATCTGTCTCATGAAGTCCTTCAGTAAGTTGTCAAGAATATAGTGTTCGTTAGCTTATGCAGTCTCGGTGGGGAGTGATATGTTTTCTGCCAGAAGAAACATCCTCACCCAGCTGCCAGAAGAAAGTGCAATATTAAGATGCCATACTCATTGGGTCTGTTACTGGCCAAACAAGCAATGCTCGTTTCATTCGATGCCCCTATGAGATGCAACCAAGAAGGTTAGTCGGGCCTTACTGATGCCAATTGATCTCTGAGCTCATGATTGGTAATCACGCAACGGGATCATAGAACGAAGATACCACGGTCTGGTGAAAGTAAACTTTGGCTCATTATACGGTACTGGAGGCTCTTTAGCATATTCTTACTTCAACAGCCTTATTCAATGGTCTTTCATGTGAGAGGAGGGACTATACTCCAGGAATACCTATTCGTTGGTTTCACGTTGTTGTATGTGCACAGTGATATGTGGAGTAACTTGCGTGTTTGGCAAAACGTTTCTGAAGCTATAGTACCTAGCTTGAAACTTCGTGGAAGCAGAAGAGTACTCCAGTTATGAGGATGTTTGCAATGAGAGTGTTGCACCAGCTGGATATAGGGAGGATTACCAAATTAGTCACAATTGTGTCAATTCAGTCGTAAATTTTTTTTTTGTGCCAATATTGTTTTTGGTCAAAAGTGTAAATTGAGTCCTAAATCTTTTTGCATTATGACCCAATAACTCCCTTTATCGGCGCTTGTTTCTTAAAGTTCCCTCCTCAGATTTGATTTTGTTCCAAAATACCATTAAGCTTGATCATTCTTACACAGTAAACGCCTTCATCCTAAGCTTGATCACTTTGACCCAATAATTATCTAAGATTATCGCCAGTGAAAACAATGTCTGTCCAATGAAAATCACATGCACGTTTTGCATCTTATTAGGGCATTTTGGTCCAAAAACCATCTTAATCTTAAAATCCTAAATTGAAATCAAGAAAATTCCTTAATCGATTTTATCTCATACTGCTTGCACACGAGAGTGCCTAGTCAGGTTTGCTTCAATCCATGACACGACCTCAGGACAGTTATCGTCTCACTTTTCTAGTGTTTCTCCATCTCCAAATTTTACAAAGTATGTTCAAGAAACTCCAGTTTTTTCTAACTTGTAAAATTGGGGCAAATTTTGATTTTTATGTGCAAGTTAGTGGCATGGAAGAAATGCGTTTTCTTCGAATTAAAATGCCTCCGGAAAAGGCGCACAGCATGCACACGACGAGCATGTGTTGATCACTTGACTATTCTTTTCAATGGTGATGAGCTTAGGAGATTATTGGGTCCAAACAATCAAGTTCAAGAGGTAATTAGGAATAAATTCGAGATCAGAGAGCTTTGAAAAATGTGACGTCACTTCAGTAGTTGATTAGGTTAAAGTGGTCAAGTTTATAAAGTAATTTGGAATAAAGGTAAATTTTGGGAAATTTATAACTCCTCACTGGATTCATATTTCCGAATTAAAACCTAAAATTGGCTCATGAATAAATCTCACGTATGATTTAGGGGGCGTTTAGTAAGTTGTCAAATAGTGAAAATTTCCGTTCTTTTATTCCTAGAATTATTTTGGAAACAGAATTTCGTTTGTTAAAATTTTTGTACCCGGGCACAAATTTATAAAAAATTGTTTTCAGAATCAATTTTGAAACAGAATCAAGAAGCAAAAAAAGTAGTTTCTTGATTTTGGAATAATTTTTCCATTTCTGATTCTTCTTGGTTTTCTTCTTCCTTTTTGGTTTATTGTTCTTCTTCTTCCCGGTTTGTCGTCGGCCACCAGCGAGGGCGGCTCGTGGTTGCGACGGCGAGGCTCGACCTCACCCAGATTTGGCAAGGCCAACCTCACCGTCGCCACCCCCGGCAACGACGAGGTCAGCCTCACTAGATATGGGCAAGGTCGAGCCTCGCCTGGCCATGAAGAGGTCGACCTCGCCATTGCAACCGGTGAGACCGGCGGTGAGGGCTGCGACACCCTTGCTGGCCTTGGCTTGTGGCTAGTCATCGGCGCGGGCGACCGGCCATGGCCAAGGAAGGGAAGAAAAAAAAAAGAAATAAAGATATATTTAAAAATTTAAAATATTATTAATAAAAAAAATTACGTAATTACTAAACGCATTTTTTTTGGGGTAAAGTATCAAACACAATTTTGTTCTTTTTCTATTCTAAAAGTTGAAATTTTGGGCAACTACCAAACGCCTTCAAATGCTTAGAAATTGTTCCCGGTATAAAATAAAAAATAATCATTTCTAAGCAAAATCAATTCTCATGTACATAATCGTTACCATGCGCACCTTTATAGTCCTGATACATGCAAACTAACAAATGCAAAAAAATAAAAATGAAAATGCAAAAATCTTGTCTAGGGTTTTTGCCGCCTCCCTCCACCTCAATCCCCATCTATAAAGAGCCCATCTTTCTCCTTCCATTGTCACTCTGCCTCCACTTCTCATCCTCCAGATCTCTTCCCTGGCGTTACTGCAGGCATCCTCGGCGGTTTTCTCCTTCAAATTTCGGATCTTGTCGTCTTTTTGGTCTATGTTCAAACGTTTCTCTTTGCTAAAGGTTGAAACTTTACGAGGTTTCGCAGTGATGAACTGATTATCACGTGTACTTGAGGCGGTCTCATTTTCGGGATTTGTCGGTGACGGTCGCACAACCCTCTAAGAAGTTCTGAGCTCATGCCCTCTTTTTCGTTCTCTTCAAATCCTCGTGGTTTTGCTCCTCTTGCTTCTGTCTGCTGACATATCGAATTCGAATATGGTTGTGTTTGTCTTTCTGTCTGTCTGGCCGTCCCCGTTTGTTTGTTTGTTTTTTTTTTTTTTTGTGTGTGGCTGTATCGATTTTGTGTGGTTGTTTCGAATTGGGAGCTGAGCTGAAGCGAGGTGACGATAGAAATTCATGTCTGTCAATCCACTGACTACAAACAGCGTGATGTTATCGCGAATCCCGACAGGTTCTGATCGCTACTAGCTCCTCTTTCGCTTCCACTAATTTGTTCAAAACTTTTTTTTGTGTTTGCATTGATGCTTAAAGAACCAAGCTTTTCAAACACCTGCGAAAGCAGGTGGGTTTTACTGTGATTGCTCGATCATTCTGTAGTTGGGCAGGTGATGAATCTCATATCAACTAATGGGTAATTTGCGTCTGAACTTATTTTGATGCTATATCACCTTGGAGAACTGATGCCCGATCTAGTGTTTTACTCCTTTTTGGACTAGTTAAGTTGTTTTGGATGTGAAGAAAGAACATTTGTTGTCTTTAAACCACTGATTCTTGATTGCTTTTGTGGGACTTTGTCCTTTACTAGCCTTTCCCTTCTGTGTTTTTGGTATGGTTTTATCAGAATTTGATGGTCTGGCCATGTTATTGAAGTTCTTAATGTAACTATTATTCATGGCATGTATTGAAAAAAAAAATTATCTGCTTGTGTAATGACTTAATGGTATATGCAGATTTAGATTTCTCCAATATGCCCCTTCGGTGAAATTATTTCATGCACTAGAAATGACGATTCTGTAGTTGGGCAGGTGATGAATCTCATAACAACTAATGGGTAATTTGCGTCTGAACTTATTTTGATGCTATATATCACCTTGGAGAACTGATGCCCTAACTAGTGTTTTACTCCTTTTTGGACTAGTAAGTTGTTTTGGACATGAAGTGAGAACATTTGTTGCTCTATTGTTATTACTGAGTTGCTAGATTTTGGAACTCATGTGAATGATTCAATTCATGGTAAGTCTAGGGAAGATTTTGATGCACTTTAGCTTGTTGCTCTACTGGCACAACATGTTGACACACTTTCTCTAGCCATAAAAGGTTTCAATAGGGTAAAAAGTTAGGTGGTCTTGGGATTACCTATTTCTAATAGAACTTGCTATTATGGCTTTGTCATGTCATTATGGATGACACTCAGCCATAAACTAATTGCAAGTGTATTGAGTGTTAGGTAGTCTTGGGATTACCTATCTTTTCTCCCTTTTGTAAACCTTCATTAATCTTGAACACATGCGATTGCAAAAATCTGAAATGAATATGTTCTTTGTGGATTGTACCAGTCATTGCCTATGGTGGACTTTATCTAAACTCATCATAAATTAATGACTGATGTGTTCGGTTTACAAATATTAAATTTATATAAGATTTTCATAAAATTGGTATTGTTGGTTTCTAGTGCGGTGTGGGCAATACTATTTGAAGGATGTTTTTAGAAAGTTCAACCTAAATAGTAGTATAGTGGTATTAATAATCGAATCGTATAAGGTGTGGCTTTATTGTCGATAGCATGGCATCACGTCAATAAGATATTGATCCTGCATTTACCTAATACATTCTCAAACTTGTATTTGGGAAAGGAGTGGATCAAGTCTGGAAAATGGAAGTCGTGGAAATTTCAAAAGATTTTTTTTTTCTGAGAAAATGTGGGGTGAAAATTTGAGAAATATTTGAGCTTTTCCTCCTCTTTGCAAAAATATATGAATCTTTCCCAATTTTCTACGCTCATTTTCCCTTCTTCCTTTTTCCAAATTCAAGCCTAAAGCTTGAAGCTGAATTTCTTTTTGGAAAAGGGCAATTAAAATGAGACTGTCCATATAGCTCTAAGGTGGGGGGAAAGCTTATTTGACACATTATACTAAATAATGGTTGGATTTGAAGAGAACATTTGTATTCCAAACGCTTATTATTGTCAGAAAATAGTGATAATCATAGCTACGTTAATAGTTGCATTGACGAGATGAACACTCGACAACAATTGTAACTATTGTACTCATGCTGTACATTGGCGTGGCTTACATGTGCAATCACGTGTGTTCCATGTCCATGGATGGTGTGGATGCGGCAGCTGCGGTTTACATCAATAATGTAGGCTGGCTAAATATCCTACTTTTCTGGTAATGCAAGTTACAAGTTTTGATGACAGGGGTTTGATGAGAGGGTTTTAAGTGTGATAGTGGGACAGATGTATGGTGCTGCTGATTGTTGCTCTATCCATGCAATGTATTCACTAATTTGTCTAGATTTTGTATGACCATTTTTGAATGAAGTTGATGGTATTCTCAGTTTACACAACGAGAGTTTTAAGGTTGTGCAACTGAATAAAAAGATATTATGAGCTGCTGCAAATATGATTCGATCTGCTGCATGGCCCTTTCCGTTGGATCTTGTTGTTTACACAATCTTATGCTCCCGATTTTCGAAAAACAACTTTATTTGTGCTCATGCCACTCCCTATTTTCAAAGTATTTACTTTACGAAACTATAGAGTGGTTTTCCATCTATTTGATTATCATGAACTCATCAAGTAGCTGTACAGGTGACGAATCTTTTTTTTAGCTAGTGGGTAATGTCCGTCCACCTTGGAGACTTGATGCCCTTCTGAACATTCCATTTTTCTTTACTTAGTTCATTGGTGGTTGATGTGTAGCAAGTGGTTTTTGTCTATAAGCAATTGAATCTCGTGTGCATCATCTCATTTTCTTCTATGCTTTCATGTTTTGAATCTGCTAGCATTTTACCTGTTATGCTCTCCAAAGTCTTTCATATAATTATTTGTATAATAATTGCAAGAAATGTTGTATTAGGTGTTGATCAAGATTGTAATTTCCCCCTTGGGCTTAGTCCATTGTATGTAATCGCTCCCTTTATTGCCTTTACAGCTCCGGTGAGGAATTTTAGCAGTAACTAAGAATGTTTTATTATCTTGACCCTTGGTTTTGAAGTAGTCTTTGGGCAGAACTTGCGTCTCAAATGTTGAATAAAAATTTGGGTGGACAATGCAGAAGTTTTTTTAAATTTTCCCACCGCTGTCTAATAATAAAATTCTAAAATTGTTGGACAGGAAGAGGAGGGAAACTTAAAATTGATAGTCATTTTGAAACCAAACTTTCGTTATCTCTTTTTATTTACCAAGCACAACAATAGTTGCATAAAGGTTTGATTGTGGAAAAAAAGTTGGTTCTGGGATTATCAATCTTTACTAGCACTTGCCAATGAAATTATGTCATGTTTTTTGAAAAATCATAATTGCCATGTGAATATTTGGTGATGATGGTCAGATAATCTTGCATGACTTTTTGCTTTTAGCTGGTGGGGATAAAGATAAATAGTTCAAGGATTGTCTATCCTCTTCTCCTTCACGTAAACCTTTAAGAATTTTGTTAAAAATAAAAAATTGCAAAGATTTGGGTCAACCTAGTTTGACCTTAACCAACTTGGCTTGATAGGTTCAGTCGGATAAAGCTCGGCCCAATTCGATCATGAATCGTGCTTTTCTCTCTATAGTTGAAAAGTCCCATGCCACATGGTGACTCCTTGTTGGCCCAAATCCTCACCATTGTGAGCTTGCCACACGTTATCCCCACACAAAAACCCTAGATGAAACCTAGGTTATTCTACTCTTGGAGAGCCCTCCTTTCTTGAAGAAAGTAAAGAGTCCGCTTTCATGCCACCTCTTTTATTACCAAAAAGTAGAATAACTTTAAGTTTTTATCTGGGTTTTTGTATGATGGTGAGAAGTGGAGGGCTCACAATAGTAAGGATTTAACATTTAAGCCAATGATGAGGCAGGGTTGGATTGGGCCGAGCTTTATCCTGTCGGGCCTAGTGTGCTGGGTCGGTTTTGGTCAAATTGGGTTGACCCGAGCTTTTGCAATTTTTCTTATTTAACAACATTCTTCACGATGCCAAACAGGATAAATTCAGGTATCAACAATAAGGGAGTTGGAAAAGTCATATGAATTCAGTTTTTATTGATGGGATCCATCATGATCATTAAATACAGTGGGTTCTAGTTGATGCTATTATGAACCAATGCTTGTGATGTGTTCCATGACATTGTTAAGATTTCCGTTTTGTCAGAGTTTCGAACTATGATCTTGGCACGCAATTCCTTGTCTTCCTCTCCCCACCAATTGGAGCTTTTATTGCATGGTGTTGGACCATCTGTCTCTAGAGCATATGAACTGTTAGATTCATTGGTCTTGTAGATCTAACGGTTGATATGTTGTAGGGAGAATGGTATGATCTTATGAAATAATTTTCCCACCAAGCTGGAGGATACCATATAGCTGGTGTTGGTGACAATGGTGATATTTGGAATATAGACATGAGCTTGTGTGATTTTTATCACAATGTTAATATATGTGAGGTAGAGATTGGAGATGGGGTAAGGTTATTCTCTCTAGTCAGTGTTTCTTTTGCAGCGGTGGAAGACACATTACTTTCTTTTTGGTAACAAGTCATCTTTATGAGAAAAAAAGTAAATGCATGGTCTCTGCCCTCTGGTTTTTTCCTTTGAGTAAGTGATAGGTGATAGAGGCTCATAAGTTCGATGATCTGCTGTTTGCTCTATCCTATTCAACAGTATTTTGATTGATTTATTTATCCGTCATTGAAAGATGATAAATTCACAAAGTAATTCAGTCCTTTCCATAAGGCATGCGTTGCTCTCTTCCTTTTACCTGATTTTTAAGGATTTCGAATCTTTTCAGTTCACAAGTAGGTCTAATTGTACTGGTTGCTCTGGGGTCTTGCAGTTACTCTATTTCACTGGTTCTGAGTTTTGGTTTGCTATTCATTGCTTATTCTTGTATTTTGTTCCTTCCCAGTTTCATTTCAACGACTCTTGTAGTTAGGAAAAGTTTCTCGGGTTTATTAAGCGCAATCCAACATGTCTACAATGACTTCTCTCTCTGAAGATTGCCGTTGACAGCTTGCAAGAAAATAGTCGATGGAGTGTCTATATGACAGCTTCGATCCCTGAAGATTACCGACAACCGTGCAGAAGAAAAACATGGAAGTGCTGTTTGTTTTCCAGGATGGCAATTGTTCAAGAACTGGCGGTTATCACAATGGTGCCATGTATTTCAAACAAAAGAATTTAGGGAATGATTTGCCTGAGTTTGTGCATTTGAAAAGAGTTCTAGTCTTTCTTTTAGTTCATTTCTGTATATCTTTGAAGATTGTCATCTGCAGTACCTTTTCTCTTCCTCTCGATGTTGAGTCCTGAATTTCCTTGGATTGATGGCAAGTTTCTTGTAATCTGTTGTCTGATGTATCAGTCTCTTCTCTAGTGTGCATTGGCTGGTTTTCAAACGCAACATTTATCCATTATATTGTTCCCTATCTTTCTGTGCCATTTCAAGTCCTTGACTTTAGTATGCCTGAAGTTTTAGTCAGATACTATTCGTTGATTAGAATGAGACGTCACACTGATGAGGCACACTTTCAACTACAGTTTTAAGTATGGTGTCTAAATATTGTAGATATTCAAGGTTCTTGGCAGATGAAATTCTCTCTCATTACGGTGGATGGACAAGTACAACACAAAGATTGTTCTCTTAATTTACGAGAGTTCTCCAGTAAAATCAATTGGGAATATGGTACACATGCAGATTCCTGCTGGTGAAAAAACTTGTCAGCAAGTTCTACAATTCTTTTGCCCCTTCAAGTAAGCTTTATAGATCAACAAATCAAGTATTGTGTACCAACGAGCCTCAAGCCATGTATAACAGCACTTTAAAATGGAAAATTTGGTATGTTCTGACCCATCATAACGATGTCGGTGTCGCTCTCCAGAACAAAGAATTGTCCTGGCAACTGCAAAATCTTCAATCCTGCCAAAGAAAGGGATTGTCATGATATGTTTCAGTACATGGTAATGGGGGGATAAAATCGACAATTTGGAGAGTGAAATCTGAGCAACAAGGGAACAGTGTCTTCTTATATGGATCTTAGTTACCTGCGATATCCAGATTATTGTTCATCTTCATCCAGCAGGGGTTCGGGGTGTATAACAGCACTCGTGAAATTGATAGCCCTCTGGAGCTTCCGATAATCTAGAACTTCGACTTCCACTGAGAAGATTGAACTGACCGGCCGATGATCCGAGAGCCTGATCTCTGCTGCTTTGTAAGAAAGTTGCTTTATACCTTTTCCCAGCCATAGTATCCTGTCGCACCTGCAGACATGGCCAGAAGTAATTTAAGATAGTCTTCCAGTCATTCATGTTATAGCCATCGTCAACTCTATTCAAGAAGCGATTGAGATCCGACTTCGAGGAAAACAATGTTTGATGAAAAATGCAGAATCGGGTCAAGTCTACCGAACCAAAAGGAAGAGAGGATGCATGTTGAGCATGATCAGGTCATATCAGCAAAACTAAGTACTTTTGAGTAGACAAGCCGTAAGGAATCAGTTGAAAACCACAGAAATTCACATCAAGTTCAGTCGTCCTTGTTGAGGAAGCATAACTTACCACGCTGGTGATCTTCTTTTTTCCCCATCTCTTGGGTTTTGGCCAACATATCTGTCAGAGTTGATTTCATATTTGTAAGTGGGTGGAAAGTTTGTCGCGCCTTCTTTCCATCCCTCAAAAACATGTCCCCCACGGAGTCCTTTGCTTAACTGCCATTTATCACAAACCTAAGCATGCTTTGAAGTGAAAAAATGTTGACAGAAGAATAGGAGTTTATTTTGTCTGTCCTCGAGAGCCATTTTCATTCTCAGTGATCATACATAAAGAACTATAAGATGTATCCACCTATTTACTAGATCAAGATGTGTCTCTTAATTGCGCGGAAATACTACAACATGGAACACTTTCACATCATGTACTCGGGTTCTTTTGATCTGTACTTCTTTTATTCTAAGATAAATTCTGAAATCAAATTAGGTTTCTCTAAATCATTGGCACTGCCTAATGCTTGTATAATTGAGATATCCAGTCAGAAAACAATTTCTTCTTCAAAATTATAAAGCTACATTTTCCATGAAATGGGAAAGGAAACAAGAAACAACGAAAGAAAGCATGCTGGTTTTTTCAAAATACAGTTTTCTTTACTCACCTGATCATAGTTGATGAGTTCATCCCACTGTTTATTGGCAACAAGCTTTCTTACTTCCGCATCCAACATATTGAGACGGTAATTTAAATCTCCAAACCAGAATATCTGACTGGTTACAGAACAATCCAAATGGATCAATTTTTGACTGACATGATTTAAACTCATTAACTAAGGCTCAGGCAGATTAACAGTTTCACAATTCTAACGAGGCAACCAGCAGGCATTTTCAACTCAGTATCGTAGAAGTCTGCACTGAAGCACTAACAGTGTTCCACGTTAAACTAGCCTTAGGATCTTTATCTCCATTAATCACTCTCTTGGGGACTATTATAGCGCTCTTCTGTTTTAATCCAAGGACACAGCTTTGGTAGGCATGAATCATTTTCTGCGGAGATGCCTCTCTAAAGTGGAGATGCTTCTCTAATCTTGCCACAGCTCACATTCACTAACGCTCAGGACTTCTAGAAGTCAGAAATCTCTCCATTAGATTTGTACTGCATAATCAACAAGCCTTAACGAATTTTTTCTGCATGTAGTCATATGGGATCATAAAAGCTCTCCGCTTTGGTTGAGTGATGTGAGTCTCAGTTGTCGAGTATGATCTTCCGCAAAGGAAATTTTTTTCCCCTGCCGAATCCCAGGGAAAGTTAGGTTGCTCATGCTAATGTCTTCACCTAGATTTTAACCCTATTCTATTTTTCTCCTCTGCACCTATATATATTATTTTGAAGAAAAGGCTCAGCTTAAGGAACGCATAAATTGTTATCAGAGAAAAAGTAGCGACAGCAACATGATTAACGACATTGTGCTATCGTTAAGATTGACAAGCACTAAATCCTTAGAATCATGAAAAAGGTCACACTTTGGCTCTGGAATGTCAATAAGCTGCCGTTTGCTAAACCATGCCTGGTGAACAGATCCCATGACTTCTAGTTGATGCCACAGTATGCAAAATTGTTTCTTAGTATGATTGCAGCAAGATGAACACTAAATATCAAATCATCCAAGCAGAACAGGGCAAGAAGATGAATTGATGCTTCCATGGCAGTGATTATTGCAAAAAGATACTTACTCGTGACATGGAATTGTCTGTGGTTGATCTAGATTGAAGATAGATGAGAAATGAGTACGGCGTAGGATCTCATGCACATTGGAATTGCGTCTTTGTTCAGCTCCATCCTTCTGACCGGAGGTCAGGTGAGAACAGACAAAGCATATCGATGACTGGAAAAATGACATGCTCACAGACACAGATCCCTGTATCAGAAAAGCAAAATATATTGGGGTGAATACGATACTATGAAAAGCAAAATATATTGGGGTGAATACGATACTATCTCAAATGTGTCGAGCATTATAAATGCACAAACAAGAAACTAGAGAGTAGCCGTAGCCTTAGGTTTTTTCTCCACAGGCAATGCAAGTTTTTACAAACATTTTAGCATGAAAAGATATTCAAAAATGACTATTATTCAGATTTAGGCATCATCCCTAAAATAAGGCTTTTAACTCAAAGGGACTAAAAGAAGATGCCTTTTTGGTGATACCATCTTTGCCATAATGTTTCCGTAAGCCTTAGCGTAAAAGAGAAAAGAGCTACCTTATTTCCCATGTAGCCCATAAGACCGACTCCGACAGGAGAGACTCTGAGATTGTTTATGTGCCTCCTCAACCTTCTGCGCACCCAGATCGAAATGTATATTCCCACCATCTGCTTGCTGACTATTCGAACATATCTAGGGCGTTGCTTCACCTTATCTTTCATTACTCCATTCTTATGCTGCAGTGGAGTTGTTTCTACAAAACTATCATCTTCTTCCTCTGAATAACTATCTACAGTATCAAGAGGGGAATCGAGAAAATCGGGCATCTGTTGCGCTTCCATCAGAGCCAATCCTAGATTTGCAGAGCTCTTGTATGATCTTCTTAGTGGGTTGCCATTAACAACAAAGTTTTGAGAACTGAAAAGTAAAGAAGTGTCTGTCCATGTAGAGCCAATCCTTGCAGAACTACTCAGAACTCTTCGCAATTTCGTGCTGGCGGAGAGTTGAGGAGTTGTATCCAGTGGACGTTCGGGCCAGTCAAATTGACTGAGGGTGTCTTTGCTAAAAATTCTCTTAATATGTAAACTCCTCCCCAAACCCATCATTTCTTGAAAGTTCTGCGGTTCATGGTCAAAGTCACAGCTTGTTCCAGCATACTGCTCGCTCATAATCTCAAATGCTTGAGTCTCTGCCTCATCTGCTAGCGAATCAGAGGCAGAGGAAGTTCTTAGTACTGGAGAGGGTGGAGCGCTGTAGCTCTTGTGCCTAGTTTCAGGTTCCGTAGGTTTGTTCAAGGTTCTACGGATGATAGCCTCCCATTTCGGTATCGGCCTGCTATCCTCTGCTCCAAACACATTGCCAGCATTCAACGGAACCACTTCCTGGAACCTGTAATCAAATGGTTTTAATTGAAAAAATCAGATCAAGGCCATTGAATACTTCTTGTCATCAAAAAGTAGTCTGCATATGTAATAGGCCAAGATTTTTGCAGGCACCAAACAGGATTCTCAGACAAAAGCACGGAGGAAAGAAATCTTAATCCATGAGGCATGCAAATCTGAGTGTGTCAGCCATAACTTGCTTGTAACTCAAAATTTGGCCCAACGGTCAGTAAGAACCTTTTCTCTATGTCATGCAGTTCAAGCTAAACTAGTCATAGACAGCCTGAAATGTTCTTGCTGGTTTAACAGATTGACTAAGAATTGTCCATAGATGCAGTATTTACTGTCTAACATAGCCTCATCTAGTATCAAGTGAAACTATTGAAATCATGGAGGACCCCCGACAACAGAAGCCAACTACTATGTCAATGACAGGCTTAGAAAACAGACTAACAGAGTGTATGAACACTTTCAGATAGATTTCTTTCAAACAGAAAGCTGAGAGTAGGGGAAAGAGAGCACTAACCCAATGACGTACATATCCGCCGGTTCTTTTGTGCAAAGCCAATCATCGATCTCAAGATCCTCATTTGGAGGTCTCCCAGCAACATTCCAGGTGCCTATAGTCACCCTTCATAAGCAAAAATACGTTAAGAGAGAGAGGGTCGTATCGGTGGAAGTCCAATGCTTGATACTATTTTATTATTTTGCATACCTCACATCCTTTGTATTAATGTACTGAACACGCAAAGTCTCCGACTTCCCTCTTTTGTGTCTGAACTGAGAGCACTTCACATGTGATTCTACAACACAGTCATCACAAAAGCATACAAGAGACTTGATGAGATGAGAAGGGACAGAAGCTCAAGAAGTTGATGCACATAATGCAAAATTACTGGGATTAAACAGTCTGTGACCACAAGATGCCTCAACAATAATACAACAACCAGAGTCCTGTCCATGTTAGCAACAAGATAAACTTGAAACGGCAGAACAATCTTATCATGCCAGTCCTAGTCCTAAACAAAAGAGATTATGGCAACATCCATGTGTATTCAAGACCTCATGCTATGCTATTCTCCGCAAAATGGGAAGCATCTCCAGGAAAATCATGTGAATGAGAGAAGGTACAGTGCCTGAAGTTGGATTCGGACATTCGGGGTGGTTCCTCTGCACCTTGCGAGAATAATTGCTGCTTTGATGAATTCTTTCATCTTTAACGGAGGAAGCTGGATGATTATTGTAGAAGGTATGGATCAAACACGAAACATTATTAACATTCATATAGACAAACATTCGTATTAAAAAATACCATCATCTTCGCTCTCGGTTTCAGTGTCGACCTCATCTTCGCTGAAATCATACACCTTCGGCTGGATGTTGAGCCATTTCTTCATCACAATGGAAGGCCAGAATGCCTGCAACCAGTGCAACGGCATTAACATACTAAAACCGGCATCACTAAATATCGGGTAAAGAAAAGTAGTGCCTAGGAACACAGAAACAGTTACCTCGGACCGCTTTCCTCTCTGGGTTTTCATAGTCTAATGATCACCCTTTGGAATGGCAACCTCGGCAACAACAGTACAATGGACTTTGAAAGCAGAAGTGTCTGAATGTGTAAGCAGGCACAGGCAAATCAAGGACACTGTTTTGAGGAGATTTATATTTATTCAAGAGTCTTCTTTCTTCTTTTTCTTTTCCTCTCAAGTCACTAGAGAACAAGAAGTATTAAGGAGAAGCTTGCTTGATGCCAAATACACGGAAGATTCGTACTAGGACCAAATAGAAAGGACAGGAAGCGTGGTCATACTCCATAGACACCCACAAATTCAACTTGCAATTTTATTTATTTTTGGTCGAATTCAACTTGCAATTGAAAGGTCAAAAAAAAGAGAAGAAGAGGAATTCAAAATAGTCCTTACCTCACTGGCATGATATTGTTAAAAATTCAGAGAAATCTAACATGCCGTTTCCTTGACAACAAAACTGTTGCCTAAAAAAAGTCTCTTTATGCCGTAGCTTTTGCTTTCAGCATCACAGCGAGTCAAATGGTATATCGTACGCAGAACGGTCTAGGACAAGGAAAATAGCATTAGAAAATATAAAAGAATTATATAATAAGGTGAATGATTGGAGAATAGTGACCACACATTAAATTCTCAAAATTCAGTCAACCCACAAGCCTCAACCAGCAGATGATTATGATAATCCCAGGAGGGCATTTCTTTTTTTTCTTTTTCCTTAGACATTGTTGCGATTTCATGAAGACAATCCAGGTCGGTGTTTCATAATTATGTCAGCGGTGACTTCTGATGACACGCCAAATTGACCCAATTCTCAGAATACTCTCCCACCACAATTCTTGATTAGGGCAGATACACTAAACAAGCAGTCTAAGCCAAGGCCTAACCCTTGATTAAGACTAGAAGCTAATAGTATAATGATATTTTCTAAGCAAGTGGGTGGGATAACAACTTTCAAGAGCATCATGGCCAGAATTTTGCAATAACTCCACTATTGTAATATCGCCAGAAACATGGCGGAAAATCCAATTTAAGCAATAACAAAGAGTCGAAACTTAAAAAGAGAGGGAGAGAGAGAAAAAAAGGGAAACCCAAGTCAAACAAGCAACTGAAGTGCTGAAGCAAAACAAAACAGACCAATTTCAATTTCATATCCTCCTGTACGTTCATTGGTAGGACGGTTGAGCTTCAACTCTTCCTCTACAAGTAGTATTCTTAACATTTTGTTTTCTCCACTGACACAATCAAGGCAAAAGAAAAAAATGGGTTGAAAAAGCCACACTAGATGATGTTGACCGCTGACTACCCATGCAAAAATAAATATTTTCCATCTGATGGGTACGTGTGAGAACAGCCTCCAGAAGAAAAACTCTTGCCTTGATCATCTGTCTTGACGTGTTCTCTATGCCAAGGGATGAGGGAAACACAACTCATAGCTTTATATAGCTAGAAGATAAATGTAGAGAAGAGCCTAAAGAGGGAACCTAGCATGAGATTGGTCAGAATAACCTTTTCTGTCTTCATGAGGAAAAAAAAAAAGGAAAATTGACCCATGCAGCAAGTGGGATTTGATAATAAAATGTGGACCCTGAGCACTATATGTGGGTGAGAGTAGCCCCTGCATTGTTTAAAAGCAACGGATGACAGAGTACATACGGTTGGCATTTGCTTTCTACTTGAGTTAAAAGGGGAAAAACAAACTCATCTCAGGGAGTACATACGCGAACCTTCAAATACACCTAATATAAAATGATTCAACTTTTCATAGCGTGAGCAAAGTCGGTACTTGAAAGGCAATAGATATTTTTCAATCCGTTGTTTTTCAAGTATCCCGAGATACTCGCCAACAGAACTTCAAAAGTGACAATGGACTTGGTACGTGCGAGAAGGGATGAGATATGACGGCATTCCTGCAAGTAGGTGGAGAGGAAAGATCACGGGACAATAGGCAAGGTTATGTGGGATTTTTTCTCTTGATGAAAAGGACCGGTTTTTTCTTTTTTTTTTTAGGGAAAAATACCATAAAAAATCTCAAACTATGCCACTTGTGACAGATTTACCCAGAACTTTTTTTCGTAACACGAAAAACCCCAAACTATATCACTTGTGACACATTTACTTAACAATACTTTGGCTCATAGGCATTTTCATCTTTTTCCATTTTTTTCTTTTTTCCCTTTTTTTTCTTTTTTTCTCCAGTGAGGGCAGCCATCGCCGGTGTCGGGCGAGATTCGCCCTCGCCTGACACCGGCGAAGTCGCCCGATGCTAGATCTGGCGAGGGCGACCCTCACTGGCGTTGGGTGAGGGTGCCCTCGCCAGATCTGGCATTAGGTGATTTTGCCCGACTCAGGCGAGGGCGACCCTCGCTGGAGAAAAAATAAAAAAAAAAGGAAAAAAAAAACAAAAAAAAGGAAAAAAAGACAAAAAATACCTATGAACTAAAGTATTGTAAGGTAAATGTGTTACAAGTGGCATAATTTGGGGTTTTTCGTATTACAAAAAAAAGGTTCAGGGTAAATTTGTTACGAGTGATATAGTTTGGAGTTTTTTGTGTCACAAAAAAAAATTAAAAGTAAATTTATCACAAATGACTTAGTTTGGAGTTTTTAGTGGTATTTTTCTTCTTTTTTTTTTTTTGTTGTTCTTTTATCATTGGAAAGGAGTGTTTCTTTACTTTTTTGTTTTGGAGGGCAATCCTACTCGAGTACGGAAAATGTCCCCGCGTCTGAAGTTGAAGTTGGGGACAGTTCATGAAGTGGGTGTCAAACAGTTAGGCGATGAAAACAATGCGCGGTCCATATGGAAGTGGGCAAAAGGTGCAGCGTCATGTGTCTCTTTCATTGTTCACAGCCTGCAAAGTACTTGTATCGATTGGGGTGTAGTTCTTGTTTCTTGTGGTGGTATCGCCGACTTTGATCCACACAAATTTGTGCCCCACGAAGAATTCTTAAAAGCTTCATGAGAAGGTCCCCCAAAGAAAAGGGAGAAAATTGCACAAAAGCCCTTAATTTATTGTACGGCGACAGATTCAATCCTAAACGTTTTAATTTTGCTAATTTAATTCATGACCTTTTGACAATTTGTTAGTATAGTCATTCCGACCAATTATGGCCAGAACTCATTGACGTGAACACCAACATTCCTACGTGGCACGGTCAGCTAATGCTGACATGGACCACCACATCAGCGATTTTTTAATTAAAATTGATCAGAATAACTATATTGTCAAATCGTTGAAAGATTTAGTATTAAATTGGCAAAATTGAAAAATTTAGGGAAAATAACACAAGTGACTCTGTACTTTGGCTCGATGTGCATTATGATTCATGAATTATTAATTTATTCAATATGGTCCATAAACTATAGTCTATATTAACCCATTAAGAATTTTTATTTGGAACCTGATCGCGTATATATTGTCATTTTCATTTTGTAACATCGTGACAACACACTACCTTAGATGATCTCCGGATTTCGAATTTCATCAAGTAACCCGAAACTATGGAGTCAAATTGATCATTTTCCCTCATAATATGCTCATAAACAGTTTTATCTCCCTAAAATATTGCATAAAGTACCTCAATGCGATGAATGTATAACCTAAAGGCTAAAGTACAAAACCAAGAAAGTGATCGATGCATGAATGGTCCTGAGATGCAAGAAAGAATCATCTCTCGGGGAGATTTCCAAATCTCCCAACTGGTTAGTTGAAATAAAGTGCACGATACGTTGAGGAAATCAAATCCATCAAACTTCAAAGTAGCCTGTCTTCTCGTTCTGACTTTTTGGGTCATTTCTTTCGCGGTACCCACGTTTAGAGAAGTCGGTAACATTGAGGGATACGCGTGAAATGACATGGAAGTGAAGTTGATCAGGGACACACGCAACATCCAAGTGTGGTCGAAAAGCGTCATCTCTAAAGATTAGCTCTTTCCGGTCACTGTGGCCCCTCCTACAGACACCAAATACATGCTCATCAGCTCACAACATCGTGTCGTCTAATTCAATATATAAAAAGCAAAAGCTCACTAGTAATCAATGAGACAAAGATGAAGAAATGACAAGAAAAATTCGAAATTTTCAGTCTGCCTACTGTTTTGAGAAAAAAAATGATACGAGCAAGTGGGACACCGCACCACCCTTTTGACGTCAAAGTATGAATTAAGTTCGTTGGCTGTCAAAAGAGATGACTCAAGTTATTCGACCTTGCCTAATCAACAAAACTCCAAACACAATTTGCATAAATTCACAAGTCTCGTCTTGAAAAGTGCCAATTGACTATTTTGGATGCCGAAGAAAGTCGTCCTCGCCCACAACTGTCGACAATCCAATAAGAAACGATGAACATGCAGAACGAAAAAGCTCCTATAGAAACCAAATTACAAGCTTGTTTGAAAACAACATTGAGAATGAGAGAAAGGTGAGAAAGAAAAGGTTGGAAACGATTGGTGGGAATGAGCCGCAACTGCCCAAGTGCGACTTTGGTTTCTCGAACTCGACTCGGATCGATTATCTAGTTGCTAAACAAAGCAAAACATCGACGCATGCCCTCAAACTATTGTATTGCCAAACGCACTTTGAATATGGAATGAGACACGGTTATCGACACATAAAACATCATACACGATCCCTCTCAATAACAAGGTTATCGTGTATGATTGAGGGAAGAAGAATGGGAGAGGGCAAATGAAGAATGATGGGGTGACTTAGAGCAGGTTGTCTTGTCATGGCGGTTCGTTCGTCAGGAGTCATTGGTCACAATAATTATTAAAGCAGGTCGGTCTACGGCGCTCAGCAATGTGCATATACGTACAAAACGGCGAAATGCGTGCGGCATTCGTCACGTTATCAATTTGATAAAGGCCAAAAGCGCACGCACGGTGACCGACTTGCAGTCAGTTTCAGGACCACAGATGACAAGCCCACCGCACTAGTGCCGCATCAGTCCTTAGCAGTAGTCACTGTCGGTGATGGTAGAGAGGCTTGAGTGGGTTTTGTTCTTGAGGGAAGGACGTGGGATTTATATAACGAAACGAGAAGGTGGTGGGATGGCATGGCATGGCTTCGAATTGCAAGCGCAGATCCCTCCAGAGAATGTATGGACAATCTCCGATGGGAACTTGTCTTGTAAAAATATTGGCATTCGGGTCAATTGAAGACGGTATTATCAGAGGCTGGGTTGGGGTCTTTCTGGAGTCCAACAGCTTTTGGAGTGGACTAGCTTCTTTGCATCAGAGATCGGCATTAACAGAATCTTGGATCTACGACGAGTGAGAAAACAAAAAAAATTCGGATTTTTTATATTCGCGATGGAAAGTCTGACGTTCTCGAGCACTCGAGATTGGTGATAATTGTCAAGGCACACCGGCACGTGCTTGTGAGGGAGGACAAGATGCATGACTATGTCGACCCGAACGTATTCAAGTACCTTTAGTAGGTGATTGAGCTGCAGATTTGCTCTATCTGGTACTGACTTGGAATTTCCTCCTCTTGCTCTACTAGGTTTCTGTTCTCTCCTTATCGATCCATCACTGCATTTTATATACTTCCTAAGCATTCTGTTTCACTGCACCTTTTCATGTGTGTAGATTTCTCGCGAGGAGGATGAATTGGATTTGATTGATTTGCCAAATTACACCGGTGCTTCGTCCGGTTATTAATTTTCTTGTCCCAACCAAGTTGCAGATCAGTCGTTCGTGGGATAAAAAGTTCAATCAACAAAAGATCAAAGGTTCAATCAAACGGTGCAATGTGTATCGTCACATCGTTATGTAAATAGACATTCAGAGTTACCACAAGCATTATTTGCTCAAACTAGAAGAAAGATTTCGAGGGACTTAAAAGAAATGCCGATACCAATTGGACTGCAGTACATGTTTTATACTGAAAGTACGGTCACAGGCACAAATTTATAGAGAAAAAGAATGCGTATCCATCAATAAAAAGCCCACCTTAGCAAAATTGGTTAGCGAACTTTCAGTCCACAGTTCTATGAAAAACTACCTCAAAAGACACTCAAGCAACTGGGAAAACACAATTCTTGACAGGCTCTGAGGTCACCCGCAACTCAGCACTGAAGAGAGCAGAAGCGATATGATTTTACACACGAAACTCGGTAATGTACTCAACATCATGAGTAAAACCTTGTGAGCTCCCAAAAACATTTGTAAGATACACAGACTCAATTGGAAAAGGCACACGGGTCTCCTCAAATTCAACATTATCAGATCGCACCTTGGTCCTTGAGCTCAGCCTTCATCAGTTTGAACCAATGGATATACGTCAGCTACATGATGGTGCAGCGACTCCTTTCTTCAGCAGTCTGCGGAGGCACTTGCTGATACCTGCTTGACTCAGATGGGTTGTATGTAAACTCTGAGGTGTCTAGCCCATACTGGTCCAACGAGAAAAGCATCACAAATTAGTGACATGTCAGGGTAGGAACTACACATATGCATTTAAGCAGGACTAGTCTTCCAGAACACGGTCATACATATGATTTTTGCACCCAAAAGTCAAATGATAAGGTTCCACAGCTAAAACCGCTATGACATGGCAGGCAAATGAGATTTTAACTTGGAATACTTCGCTGTTAAGGCCAGAGAGAGAGAGAGAGGGAGAGAGATTTTAAAACCTAGTTAGAGTCTCTGTGTTTGGAGTGAGATCTCAGGGGAGGCCAATTTTTTTTAAGGCAAAACTCAGTAAAATTGGTCCATTGAGGTGCAATTTGCATGGTTGTTGTCTTCACACGTGCAATAACAAAAGGACCAGTTTTGGCATGATATATTGAAGGGAACTTCAAAAGGATGAGAATGCAAAGGCTCCTGAAATGCTGGAAAGAAAGCAACATGGAAACTTCATCCTGGAACTATCTCCCAGTAAATGGAATCTAATCGTACAATACAGGAAGATGCAAAATGGTGAAAAGGAAGCTACATATTCTGGAATGTGCTGTAATTGATACTGTGATTGATAAAAACAAATTGTGTGATTTTAACAGTGAAATAATGCAAAAGACACTTGTGACATAGGGAGACAAAATTTAGTTGAGATTGTTACTCTACTCAGGTCTTCAGACTTCAGGAATCAAATCTTGGTTATCAACCCGAGGTAAAAAAATAACTGAAGACTTATAATGCAAGAAGAGATTGGACCTTTTCCCTCATACGAGCCGTCCAGGCATCATTTCTGATTGGTCGCTGATCAAGGGTACCAGCAACAGGTACACCAGTTGCTGGTGGTGGTGGTGGCCTGTTGAGAAATGGCTGACGGATCTGTTGTCTTGGAGCAATATACTCATCGTCACTGTCATACTCCACCGGCCTGTTTGCAGCCCTAACCATAAGAGCTAACAAGAAGACCAATGCCTGCAATTACAACGAGAATCTAATTGAGGTTACTTCCCACACTAAAGTAACAACAGTGCCATACAGAGCTAACAAATGAGGCTATTATAGTCAGCAAAAGGTGTCATTTTTCACATTTCTGGGTAAGGTAAGTGGAGGGAGTTAGTGTTAATTGACACGTTTAAATCCAGTGCCCGAAAAAGAAAAGCCCCTACCATCTTCAGTGCAGTTCATACATAGCAAAGTCATAATTCTTAAGCAACCCCCACTCTCTCTTAGCATTACTCAAAGAAGTATTTTAAAACCAGATTTCATTTTATCTTAAGTCTAGATTTGCTCACAAATTATTGATGTTAGTGTTGAATTGTTAACAGCCTATGAGATTACACCACGTGGTTCTACCAATCAGTACATGATCGTTCACAATGCAGTTTTCCCAACTTCCACCCCCACCAAGGAGCTCCTGCACTGTAATAAAAATTCGTTGGGGATGCACCGCTCATGCAATGTAGCAGACAGTGCCCAGCAGATTAAGAAAACTGAAAGGCATTAGAATCTCAGCATTCAAACAACCCAGGAATTTTTTCCTCGCTGGCATCCATGTGAAAATAGAAAATTTATCCATGCTGTTGAGTGCTGACCTGGTAATGATTATAGCTTTTTTTTATCAAATACAGTTAGCACACCAAATTTGGATTACTTTTGCTCATAAAGTAGCACATCTAGGACAACGCCAGAACATTTTCCTAAAGGCCTAGATGAGAACTAGTTTACAACAGCAATCTGCATTATTACATTCACTGTATCAATCAATGAGAGAGAGAGAGAGAGAGAGAGAGAGAGAGAGAGAGAGAGAGAGAGAGAAGAAAACTAGGAGCTTGCCTCCAATATAACTATCCCAAGAGCGACCCATTTGACAATACTCCAGTGCTCTTTCAGAAAATCATATATCATGTCAAAGTCCCCAGTATTATCCGTAGGCAGTTCCTACAAGTCAAAGAAGAGTTTGTAATATTATCTGATATTTCAGAAACTCTTGGAAAAAAGAACAAGCAGTATAATACTCACATCTTCCCAGCTACTGTCAAAGTATATGAAAGCTGCACATCCCAGCTCTACCAAGATCAATAAGATCACCAGCACTGAGTACTGTGTCTACTTAAGAAAAGCATTGGCTACCAATTCAAAACTTAAACATGAAAAATGCACTATAAAAGGAAATGATGAGGCAATTACTTCATAAGAATAACACAAAACCATACTATAAGCTAATAGCAGCTACTAACATGTGAGGCAAAATGAACTTAATGCCATGCAATGACCAATACGGTCAAACCAATGGTAAAAGAGTAAAGATTGAAGTTCTTAGGCATGTACTCAGCCTTGAGCTACTCCGACAGAAATGCTGACGGCGTGCCATAATATGTGAAAACAAGAAATAAAAAAAAAGGGTAAAATATTTCGGAGTACTTTCCATTAGAAAAAGGGCAATCGATATGTTTTGACCGGATTATTTATGGTGGTGGAAACAAGGATACACAAGACAGGCAGCATCCATTCCGTGTAGCAGCTCCAATACAACCAAAACAAGATATGACGAAGAGGATCACTCCGACACCAATAAATAGGTATATGAACCTGGATAACGTAAAATACGGAGATGGAGTCAGACACTTCCAACATAAGCCAACAGACAAAAACAGTATCAGACAACAAATGTAGGCGTCAATGAACATCAGCTCAGAACTTGGAGGTGTGGTTGTCACGATCAACACTCTTCCGAATGCAAGAGTGTGAAATAGAAAACCAAAAGAGGCAAAAAGTTTAAATATCAGCTGATAGGAATAATACTAGAGATAGAGTAGATGATCATTCTAAGTGTAATCCAGTGAGAGCTCAAGCATGTCGTACCCAATTCAATCTAGATATATAGCCATGATGGCAACTTTTAAGCTCAGACCCCGCAAATAAAATAGTTTCCTGCAGCCGACTGGATTTGATTATGCATATGGTAGACTGGAAGCATTCACCATAGATTTAGAAAGTGTAATTCTGGAGGATACAGCGCACACTTTGGTATCATGATACTAAGAAATACCGGTATCTCTACAGTGAGCCTCCCTGCAAGTGCTAGGAAGGCACACTTCGTGCCAAATGACCCAACTAATCTCCATAAGGTCCACTAGATAGACTGTCTAGGAGAACATTTTCAAAAGTTCAATTTCGACATCTGGGCAAGCTCAAGGACTGAAATTTTTCTCTCCCTTCATCGTTAAATGAAAGATTTAGGCACTAGTAATTATGCATGCTGGCATAATCAGATGATAGCAGGATCAATCCAAAATCCTACTTCCCACAACAGCGATAAAATATTCCTTTCAATAATCGTGACCCAGTTACTTGAGATATTCTAATTTCGGAAACATTCATACATATCAAAGTGCCATTCTCTAATTATACTCAATCCTCTATCACTGGACCAGAGGTCTTGAGGAACCTGTCCATCTAATCACGAAAACAACACTTCCTTTCTAATTTTTTTCTTCTAAGGAGAATGGCTCTTCATAAATTTTTATTTTTTTTCATGCCTATGTAACTAATCAACACTTGTTGAAATATCCTTATATTTTGAGGTCCAGCAAACTGATCAGTCTAGCCCTTACATAAACCTACAATATCCAGCTTCAGCACGGCCACAATGAGCAACAATTGACAAACTCAAGAGCATAAAGCAAATTTAGGTCAGGAAAAAAACCAAAAAAAGAGCATACCAAGCTTTGGGCAAATCATCAAAAATGCTGCTTGACAGAGAGACTGCTGTTAGCATCGGCCTGCCGAGCTCTACCAAATTCCCACCAGTGCCCACGGGCAAAACTGAGACAGTGCTGCTGGATGAATTTTCGTACTCCACGAACAAGTAGATCCCATATCCCACAATTGCCAAACCCGCAAGCGTTAGCAAGAAGTTCAGGAGCTTCAAAATGCACTCCAAGCACCCTCTGCACGCCATCCTCTATATCACCCTCTCCTTCCTTTTCGTAGATATCAAGTCGGTTTCGTCCAAATCATCAACCGACCCGCTACCTAATCGCAAGCACGAAACAACAACAGATCAAACATAAGACAGCTCCGTAGGAACTCAAAACCAGCTACGCGGGCGGATAGTCGGCATCGTTCCATTACAAAGAAAATGGGTGAATACCCACGTGCCTCTCCAAACAAATTACAACCTCAGCTAACTCAGATCAGCTCGACTTCCGTCCCGGACAAACTCAATCCGCAAATGCACGAGACATCAAACCTAAAAACCAACCCCCCCCAGCCATCAACAAACTAACTGCCTCAGCAACGACAGAGCTCGAACCCCGTATTCCCCAGCATTTCTGAAGCCGTACCCACAACATCTAATCCAACCTCGAACGCACGCCAAACTTCCCAGCAAAATCGAACGAAGAACACGAAATCCCACACCAATCAAAACCGAAAAAAAAGGACAGAGAAAAAAAAAAGAGGCCGATCGCATCTCCGGCCGAAAACAAGCGGCGCGAACAAACACCGGCGACCGGAAATGGAACCGACGAACGATCATAGTACCGATCGAGCTCCGACAACTACGCGAGCACGCGAGATCGAATCGACAACTTACGAGGTCGGAGTCGGATTGATTCTTCGGATTCCGAAATCGCGGAGCGAGAGAGAGAAGGGAGAGGGAGAGGAGAGAGGAAGTCCCGAAGGTGGCGAGGAAAGTTAGAAGGGCCCTTTGTTTTGTTTTTCTTTTTTTTTTTTTCCTCCCTTCTTCCCAGAATTTGCTGGTTTCGATTTTGCCAGGTTAGCAGTTTTCATTTCTTCGGTCCCTCCTCCACCTGGAAAAAGAAAAAGAACAAGGAAATCGAGAATATTCCCCTTTTACCAAAATTTAATATATTGAAAAACAATCGTTTCTCAAAAAATAATCAGGCAAGCCTCCGTTTGTTTTCCAGAAAATTAGAGCGCGCGTGATAATCTATCTCATTTCTTTACTTCTCTATTTTTCTGTTTTCGGAAACAGGTTTGGAACAGAAATCCGTCTGCTAATGCAATTTCATTTTTCCTGTTTTCGGAACAAATTTTTTAGTCCAGAGCTCTTCTGTTTCTGGGACAAAAGGAGAAATAAAAACTCTTCTCGTCGCTTGCTCTCGCCTCCCACCGCATGGCCCCGTGGCCTCCTGCCAACCTCCGTCAACCCCCCATCGATCGCCACCTCCCGCCGCCGGGCGCCACCCGTCGATGGATGGAAAAGAGCGTAAGAGGTAAAAATTTTGTGTCGTTATCAAGAAAATTTATGTCCCAGAAAAAAAAAAATTGTGTCCTTATCAAAAACTCGTCCCCGGGAACAAAAATAGAAATTTGGCCAGAAATCTATTTCTAGAATAAAATGGTTATCATTCAAGCCTTTAGTAGTTTGGAAAAAAAAATTCCTAAAAATAATCACTTATAAAAACGAATCAATAAAAATAGTTTTCATCGTCCACGAGGGTATTTAGATACGAATTATTGTCGATAATGAAAACTTTTTCCATCGGCTGATTGTTTCTAGCGATACGGAGCTATCGTTTTCAGGAAAAATGTTTTCCAAGCCATTCATTTTTCGTAAAACAAACGGAACCGTAAGACTTCCATAGTTTTATTCTTGGGGGTCTTTTTATGCATATTAACTTGGTTGTAAAATTTAGGTGTATAGAAATTTATCAATTGAAAGAAAATAAAAGTTCATCATGTAATTATGTGAATAGGAAATTTGATATAATCGTTGCGTGATAATTTATAATTACGTGGAGGTTAATTTTCGGGAGAATCTGATTAATTAAAAAGCATCGAGTTACTTCGTTTGGGCTTTGGAGCCCAAAGTTCAAACTTAAGCAGCTCCCTAATTTCAAGCGTGCGTCCATGATCTTATCCAAAGAAAATATTAAAACCTAAGGACGGGTATCGTGCCATGAATAAGTCTTCAAAATTGACATCATCGCTGGCTCGACATTGTCAAAGGTGAAAGTGATCATTCGATAGAAGAACCTAATCGACAAGTGCACGATCCTAACGTAAGTCGTTGGTGTATCGGGTCGAGTGGTGTTTGGGCCGGCCTCGCGTGTTTTGACCGGTCCACCCGCATGGGGCGATGTTAAGGTTGCAATCCCCCCGTATCGACCAAATTGTGCTCGGGATCTTGCTCCCGAAGCGCTCCCAACAGGGTTTGAACTCGAGAGACGAACAGGTTCTCTTACCATCTAATTCGATCCCTTATCTCGATGCCGATATAAGCTTTCGAAATCACGGTGCATCACATTAAAAGATGAATGACCTATCGGGATGCATTGTGAACAAGATTTGAACTCGAGAGATGAACAAACTCCCTTATTGTCTAAGTCAATCCCTTTATCGATATTGATATAAGTTTCCGAAATCGCGGCGCATCGCACTCAAAGATGAGTGACCTGCCGGGATGCATTTTCGAAATAGTACGATCGAGAGGGCTCCTATCCATTATAGAGACACTTATCACTCGTGTTTTTTGGACCACTCTGCAGGTCCATATTCAGGCAGCAAAGAGATAAAAGGTCTTCATTCATACGTTTTGGCCCGTTTCTTTTGCGGAAAATGGACGATCTACAAAGCACCATTTAAAAGACGATCGCCGTTATCTTTTATAAATATGAACGAACGAAAGCGATTTTCATCGTTCACGAAAAATATTGAGACGGGAATTACCGCCGTCAATGGAAACTTTTTTCGATCGACCGGCGATCATATTTAGGAAAAACGTTTTCCTAATCATACATTTTCGGCGAAATAACCGTGGACCCGGTTCCAATTTGGAAAAAAAGAAGAGAAGAGAAAAAAAAACAGCATCATCAAAATGGGCTGGGAATTTCATGGAATTGGAGCTCGATCAAAGCCTAGAGAATAGCACGTGAACATGAGCTGGTCAGCACGAAGATGAATGGGAAGTGCTCGGGCGGTGCGACGGGGATTGGAATCGCTGCGTGTCGTCCATTTCGGAGGTGGAGGACCGGACATCGGACTAGGGGGTTCATGGTCTATTTTCGACCGGTGGCTGCGATTGACCCGATTCGAGGTGAAAAATGTTTTCTGTTAAAAATCATTTTAAGGGAAAGTAAATAGCTTTCGATTGTTCGGAGGTGTCCTTAAAAGCGAGACCGAAAAAAAAAAAAAAAACCTTCCCATATCCATATTTTACGTTGGAAATTTATTTTCTCCGGAATGACCGTATTTTGTTCTTAAATGTAATTAATTATACTGCAATTGCCTTCGTCGATCGCAAAATATTTTTCCCTCGATTATTCACTTTCATAAAATTTTTAATTTACGAAAATCACTTTCGCGAAAAAAACAAACGCGTCCTGAGAGTTGCCGCACGGCACGCGCTCGGATTTGGCGGGAGAACGTACGCACGTGCCGTGGGTGCCACCGCTTTTGGACGAGCGGAGCTGTCAAGGCGGGAATCGTCGTAACGGTCGTTCAAGACACCAACTAACGGTCAAGGTAAAGGCAGGCGGACAGCGGCCCACGCTGTCAATAATTGAACAAAGGTCCGCGGACAAACGTGACGAGTGATTTTACTAATCAGCAAACATTAAAATTTTTAATTGTTTCTTTCCATTGAATCGATCAAGAAGTGCTCACGTGCTTAAGACCGTAAAGGAAGGTAAAAAAAGAACCTCAGCGAAAATAATCGGAGGGTAAAATTGGGGGGAAAAGTGCCAAAAAAGTCCTAAACCTTTTGCATTAGTGCCAATTTAGTCCTAAACCTTTTGCATTGGTGCCAATTTAGTCCTAAACCTTTTTTGGTGCCAATTTAGTCCTAAACCTTTTAAATTGGTGCCAATTCAGTCCTAAACCTTTTGTTTTTGTGCCAATTTAGTCCTTCCGGCCAATTTTGACCGGAATTTGCTGACGTGGACGCTTGCCGGCCGGCGGCCGGTCACTGGCGCTGACGTGGACAACTTAAATAATATTTTAATAAAATTTGAATTTTTCTGTTTTTTTTTCCTTTTTTTCTTTTTTTTTTCCACTTTTTTTCTTGTTTTTTTTTCTTTCTCTCCTCTGGCCGGTCGCCGGTCCGGCGACCGGCCAGAGGCCAGTGGCCGGCGAGGTCGAGCTCGCCGGCCACTGGCGAGGGCAGGCTCGCCCTCGCCGGCCACCGGCGAGGGCGGCCTCGCCCGGCGAGGGCGAGCCTCGCCTTGGTCGGGCGAGCCTCGCCTTGGTCGGGCGAGGCTCGACCTCGCCAGATCCGGCGAGGTCGGGCCTCGCCCGACCATGGCGAGGCTCGACCTCACCGCGCCCGGCGAGGTCGAGCCTCGCCATGGTCGGGCGAGGCCCGACCTCGCCGGATCTGGCGAGGTCGAGCCTCGCCCGACCAAGGCGAGGCTCGCCCTCGCCGGGCGAGGCCGCCCTCGCCGGTGGCCGGCGAGGGCGAGCCTGCCCTCGCCAGTGGCCGGCGAGCTCGACCTCGCCGGCCACTGGCCTCTGGCCGGTCGCCGGACCGGCGACCGGCGACCGGCCAGAGGAGAGAAAGAAAAAAAAACAAGAAAAAAAGTGGAAAAAAAAGAAAAAAAGGAAAAAAAACAGAAAAATTCAAATTTTATTAAAATATTATTTAAGTTGTCCACGTCAGCGCCACGTCAGCGCCGGTGACCGGCCGCCGGCCGGCAAGCGTCCACGTCAGCAAATTCCGGTCAAAATTGGCCGGAAGGACTAAATTGGCACAAAAACAAAAGGTTTAGGACTGAATTGGCACAAATTTAAAAGGTTTAGGACTAAATTGACACCAAAAAAAGGTTTAGGACTAAATTGGCACCAATGCAAAAGGTTTAGGACTAAATTGGCACCAAAAAAGGTTTAGGACTAAATTGGCACTAATGCAAAAGGTTTAGGACTTTTTTGGCACTTTTCCCTAAAATTGGGACATGACGAATGGTTCGTAATTCCTTATAAGGGTAATAACTTGTTAGCATATATATTATTGGATTTTGAACTTTACAACGTGCAAAGCATTGATCGGGGCACACTGTTTATACATTATATAGGGATCGGAGGTAAATTACGCGAGCGAGACCCTAAATAAATTGTTAGGTCAATCCTAAAAACTTTTCCATATTGTCAAGTTAGTTGTGAACCTTTGCATGGAGTTCTAATATGTTCTGATTAATTTTTCCTAAAATTTGCCAAAGTGGCAACGTACAATGTTGGACGGCCGGCTATGATTGAATCACCACGTCAAATATGACAACTATAGTCATGCTGGCTAAACGATTACGAACCGAAAGCATCACTAATCACCATCCACCGAATCAGAATAACTCATAGCTGCATATTTTCTTCTTCTATCCAGTCAACATTAGCGTGACAACCCCGGCATAATGTCCCCTCCCTCTCTCTACTCGCGAGATTTTACTGATGTTCCTCCCCGGATTTTCGAGAATTCAGACAGATTAGTCCATACGAAAATGCCAAAGATGACCCATCATTTTGAGACTAGACATCAGACAAAGGCAGGGCCATCGCCATTCTCAAGAGGACCAACATGCAACATCAACATGACCCAAATCTAACAAAGGCTCTACAACGTGACTCCAAATCGAAGTCCTGTCCCCTTTTGTTGCTAGGCGACTGACTTATGTCATTTTACATTTACAACCAGAAAGTCCACCAAAATGTGGCGAGGCATCGACCTACGTGGCCATTTCCCAGCCGCCCACATCGCCTGCCTCCTTAAAGCTTCTGGTGCCCCAACTTTATTCTCTGCCGTTGGATAACATCGAGCCTCTTGTTATTGAACATCGGCCAAATTTGGGCGGACCGGAAATATGAACCGTCGGATCGGGTGGGTCGGTCCTTGCCCCACCCGTCGATCTAGGGATCCGGACTGGGGAGGCCAGGGGACCGATAAGTTTTGCTTGGGGACGGAGCCGGGCGGCGCCCCACCACGTCAGCATTGACCGGGGCGGTGGTTGGCGTGGGGAGGGATGCTGGGGATGCCTTGCCTGGAGAGCTCGGCTAGGACGCAGTCCATGGAAGGAGGCTTGAGCCCCAGGGGCAAGGGCAACCACGGCTTGCTTATTGCCTCCTTCACAATGTTGTCAATTACTTCCTCGTCCTGCAACACAAAAACGTCACAATCATTTGCATCGCCTAAGGGGAAATTCAACTGTCCTTTTTGTCCTGAGATGTCTGACAATTTCTATATGACAAGTGACGGGTCGAGACTTTGAAGAAAAAACAAGTACGAAGAGCCAAGCACAGGATCCAAGGACTAGGTATTGTCACTCCTTGTGAAACATCAGGGATTTAGGCACAAGGTGCTGCATTTTTTTGGGGGCCTAGGACTAAATTCTGCCACATGAAATTATTGTAGAATGTTGATGAGAATTTCCCGTTTACCGGATGATAATTGAACGAACTTCTGGCGAAGCTGTTTTCCAATGGGTCGGGACAATGGCAACCGGGTGTACTCTGCAATTTCCCACGAAAGACCGAATCAAATTCAGCATAACCAGGCCAAAGGGCAACCTTCTATCGATTGTTTAGGACACTCACTTGAGGAAAGGCAAAGCCAGGACTGTGATGAGAAGGCGGCATCACTGGGCAACCCCACACGTCGGCTTGCATCTGAAACCGCAGATACATGGAAACGGTCAACTCGTTGAAAGCCTTTGTGTATGTCACTGTTAAGAGTGACAGTAGTTACTTACTACAGGATAGGCAGGCTTCCAATGCCAGTTTTCAGGAGCATGCCATGGCGGATAGCCAGGTGGCCCCCACATCTGCACGCCAGCCAGATGATTACTGGGCGGTGCCCACGCAGGATAGGCTGCTCCTGGTGGAAGGGGGAGACCAGTGTGGTGAGGCGGATAGGCCATGATGGGTCGATGCGGATAGTAACTCCTGGTGATTCCATCACGAGAGTGTGGCCATCTTTGTTCATCTTCCTTGGGCAAGATGTGTCTCCTATGCATTCGGTATTTCTGCAAAATGCGAATTCACGTCACTTTTCATATGGCCTTTAAGGCCAATCGCGACACAAAAAAGAGAGTGTAAACTTGCACGAGTATAAGTAACACTTTGATCCTACTACAGTGAATTGCCGATAACATTGCGTGAATCTTAGACAAAAGCAGTTCACTAACCTGGAGATGACTCGCCACATTATGCCTTGTTAGGCCTTCGACTTTCATAAGGTCGAGTATGCGAGAAGGTATGGCTTGGTCCACGCCTAGCTGCTCCACCGCCTGCACAAATTTCTTGTGCAGATCCGGTGTCCAGTCGACCTGAAATGGCAAACAAAATAGACCAAACGAACTAAGTCACTGAATCACAAGGCTCTCCTACCAGATTGTCAGCTGAAAGTTTAACTAGCACTCATACAGCACTAATAATTCTACATTGGAAATCACAAAAAACTTGTATTTACAAAACTTATGGAGGCACTGTAGGAAAATTTAATTTTTTTGGAACCACGAGGATGGCAAGGAGAAACAGCTAAACCAATGTATGGGTTTGCCGATCAGCAAGTGAAGTGAGTAAAGAAACATCGGAAACAAGGGAACATGGACAGGGATGGATTTCAGTTGGTTCTCTGCAATTTCCATGAACAAAACGAGGTGGACGCACATATTTGAGATCAACTCAGCGAGCGAACTAAATCTTTTGCAACTATTATTGGTCCTACATCAAGGCAGGGGAGGTTGACGAAACAAAGATTCTTTCCATGCATACTAGGAATAGATGTTTTTCATAGAAAAGATGATGTTAAATTTTAAGCTTATCATATCAATTATCTGAAGATGGATCAGATCAAACCCATTTAGCTAAAAGGAAAGCAATCCTCACAAGCATACCTTCATCTTCTTCCTGTTACCCCGTGTTCCAACAGAATTACGAAGACTGGATCCTTTGCTTAGATTATCATTGCAACCATGTAAATCGCGAGACCTATCTTTGTTTTCGGGGAGCGGAGATATCATTCTCTCACACTTAGAGTTGTCGGCGGAATCGTCCTCCTCTTTTACCAGATCCTCCCTAACTGTCTGGCCTTTAGCTTCCTGGAGATTCTCAGACATTGAATCATCGCAAGTTGTTTCGACGAATTTTGACTCTCCATCTTGCTCCCCACTCTCCTTCTCCACCGTGCAGTTCGTTTGATCTTGGCAATCCCCATCATCCAGGAGTCGCGTGCCTCGCTTCAACTGTGGAGTCGATGGCGCTGGATACTTGTCACTCGCGGCGGACATCTCTTGATTGGTTTCATGAACAGACACTTTTCTCGTTTCCACTGACTCATCATTGTTCTGTTCCTCATTTTTCACTGGAAGCTGCAACATGGAGACCAAAGTCTCTTTGACAGGTTTCAAAGACTCCGAGACCTCTCCGACCCCTGCATTAAATGCCTGCTCGAATTTCTTCAGAATGATTATTTGCTTCGTGCTCTTGCACAAAAAAAACAACAAACTCGGCAAAGAAGAATGAAAAGAACACAGTCAAACCTTGTGGGCGACATGCTGCCAAATATTCCTGAGTTTGTCCTCACAGAGTGGTTTGTGGAGGAACTCGACCGCACCAAGCTGAAATAATTGTGAACTTTATGCATTAGTACCAAGGACATCTGACCAGTGTATCATAGAGACTGCTAATATCTGATTTAAATTTTGCAAACAATGTACTGTTGCAGCAGTAAATATACGATTAAACAGGTTACAAGATAAAGAATCCAATTGTAGGTGAACACTATGAGAGAAATCAATTTCAAGTATTAAACAAGTGAAAAAGCAAAAAACTTACAGCTATGCACTTCATCATGGTGCTGAGACAATGATTATTTGACATCACTGCAATAGAAGATGTTACTCATTGCGTGAGAAACTGCACAAGGACTAATACTTCAATACAATGCATATTAGCTCTATGATGATAACAAGGTCAGTTGTTATGAGAATTTGCTATGGAGCCCGCAAAAGCAAATTGAAAGTTAAATCTACTTAAAATTAAGGTCAATTAAGGGGGCAACAAAAGAAACTCCACAAAAAGGTTCATCATTGGCACGCTGATCATACATGATTGTCAATATGAAAATTCAGGCACATAAATTCAAACATACTGATGGTAGGCAAGTCTCTAGCGGTTTCGAGGAACTTGAAACTCCCGTTACTTCTTGTATTCACCTGCACCCATCAACGCATATCAGATAAGGAATAAAGGAATTAAACGATATGAGATCAAAGTCAGTTTTTCTTCATTGTAGTTCGTAAACGAATCGATTGAGTGTTTAGCTTGATCCAGCTAGGATGATTACATTGCTGCAACAATGTGATACAAAGATGCATTCCGAAGAAAGTAGCATCCTTTGTCACGGAATTCCACTCTCACAAAAGGTGTTCATTAATTTTCAGATCTCAGACTGAGAAATTGATGGTACTTATACCTCTACCATAGCTATGTGGAAGCTATTGGGTTTGCTTGCAATTGCCGATAGAGCCTCGTCCTCATTGCAGAATGTAAAAACTGTCAAAACGAAAGGAGAATTAAAAGAACATCAAAGACATGGAAGTAGGCTGGAATACACAGGGTAGGAACTAAAACCTTTCAAGATATCCTCGCTTTAAAGAATGAATTTAGTAGCATCACTGGGGAGATAAACGATATTACAACTCAAGGAAATTCTCAGTTAAGAAGCCATAGGATCACCCGAAAGTTTTAGTGAATGCAGTCACAGGAAACACCTTTTACATAGTACAAAACGAGCTATTCAGAGACTTAAGAACAATGAAAAAAAGTCAAATTAGCATTTGGAACGTGCTTAAAATAGGATTTTGGCAACTCCCACAACTGCAGTGCACCAAATAAGGATAAGAAAAATTGCAACGTTGAACTGGGTATGTGTTTGGATCTTCGACTGTTGCATCCCTATAAAGTTGGATTTTCAGCCTTGCAAAAAGGTAAATCGTGATCCACAAATGACATCATTCACGATCATTGTAAAGTGTTGTGCATAAGTTAAATTCCAAGACCACTTTGGCATCAAGAACCAAACTCCACATTAACTAAAGCAATGAAGCTCCAATAAAGATGCCTTGACGGAAAATCGGGGACCAGCTCAGTATTGTCATAAAAAGATCAGTTGAGGCAGGGAAGGTGAAAAGGGTGAAAAGGTGCAAATTTTTCTGATACAGGAATCAGAATCTGTACATTTATGGTAACTAAAGAGAAAGGAAAGAGAATAATCTAACCAACATAGTCCATCAACTCCAGCTTTGATCTTATCTCTGAAGCAGAATCAGAGTCGTGGTCAAGAAGAAGGACCTTGAGTCCCTTTGGAAAGTCCTTCCATTCTTGTAGATCACTGGCAGTGCAAACCATAGCTGGTTTGGCATTGTTTCTCAGGCTACCAACATGTCTCTCAAGTCACACTGCACCAAAAAGATTCTGCATAAACCCAAATGAAAATCAAATGCAATTCCGAGATACCTTGAGTTTTATGTTACTACTTGGGACAAAACCGATCCCAGAGAGAGGAGAGCAGGGCCATAAGTAAAGAAATTTTTTGTACCAGAAGGGAAAAATGTATGAGTCCTCCGGGATCTGATGAATCTAGACAGAAATGAGTTGAGGAAAGAATTTTATGACTCACCCACCAGATCACTCTGATCTCATTGCTAATGCAACTTTCCAAGATAAAGATTCCTCTAGCAGGATGAACTCATACGAGCATGGTGATAATTCAGCTGAGACTGACCAAATCGTGAGTGATCGCCATGTAAGCATGTACAATAACTTCAGCAGAAGGGAAAGATCTTCGTTCAAAAGTAAAGATTTTTCCTGCTTGATGGTTTTCCGCAGAACAGCAAATAAACAGAATCACATGTAAGATCACGAGAATGGAAAAGATGAAGAAAAAAAAACTTAGCCGGAACGCTAAAGAAGTTAGAAAGCCCGGAACACCAACATAGATGGTTGTAAAAATCTTCAAGGTGACTAGGAAGGAAGATGAACAACTATGAATTCCCAAAACTTGAAGCAACATACAAATGATAGAATCACCAGAGAATCAACAAAGGCTGAAAGCAGTCAAGTCATCACTGGAGTGGTCTAAGAAAATAAAAGAGGAGGAGGGTCTATTCTTTTTTCCTTTTGTTGTTCAGTTTTCACCACCACAGGTGAACAGCAAGCAACCCTCTTCCCAGATTCACCACACACGCTGCGTTTTCACTTTGTTACTTCACTGGTTTGGGCGTATACAGAGAAGAGTGAAAGAGAAAGGGAGAGAGAGAGAGAGAGTCTCCGGACGATGCCGTTGTGTAGCAGCAAGATGAGAGTCGGGGCGGTGGTGTTTGATGTAAGTGCACTGTCTGAAATAGTGTCTGTGACTTTCTGAGTAGTTGCTGTCAGTTACTACAGGCCACAGGATACGGGCAAAGAAAAAATGAATTTTTATTCATTTTTTCATTTTGGAAAAGGAGGGTCGTTCCAAAGGGAAATGAACTTTTATGTTGAAGGCCTCCTTTTTAGGTGAATATCTAAATCCCAAAAAAAAGGTCGACAGAAAAGTCTAACAGTGGCAAGATGAATGCCTAAGAGCTTTTTGCGGAATGCTTGTCTCTCATGCTTCTAATCATTACATGATGCAACACTGGGGGCTGTTATATGATAAAGTTTATCGTAATAATACGTGGATTTATATTATTGTAGTGAAAAAAAATATCGAATCCAATGTGTTTGTATAATAACCTGATCCAACGAGAGCGGAGAATGGTTACCGGAGCCAGAATGGTTTGGACAATGAGTGGCTCTTATAAAGTTTCTAGGATGGTGAAAGGAACAGAAATGAACATAGTTATGCACCAAACGGAGGAAAGAGATTTTGAGATATATATGTGAAAATTGGAATTAACTCAGGGAGTAACGGTAAACTTTACTTTGAAACTCCAAAGTTAAGCTTGATCATGCTAAAACACTTCTAGGATGGGTGACATTTATGGAAAAATGTCTCACTACATGCCAAAGGACAAAACCTTGAGACTCGGTATAACCTTGAGACTTGATATAGGACAGGCCAAAGCAAACAATATCTCGAACGAGTTAATCTAGATATGTCATGATATGGTACTAGAGTGGGATCCTCTCCAGTATGCAAAAGCTAAGCGGGCTAGTAATGAATTGGTCCAACAAGGTGGGGAGTGGTCGTCGGGTCTGAAAGGCTTCGACAAGGATCGACTCCTGATAGGCTTCTAAAATGATGAATGAGACATGAATAAATTGAACTGTGCACCAAACAGAAAAAAGAGCGATTCCGAGATAACATCGGAGCCTTTTGACGTAATGGAAAACACACTATCAAGATGGATGATCTCTTGGGATGTCACGGTTTGATTTGAATTCGTGTTCATTTTCTATTTGCGATCTTCTCGTATTTCAATTATATGATCTTTGTATCTGTATCAACGGAATCGATTCCTCAAATTCTAAATTATTATTGTCTTTTCTTGGATGAATTCTACAACTTGGGACATTATCATATCTTTGTTCTCGATCTAATCTCTTAATGTTTGTGCTTATTAGCTTTTGATTGAGCATGCACTGACCTCCCAACTTTTTTTGTCCCTCGCCTCGTTTCAGTTTGGAAAAGGCAACACAGGTGGTGATTAGTGATTAAAATATAATTTACTCGTGGACAAGAGACAAACCCGCAGCAGCTTATCCAACTAAATCCGCGCTAAAACATTCTTGCTTGGGATTAAGTTGGAAGTTAGTTAGTTGATTGATTATATTTTAAGTTGAATATATCGGGTGCGCTTGAGCGCATTTTTCTTTATCGTGCATCGCCAATCAAGTAGATGTCACCGTTCATTTTTTACTATTATTAATTATGAGATTTACCGAATTTTTCTCCCAAAAATGGAAAACAGGCTATCCTCTGCTTATGAAATGCTAATGATGCTCAAATTGAGAAGTGATTTGTCATCTGTAATTATCATTAGTAGTGAAAAAAAAAACGCAAATCTTCACGAGCACCGTTAAAGAACCATAACGAGAAGGAGCCAATGTGGGTTTGCTTGGGTTATGAAAAAAAAGGCCAAAACCGATTTTTTTTTTCCATCAAATTTATATATAATTTATATTTCAAAAACTTATGAAATATTATTCGTAATCCTAAATGCCGCTTAAAGAATATTTTGACAGGTTTCGAACATAACGCATAGAAAAGCAAAAATACGCGCACCGCAAAATTTGAAAAAAGAATAAAAAAATCTATTTTTTTTAAAGGTCGATTTAATAAATCGATTTAATCGTAGTTGAATAAATCATCTCTAATGTTACCACTTAATTATTCTCGTTATCTCTAAATTGCGAAATGCAAAGTGTCTATATAAACATTTACTAAATGTGATCTACTAAGTGAATATATAAAAATATAAAAAAATTACAAAAAAATAGGGTCAAAGCTACGAAAAATCCTAAACCGGTACACCTATGACAAATTTAATCCAAACTAATTTTTTGACTGCCAAAAAAATCCAAAAATGACATACATGTGATAAATTTACCCTAAACTAATTTTTTGCCTACCAAAAATTCCAAACTGATAAATCTGCAATCAATTTACCCTAACTTAAATGGGATTAATATCATGAAAGATTACCAACCGGTATACTCGTGACAAATGGAGGGTAAAAATCCAAACTGATATATCTGTTAACTATCACGTATTATCTAACTTAGAAATTTAAATGTAAAATTTAACGAAATTAACTAAGGGCAAAATTGTCACAGGTGTACTAGTTTGAGATTTTTGATGGTCGAAAAATTAGTTTGTGGTAAATTTATCACAGGTATACCAATTTGAGGTCTTTCGTCCCATTAACCAAAAAAATTATCCATCAGGTTCAATTTGCACAAGATAGATGCGCCACACAATAACGATTTCTCCAAAAAAACGTAATCCTATGTAATAACGAAAGCAGACGAATGACATGTCATCCTGAGCAGGATAGGAGTCAAAAAACGGGGAACTTGACACCATCACGAACGCCATGTGACTCAATTACATGCACATCAATTACAAAGCATCCTAGTAAGAAAATTTCCGTGACATATTTATTAATTTACTAAAAATAATTTGAAATATTTTGACCATTCTTTGTTGTATTAAATAAGTCGCAGAGCTATTTTAAAAATAAGATGACGGAGCAAAGTTAATTATTCGTACAAATGCGATATAGATGAACGAATTGATACCGTAATCATGATTATTTATTGGTGGAACAAATTATCCTGTTTGATCATGATATTTTGATGAGGAAAAAAAAGTTTGGGAGAATGACACGAATGTCTCTGAACTTTGAGTCAATGTGCAATATCATCCTTGAACTTTTAATTTGTTTAACGCGGTCTTTGAACTATTAGTGTATATTCAATATAGTCCTTAAACTATGAAAATATTCAATGTCATCATTCTATTAATTTAAGTTAACATAATTTGCTGACATGACTTCCAATCTGTTAAGTTTGGACGGAGGACAAAAAAAAGCTACATGTGAATTTTTTAAGCGTGATATTCATTTTAAATCAGGATACAATAATCTACACTGTAATATAATGATGGACACGTTAATGCCCTAATTTTTTTTTCCTTTTCTTAAGCAAATAAAATTTAAAAAAGTGAACATGTTGACTCATCAATATTAAAAATCTGACTTAGCATATAATAATCTACGTCATCGGTAATGTCCAATTTGTCATTTGAGCAAATGGAAGGATTGTATTAAACATTATTTATCAATAGTTCATTGATCACTTTGAACAAATTAAAGGTTTAGAGACAACATTACATATTAGACCAAAATTTATAGATCGTTTGTGTCATTCACTGAAAAAGTTTTACACTTTTAAACGTATAGATTGCAGTTGGTAAGCGAAGCAAATGACTTTAATACATCATGTCGACGTCGTTGTAGGTCGGTCGTGGTCTATTACAACGTAATCACGTTTTGGACTCGTAGAGATTGAGATGGAGAAAAGATCAGCAATGCCCCAACTCGAAGGCAAAATATAAAACTTTCACATGAAATCATAATAAAGTATAATTGTATAATTACTAATCCAGCGGGGAATTTGTAAAATTACTAAAAATTACATGACGGCAAATTCAAATCTCTATTTTATTTTTTTGGCTAGAAAATTCAAGTCTATTGTTAAGCCATAGCACTGTCATAATCTAAGCTATTGGCGACTGCAAATTAAGGTTACGTGAGAAGGTGGAAGATCATCTACCCGTGGCGTCTCAAATTTGAAAATTCCAATAAGGGTTTTTACAAGATAAGGATCCAATTTTCCCACCTTCATGTGACCCTCGTGGGAAAAAGTACAAGCTTGATGCTGTCTCAATGCTTCCCACGTTTCTAATCGAACTATCTTTTTCAAGAGTCAGAAGAGATCTGCTGCAAGAGTCCCATGAATCATCATCAGGGTCCAGGTCCTATATGTATCTCCATGTTCAGAGCAGAAACGATTCCATGCATCAGGAACTGTAAAAACCTGTGGACTTTGTTAGGAAAATTTGAAGGTGAAGATTGTCGATTCACCGAGAGAGTTATCGATCCTGAGAAAGAGTTGTCGATTCAGGATGTTTGAAGGTGAAATCTCTCATCATCCGACCAGACCACCTTATGCAGTTCCACGTACTGCAGCTTGAATAGAGAGACCATTGCGTCGGAGAGCTTGCTACATGCCCCAGTGCCAAGAGTCACTACTTTAGGGTTTGCGATCTCAGGTAGTTTAGAGCGTTCAATGACATCTGCTCCCTTGCAAAGCGAACGAAGCCCACATGATTCTATCAGAGAAAGTCTCTAGCAGAATATTCAATGCATGCCTATGATTCAACAAGAACATGTTACTGCTTTTGCATCTCCTGTGCTATGTAATGATATACATGCGTATAATAGCAAAAAACGAAAGAAAGTACATAAGAATCCGCAGCAGCGACCCTTTTCAAGGCATCATTTGCACGATCTAGTTCTTTTCTTTGGCTGGGGGTCTCTGTATCCTCTCTTGCTTGGCCATGCATGACGGAAAGTAAATTCATAATTGCATGGATCGCAACAGCATGACGAAAAGACCTAGCTGAGCTCTGTCATTATTACGCAATTATAGTTTTCTCTGGCACTCGCTTAGTCTTTATTAAACGCGTTTTCCAAATTTGTATACTATTTGAAGTAGGTCACTCTGTTTAAGAAATGCCATTCGTTTAATTTTCAGTACCTTGGAAACCCACCCGGTATTGACGGTGATGGCAAAGAGCATACTCATGCTTTCGGCACACGGAAATGGGTAATGATTTTTGCCCGAGACAACTGGATAGGGACCTCAATGTGAAATATCGTGCTATTAATCCTCTTAGTAATTGGTTAAACACGATCGTATAGGGCGTGTTGGAAATTGTTATTTCCTTTTTTTTAGATGGTTTACACTAACAGCTAATTTGATGTCAAATGAGTACAGAAATTCTACGGAAGCGGGCGGTCCCTAATCTCCCATCGTGAGTCAAGTAATTTCCAAGTTTAAAGCTGCAGTACTGTAATAGGAGCTCTAATACTATTGCGGACTGGGTTGCGAAGACCCACTTGAACAAAGAACTCACCGATTACTGGTTGATTTGTCCTCCGCAGGCTCTTAGAGACCTGCTTTGTTTTGAGACTCCGAAAAGGGGTTATGGTGTTTCTTATTATCAATGAAAGTATTTGGTTCTGATAAAAAAAAAAAAAAAAAACACAGACATTGGACCAACCATAGATCACGATCTTATACCTTTATAATTTATTGTCATGATACTTTTGTGTCCAATAATTGCTACGCTAGGCCTGAATTGGTCCTGTCTCTAATATTATATAACGTGTGGCTAAGAAGACAAGCGCAAACCGAGATTTTCACCCCCGATTTGAAATTAAGCTGGCCTTCTCTGTCAATTCGAATTGCCACGACATGTCCTCGATAATGACGACCATTTTCTAGATTCGTCCCTAAAACTTGTCCTCTAGTTTCAAAAGGCCAGCATACGTGGCAAAACGATAGGTCAATGCGAAAATTTGGAAGTTAGAAGAAGTTTATTCCAAGAGATAATGAAATTGACCTTCGACCTAATCACACCGCTAAAAGGTTTTATCTTATACCTCATCCGGACTTGGTGATCCCCAAATGTAAAGCTTTAAAAGGGTATTCCTTTCTCCCATGAAAGAAAACGATTTGAGAGGAATTTGGGATATAGGGCATGCAGGCACCGATAGGTTAAAATAAGGAACGCATTGGGATAAGTGTCAATAAAGTCCTAAATCTTGGTATTGGTGCCAATTTAGTTCTAAACTTTTTTTTGTGTCAATTCAATCTTAAACTTTTTGCATTTGTGCCAATTCAATCCTAAACATTTTATCTTTGTGCCAGTTCAGTCCTTCCAATCAATTTTGACAGGATTTTGCTGACGTGGACGCCGACCGGTACTGACGTGAACAACTTTAATAATAATTTAATATTTTTTTGAATTTTTATTTCTATTTTTTTTCCTTCCCTCTCTTCTTCCTCCAACTGATCGCCGAACCGGCGAGGTCGGGCCTCGCCCAATCGCTGGCGATACTCGAGCCCTCGTCGGAGGCCATGAGGTCGAAGGCCTTCGGCGAGGGCTCGAGCCTTGCCAGTGGATGGGCGAGACCCGACCTCGCTGGATTTGGCGAGGTCGAGCCTCACTGGTGGCTGGGTGAGGCTCGCCTTCGTTGTCGCTAGCGAGGGCGAGCCTCGCCAGTGGCCAACAAGGTCGACCTTGCCAGCCTCTAGCCAGTCGCCGGTCCGGCAACCAGTTGGAGGAAGGAGGGAGGGGAGGGAAAAAAAGAAATAAAATTTCAAAAAAATATTAAATTATTATTAAAAGTTGTCCACGTCAGCGTCGGTGGTCGGTTGGCGTCCACGTTAACAAAATCCGGTCAAAATTGATCGGAATGACTAAATTGGCACAAAAACAAAAGGTTTAGGACTGAATTGGCACAAATACAAAATATTTAGTATTGAATTAGCACAAATATAAAAGGTTTAAGACTAAATTGTCACTAATGCAAAAGGTTTATGATTAAATTGGCATAAAAAAAGGTTTAGAACTAAATTGGCACAAATGCAAAATGTTTAGGACTTTTTTTTGACACTTTTCCCGAACGCATCCATAGAACCTATCTTCCCAATATATCAAACGGATACGCCACGAAACTCTTACGTGGTGAGGTTACCTTTAACCAAACAACAATGATAGGTCAATGTGAAGATTTGGAAATTAGAAGAAGTTTATTCGCAGAGATTATGAAATTGACCTCCTATCCTATCTAAGGTTCCATAGTTTGCAATTGAATTGTAGATGGAAGGACCATTTGGTTTCTTCAATTGGGTGATCTTTTTTTGTTTTCTTTTGTTTTAACATAAAAGTTTATTTTTTCCTCTTCCCACAACCAACCTCCCCCACATTTAAATCTTATAAATCGCACAACACGGGCACTTTGTCTATGATCAAAGCCAACACAGGATGAGGCAACGGGCCCTTGGAAGTTCATCACATCATGAGCTGTTGTTTCACATGTTTGTCACGTAATTTGAGTTAAGAGGCAAAGTGATAGCCACCGGGCCAAAATTCCCCAAGCAACAAATTTTTCTGAAAAAAAGAAATTACAACGAGAGGGCAACTAGTTTTGGAAGGCTCGATCTTTTTCCACCCCGAATATGGATGGAGATATCCCTACCATTTTAAGTTGAGGACGTTATCTTTTTCGAGTCCCACTTTACTATACTGTTGGAATTAAAAAAATTTCATATTGAGAAAGCTAAGTTAAAATGTGGGGCCCACTCTTAATTCAAGATTATATCTTGCATTTTTTTCTTCTTTATTTTTGCTTTTTTTTTTCTTAATCGGAATGAAACTGGTGATCCTCTTTTCCAGAGAAAAAGGTAGGTTTTTTAGGAAACTAATTATTGTGTTGAAGAGCTGTATATATATTTTTGTACTAAGAAGCCTTTATTCTAAACATAACCTAAGCATAAGAGTGAAGAGAATCATCTACAAATTTTAATGAATGCATTTGGTTTAATTAAAAATTTAATATATGTTGCTATTATATGTATTTTAACTATTCAACTTTCATTTTATTTGGTGAATCTAATAGTCCAATTATTATTGCTTTATTTTTATATTATTTCTAAAATGAAATTTGAGCAGTTTAATGCATTGACTATAACGTAATGACATATATTAATGTATTAATCATACAAAATTCTTTCATTAAAGCTAGTTGATGATTCTCTGGTACTTGTACCTAGGATGGTTTCCTAGTACAAAATAAAAGGAAAGATTTATATATACAACTCATTTACACAATAGCTAGTTCTCTATCCACCAAATAAACTAATTTGTTTGGAAAAAAAGTCACCCGTTTAATCATAAATGAAAAGAAAACAAAAATATAAGGAAGAAAAGGCAAGAAATAAGCTTATATCTAGAGTGAGCTCAATATTTGACCTTAGTATTACGATGGGTGACCTCCTAGAATTCCTCGTGTTGCACCCTTTTCAAAAAGTACAAACCTTTCGACCAAAAAAAGAAAGTGCGAACCTTGTAGGAATTACAACAACTATCATATTATTCTTGGGCCCTGCTAAATGTAATTGGAGATACGTTAATCTATTAATTTGATGATAAGTCGCACAGAAACAAAAAGAATTGGTTTTTGTATTAATAATTGGGTTTATATACAACATGATGAAGAAAGCACCTGTAGGCTAATTGTAGTTACCCAAAAGGGAAAGATTTATAGGAGAAGGGAAAAAAATTCAACACGTGGATATCGGAGTGATGATAATTTAATAGAAAATAAACCTTTATACGATTGTTTTGTGATCCTTAGGCTTTATCTTCATTAAATAAAGTGATTTTTACTAGCTCTATTCATTTTAAGGAATTAGTTTGGGATAAAATTATTATATATGTATCAATTTGAAATTTTTCGTGATATTAATAATTTTTTTTATCAAAAACGTATTAGCTGTCACTTGAACGAAGTATTATCATAGTGACAGAAGACTCAAACTCAACATGCAGATGAGAAAAGTAAAGCTTATTCTCTATTTTTTTTTATAGAATTTTTTGAATTTGTTCTTGCTGAAGACTTAGTGGGGGGAAGCCCCACATTATTGTTCTGTACATCTGTCTCCTCAATCAATTGTTCAAAGAAATATGGGGGAACCAATCATTTTCAATCTTGAACGAGCTCTTGTCTTAAACCCAAAATTTAAAAAAAATGAAGAAGAATTATTTAAGTTCATGTCTCATTACAGAAAAATAATGAGACTATAATGGGGCACACACCTTTTGATCTGCCTTAATCATCTTTTTGCCTTATGATTAAGAGCCACAATTGCTTGATGACACATCTTGCACTTATTTTGCATTTCAAACATGATAGGCATATTCTCTCTCTCTCTCTCTCTCTCTCTCTCTCTCTCTCTCTCTCTCTCTCTCTCTCTCTAGTGCCATGTCAGTATATGAGCACACAGGATCATTCTGATAACAGTTCCAGCAAACTGATGGCTACAAAAGTCCAATCCTACTCAGTAACGTCTATACCAGATGGGCAATTTGAAACTTCATCAAGAATGTCCAGACACGTATTTATCTCCCTACGCTTTTGGCGTCTACTTTTGTAGATTATTTGAACATAGACTAGTGAAGAAGGTTGAACTCTGAAAAGTGCAATGCAAGTGCGTTTTTCCTCCTATATCCTGCTTAACTGTTGAGCTCACAAACATTGAAAAATCATCATATAAGACCAACATGACCTGAGTGAGTGATTAGTCTACTACAGAAAACAGATGCAGAAAATGGTAAGTTACGTAGGGAGATATGCTTCCCTAGTTTTGGTTCTGAATTTGCCGAACTTGTCAAGCGACCATTCTTTACTCTTTAGGCGCATAAAGGATGACAGACCATTTGTGGAATGACCACTAGAGTTTCTGGACTTTAGTCTTTTTGCAAACCCTAAGCCCAAACACGCTTCTCTGAATTTGCATGGTCTATTTAGTCTAGTGCTTAAGGAACAAAGAGTGGTACAACTAAAGCACATGATACAGGTTCCATGTTTTACTAGTGTTATTCCCATGCAATGCATGGCTCACTTCATTCTTTAAGGAAGGATGATGCTACACAATATAAGGTTATTATACATGAACAATCTAATACTTTGTATGTTGAAAGATATTATACATGCAATCTCACCTTTTTAAGTCGTTGACTTGAGTTTCGGCTAATGTTATAATAAGACGAAGAAGATGAAACTTGCGGGTGGAAGTGGAAGTTGCATCACTTCTTCTCGTCTGCAAAGTTGCTTAGTCCCTCAACATTCATGACGTGGTTTTTTAAAGCAGCTGCAATATCTTAACTGATGCTATTCAATACAAAGGTTTTTTTTTTTTGTAGTATTCATCTTTTCATCGTGGACTTTTGCTTCCTACTTAGTAACAACCCAAGATTGGCTTTGAAGTGGACCAGTAGACCTAATAATGGTGCCCCTCATGAACTTGCATATTGGGCTTTTCATCAAATAGAAACCACTTCTTTGTTTTAATAATTTTCCATCTGGAGTTAAAAATACAGTATTAGTAAAATCTTCTTTGATTTATCATTTTAATGTAGGCAACGGTTCCTCTTTGTGATATTTCGACCGCTTTTGATGGAACGGACTGTTAGGTTTAGAAAAAAAAAAGTCACGAGGTTGATGAAGATTCAAGGCCGTGATATCTTTAAGGGAAAAGAATGTGGTGTCTCAGACATCCAGGATTAAATCAAATGCCAGGTGGCCGCAACAGATGGCCCGAACACATGACCCCAACTTAGCTTAGGCGGATACCCATGTAATAAGATTTTCATTGTCTCTTGACTAGATACTGAACAAAATCATTTACTCAACCCACAGATTTGGGTGTGTCAGTGGATGGATGATTTTGAAATCAATGTTCAGACAATGATGGCTTTGATTTAGTCAAGTACTGTTCTCGATGTTTAAGTTGACGCAAAAGTGTCAGATTCAACAGTGTCAATGTTTGGTATGCTTTCACTTGATTCAAATGGCACGAGCATCTAGATGAAATTGACTTTTGCATGCACAAGCTGTGCCATTCATGAAGGGGTACCGAGGGGATGATTAATTTCTGACTTTGGGATTAAATTTTTAATGCGAATAAGTGTATTACAGGCTTTCACATTTCACTGATCTTGATAGTATAATCTAGGCTTTAGCAGGTTTCTGTGTTTCCTTCGAATGGTAAGTGGAGAACTCGACATCTCTTCTCTCCTTTGGTAGGAAGGAATCGGATCATAGTGGAATCACTACTCTTATGTGGGATTCATTTCTTGGTGTCTCTACGAAAACAACCGCAGCAAAAAAGTGCGTTATTTGCTGTTTTGGCCTGTGTTTTTCTCATAAATGATGACTCTCTGGGGGTGTTGCCTGGTGCACAAGCCAAACCTCCGCCACAAAGGAACCAAAATTTCCGAAGATCAAAGAGTGACCGGGTAATTTTGAACTTATGACCAAAAGACGCTCCAAACCATGTGAGAGCAAGCATTATCCAACTCGATCAACTACCTTGACAGTGCTAGTCTAGTTAAATTGGAAAATTTATTACTTTAACCCCAAAAAAGACGGTGAATAAACTTCATGTGACCTGAATCTAAGTTTAGATGTCAATATATTTACCTCTTTAAAGATTTAGATTGGTCAATATTATCTATATCAAGTGCTAAGATACAAAAAATTAAAAGTACAAATCATTTCAACAGACCCCCCAAGTCCAAACCACAAAGAGGAGTATTCCATTCTTAAAACACTGCATTTCATTCCACTCACAAGCATTTAGTTCACTTGCAATTATTCCGAGTGCAATGTATCATATATGGTTCTATCTCTCGTAATTTATTTCAAGGAGAAATATTTTCTGATTGGAATTCTCTTGCCACACCAACAACAGTCCAAAGTCTTAATCAAAGACAAGGAAATCAATGCTCTGTCTCTTGCTTTCTTGGTAGCCAATTTTGTACAAGTAGGAATCCAAATTTTGTTTTATTCTCGATTCCATTTCATTACACGATCCACTGCATTCTGACATTATTCCATTTTATCATACCAAAAATACAAAAAAGTGAGCCACAGAAAGTTGAGACTAACTGCTGTATCTTGATAATGTTTGGTGGCCTCTGCCTCTGTCGGCCATTGCAGGAAAACAGAAGGGCCATTGGACCAACAGCAGATGCGCAGGAAACTTTAGGTCAATATGTTATGATGCCTTCATTTCCTTTGTGCTGGTACATGAGAGGGTCCAAAAGCAGCAGTGAAAAATAAAACAGCAACATTTTTCTCTACAATTATACAAACCACCATCGATTCACTAGCCGGAATATTTTTACACTCAAAAGACAGTGAAGAATAAAGGTCTGTCAAGGAGTTGCATTTGTATTTTCTAGTTCTTAAGAAAACTTCAAGGGAAATAGTTAAATAGCATAGCTCTATCAAGAAGAAGAAGACTCGTGTTCCCAAAGCACAAGCAGCCGCCAGCTCTTTGGTCTTGGAAACACTATGTACCGTGTGTTGAGTTTGATCCAAGCTGAGAACTTCAAAAAGATCATACACAATCCCATGGAAGTTAATTCACCTTATCATCTTGAGAATCTTTGGCCAGATCCACATGATTAAGGGCGGTTTTTCATTATGAATGGATTGCCTTGTGTTCATCGATAAAATGTGGGCTGGCTTGAAGATCTGTTCAAAGAGTTATTATATCCATCATCCCATTTACAAATATAGCATAACAGAGTTAGGCGTTCGCCAATTTAAGCATCATAAGACATAATCGGTGTTCCTATAGTAAACTAGTTACACGCTATAATGACCCATCTAAAACTCTAAATAATCTAGCCATCTCTGTGTGATGCATAGCAGCCTGATCTTAGCTGTTAGGCTCAGAGTAGGCGTAACAGTCCAGGCCATCTTAACTAGATCTTTCTTTGGTTCTATTTGCACAACAGAAAAGAGACCTATACTAAGTGAGATGTCCTCAAGTGAGCTTTATGTCAAGTCATCATCCTTGGCTTCCAATATGCTTACATGACACTGCAGAATGCCTTGGCCTCTCCAATACCATTCTTTATGAGTACATACTGATCTATCTATGTATAAGTAGGTTCTCATTGTAAAACAGATGCATGTCCATGCAATAAATGATTCTGAAGCAGAAGTGCAATCATCAGATTTAAAGAGAAGTCGAAAGCATATATCCACAGTCTAACAGCTCACCTCTCCTTGCTTCATGGGACGGTTGATCAAAATTCGAATGCCTTCCGTGACTAAAACCAAGTTTTCCCTGTTCTCCCTTCTTTTTTGATCTTGAGGAGCTCAGAGAACCTTCAACTAACGAAAACAAGAGAATTGAGTTAGGAATAAATCAGAGGAAAGGGGGACTTCTTTAGATTAGCATCCAGTACGAAAAATCTTGTCCATACCAACTCAACATGTCAAATTAAAATGAGATCCTTTAACATTTTCCATATACTACAGACTACAAAGGTTATATGTGGCGTGCATAGTACAGATAGTTCATCAAGTCCTATGATATACCTCACATGAACTCCTCTTCCTATTCTTATCAGTAGAGCAAATGAACTCTTGTTCTGCTGCAAATGAGATATGCATTTGTAATTGTCCATTCAGCGGTCATACATGTCCAAGTAAATTTGATGCTTCATAGTCCTTGTACATAATGATTACCCTCAACATACTTTGCTGATATATTCACAAGCATTAAGAAAGGCAATTCTGCTTCAAAAACATCAAATTCTACATTTAATTGATGAAAGATTGCCTTGTAGCTATCTCACAATAGAGTTATATGTTCATCTCCTCCTTTCAACCCCTTTCCTTCTCCTTCTTTGCTTTCTTGTAAATGAGACCATAATCTAATACCCAGAAAAAGCTGAAACATATTTTACATCTCACTGCTGTTATCACATGATTGCATAGTTATTGACCTTCTTGTCTTTGTTTTATCTGTCACATTAACATTGAAATAAAGGATCAGATGAGTTTTTCTATCTAGGAAAAGTTCATTTTGTCCAAACACGCAATTCAAGTTAGTAGGCAGAAATTTCCATAATATTCAATGGACACTTCAACTACACACAAACCATGGAACAAATGACAAACAACGCTGGTTGATATCATGTTGACTTTTCTTGTGAGGCACAGAAATGCAGAAACTACAGAACCTAGAAAAGTACAGAACCAGAGAAAAAAACTGTCAAAGCATTTGCAAATACAATGGCGTGGAATTTTCTCTGCACTGCGTTTCTGGTAGAGAAATGAGCTAAAGCATTTATGACAGTACTTTCAATATTTCAATAGTGTATCTAACCATGACAAACGACCATTCTGCTGTGACCCTCTTCAGGAGATCCAACTTGTGGAATTATGTTACGAGTTACATAAATTAAGCTTGTGCAAATTCCAATACCTTGCCACTCCCAGACCACTTTTGATTCACCCTTAACCAGCTTTGGGTATCTATCTATGCGAGAATCTTCCTGGACCAACTCCTCAACCTGCCACTCAAATGGATATTAATACAGACAGCAACTCTTTCTCATTTTTTTTATTGGAAAATGAACAAGAAGAATAAGAAAAAACATGCTATCGTAAAATGCCACAGCACACAGGAAAATTTGTCATTAAAATGTTTATCTGTATCCAGAACTGTGGGTGTACGAACCTTCTTCCACAGAACACGATCTTTCCTTTCTTTTGGTAAGAGAAGGTGATCTCGTAGCCTAGCAGCAACTACCCATTGTTCAGTTTCGCTCTTACCCTTCTTTGATGTCAAGGCATTCTCCTCGAGTATGTCACAAACCTATCGGTAAGATTGCAATCAATGGTCTGACATGAAGTTGCAAGTAAAATGAAAGAACAGTATGAGATCATTAAATAGCAAAAATAGCCCATGAAGCTTGGCCACCAGACCAATGTTATAGGGTTCCATGTACAGTTATTCTGCTGACAGCATAGACAATTCTTGTCACACTATGTGATCAGATATCATGCCCCATCTAAAAAATTTTCTTTGCAGGAATATCAGCACTTGAAATATGGGCGATAATAAGTCAAAATTCTTTGACTTTGATTCCACATTAACCATATTACTTTTAATTACCCTTCCAAGCAGAATAATCATGCCACAGCCAGAAGAACAGGGAGATCTAAATCTCTCGAGGTGTCTTATTTGTTGGCTAGCTAATGTCTCAATTGTTTAGGAGGTTGGAAATCATTCTACAGAATCATCTCTCTTAATGTTCATTATGGAGGAAAAAATATAAGCTCAAGGCCCTAATCATTTCAAAAACAGGCAATTGAAGTCCTCATTTAAGTGAAGTGCCTGAAAAATAGATCTTATGGGGCAACAAATTGCAGATTAAAAGATGGGACACGATAACTAGTGAATTCTTCCAGATTTAAGCATGTTCTCCATAAGGTCAACTGGACAGGAGTACTAATATAGCAGAGACAGCTGTAATGAGTACAAAGCATGCATTGACTCCAATGAACCAAATCACACTTATGTCTCGTCCTTAATTTTAGTTATCTCAAATGAACCAATTAATTTTTTTATAATCAGCCAGATATATCCCTTGACTACCTGATGGTAAAGCTCTTCCACTCTAGTTGACAAATGCCATCTGCGACGGACTTTCCAGATTAGCACTGCAGAAGCCACGAGCTGTATACCTTAATACAGTCAACAAGCGTTGGTAGTATAGATGGTAAAACATAAACAGTGAGAACTGCCCAAGAATAGAATACCAGCAAAGAAACTGGCACAACCAATAACACATGCTTGAAGATCCATAGACGGATTCGGCAGGTGTATGGCTTGAAAAGTTCCGCTACTGAGTCTGGACACTTCAGCTCTTTCATTCTGTGCATAAGTACCGAAACACATAAGTGCAGGATCCTCATTATACATACTTCATCTGACTTTTCAATAAATGTAAACAACATACCCAGAGAAATCTGTACTGATCTCCATTATTTTTCCAGCAGCTTCTACCGCCTTCTGTTTTGTATAAATGAAAATAGCAGTGTCCCAGCCAAAGTTCTTCATCAGTTGGTGTCCGTCCAAATCCTTCCATATCTCTTCAGCTGGAACCTGACAATACTTAGTTGTTTAAGCAGACAAGTAATATGGAGCATTATTTAAAAGCAAAGAGACTTAAAATGAGGATGTCATTGTCCCAAAGAGACAGAGGAAGAGATGAGCAGCAAGAACATACCCAAGCTGTCCCAGTCCCATAGCATAGAAGCTGAGCATTCGCTTCACAGAGATGATTTTCAACCCATTCTGACTGAAATCAAGAAGATAAGTTACACGATTCACATCAAGATATTACATCCAACCAAAATGACACTATAAGTACAGCAGAATCAATGACTCTGATAACGTACAAGTTTCCTGGCTGTTTCATTTATATCTCCATCTTCCACACATGACCTCCCAAGCTTTCTGTATCCATGAGCACAATCAAGTTCGCCCTGATGGCATTCTCCGTGACTCGGACAAGGTTCACAATCATCTGCAGTCATGAGAGTTAATATGACAATACCGCCGAAGTAAGCTTTACATGATAAATTCTAGCCCCGCACTGGAAGATCCGCCAGAAAGAGCTTGGATAAAAATCATTTGGTCTTTGTAAAATGAAACACCGAAACACCTTCAAGAAAAGAACACATCAAAATGCCGATGCACAGCATGTCGGTACGACGTACCAAAGAAAAACCCGTTCAGATTTCCGGTATGGAATGGAACACAGACACCAAGTGGGCCAACAGTTAGATGATCAACACTTACCCATGTAAGAGCAGATACCTGATCTAGCTAAAGATTCTACCTTGAGCTTGCTAAAAAGAAATTACATTACATAAAAGCGAACTCGATCGCAAGCGCAAAAAACAAACAGAACCCACGAACCAGGCACCGAAAACCCACGACTGGGGAAACCCATCAACATCGAAAAGAAGGGAGGAACCTGCGAATGAATCAAGGGGGTCCGAACCGCTGCCGCAGAAGGGCCTCGCCTGGGGGCGGAGGACGAAGCTGGCGAGGAGGTGGCAGGCGACGGCGACGGAAGAAGAGATGGCGAGCACAGCCACGAGCCTCAGCAGCTCCTGCTTCGACGGGAACATGAATTGCGGCGGCTCCAGGGCGATCGGCGATCTCCGGGACGAAGAGGAAGAAGGAGAAGGAGAAGAGAGTTTGGGCTTTGGGCGCCTCCTTGGCGTGGACGACATCTTTTCTTTTTCTGCGTCCAAACGTTTGAAGCTCGGAAATGCATTTTGTTCTTATTTCGGCTGTTTGGTGGGACAAGAAATTATTAAATTAAATAAGTAATGAATGAATGAATGAATATATTAGATGTTCATTTTCAAAGCAAGAAATCAAATTTAAATACTAGAAATGATTTAAGGCTAGCGGTTTCTTTTCGAATAAGCTGTTTTATTTTCAAGGAGAACATTGGGTGAAGTACTTTTTTTCTTCATTTTTGTCTCTCAAACGATGAGCATAAAACCTAGTCAATTCTCAAACAAAAGGAGTAAAAATTATGAAATCTTCAATTCTTTTTTTTTGGGCTCGTTTGGATAAATTTGTTACAATAGTAATTACAAGCTTCAACAGCATTATAGAATTTGAATTAAGCATGCAGAAAAAATAAATGAAGTATTATAATTCGTGTTAGGTACAAATGAGTATACAGGTTTGGGCAATACTAAATGAGTATACGGGATGAAAAGGGTTGGAACAATAATTTCAACTCGTTTGTTTAGTCGTTAGAAAAATATATAATAAGAACTCATTAAATTTTAATTGAGATTTTACCTTTTAGTTGCATTTACTTAATGCTACAAAGTTGGTGATTTTCGTGTTTTAGATAAATAATATATATGGTAAATTTTCTTTCAATTATTAAAATAGAAATTATTATATGTATTAACTCACTTTTTTTAAGCGACCAATGCTTTATATCACATGAAAATATCATTGTAAAATTGAATGAACAAATTCTTAAATTTTAAGAGATAGAGTTATATGAGAAGCCATAGAAAAGATAGAATTATATTACACAAATTTTGAAATTTACATTTGAAGATGATTTAGTTTTGATTTTTATAATAATCGATTTTGTTCATGTCGCTGTAAACGTTATATTTCAAATTAAAGTAATTCAGCTTTTAAACAGACATAAGCTATTTATCTATTTATTATAAAAAAAAAGGACCAAATACCATCTAAATTTATTGTATAGAGTCTCTACAAACTATTTTTGAAATGAGAATTCATTTTTTATTTTCAAAACTCAAAATGTGCTGAGCAATATGCATTAAGATAAACATTCAACTCAATCAGATACACCCAAAATACAACGAAAACTACGGGTGGCAATTTCCTCGGCTCTCAGCTAACTGTCCGTTTCTCTCCCGCAGTTGGTTCCTTAAAGAACCCGCAAATTGCACAGTAGATTCCAGATGGGCAAGGCGTAATCCAAGCTTCTTCACCTTTTCTTGAGTCTTCTTTGCAGTTCCGACCCTTTCCACCCTCTTGCCAGGTGGGTTTTCCGTTTCCTTTTTCGCAGCTTGATCCGACCGATTTGGGTCTGGAATTATGTCGGGGGTCGCTCGCTGTGAGCAAATCTTATCTAACTATGTTGTTTTGCGGCCCTTTTTGGGAGATCCCATGTCGTTGTATGGATGCATCTGGAAAAAAGAATGTCGGAGAGGGTCGGCGTTTGCCGTGAGGAGTCGGATTCGATCGGAATCTTGGAATTCGAGTGGTTTCGTTGCTTTCGGAACGAGACCCAGTTGGGGATCCGATCTTTTTGCTGGTTTAGAGTTACTGATTTCATGATCTAATTGTAGATGGTTGGCTCATGGTTAGTGAGATTGATGAGTATGAAGCAGAAGGTAACCAGTATTTATATGATTCATTGATTCATGAAACCAGGCTTACAGTTGTGATTTTTTCTTCTTTTTTTTTTGGTAACCGACTTACAGTCGGGAACTTCATAAGCCAAATTTTAAGACTTGAACTTAAAAATTTCTCCAGTGCTTACATTGTGCCTCTACCTGATGGTCCGAGTTCTTGAATGACAGATGAATCGATTGCTATCACAATACGGTTTATCTTGAGTCATTGGATTGAATGTTTTTCACATGCTAAAATGGTCGTGCCCACATTTTCTTGTGATTTGTATGTCATAACTAGACAGTGTTTAGTTCGGCTACTATTCAGTAATTGCTTTCTTGTGATACTTCATTGAAGATTGAGGTTGCTGAATCACTTGGTGAGACGTGTTGTTATATTCTGGAGGATGAAAATGTTGGGTTTCTAAAAGTATAGGCAGGCATGCATACTTTGCATTCTTGTTTTTGCCTTTTTCTGCTGCATTTTGATATTCCTCCTGTATATGGAATGGCTCTCTAACATGTTCCTCTTGAAATTGTCTTCATTTCAGTCTTGATCCCTTATGAGGTGACCGGAACTGGATTTGCTTAATGGCAGACTTACCAGGGTATATGCGTGCCTGCTTGCAATCAGGGAAACTTGCTTTCTTGGCAATTTTGGTCTCTGGTGGAATTGTGTTGCAAATTTTGGTTAGTATCAGTGATTGTACCAGAACTTTGTTTGTGTAAATAATCAAAAAGATTCCCTGGCGAAGTACCGTGTGTCCTCTGACATTCTATATGATGTGCTGCAGGCATGTGCTTTGTACGATAACTGGTGGCCGATGCTAAGCTGTAAGTAACTGTATCTTGGAGTAGTGGATGTCATAACCTTTATGTGCATCTGCCCATAAGGAATTTGGATTCTCCATTCTTCTTTTATTGTACAGCATCTTAGCTTTTTAAAAAATTAAGAATGGTCATAGTCGTATGAGATCAAATCAATTATCAGTAAGATTGTGTCCTAACTGCTTATCCTAATCCGGAATGCTTCATCTTATGATCCATTGTCATGCTAACATTTCCAGAGACAGACAGAACTGCAAGAAGTTACCCTAACTGACACCACTTCTTTTGTACCTTAGGGGATCAACCTGATCCAGACTTTCTAGTCAATAGCACCTGTGACAAACCTTATATTTTGATTCCTGGATTAATTTGTTTCAGAAATCGAGAATTTTCAAATTGAATTACCATTCTGTCAGTGAGATACTGTTTAGAGTGTATGTCTCTATGTTGAACTTCTCATCGACTAGCGTATCTAGTGACAATATGCCCTGCATGGTTATGTAGCTTTGCTAATTTATTGGTCATTTTGTTTGCTTATCAAATTGTACTTTTAGATCCTATAAAGATTTTTTGACTCAGAGAGAGGAATGTTGTACGACTTCCTATTCCTTTTGCAATTAGAACTTCAGTCATATGAAAACTCATTTTACATACGCTGCAGTTCAAGTTGCTTGAGTACGTGCATGACTTACAAAATCCTCATCCTTGCAGTAATCATGTATGTGCTCCTGCCTATGCCACTGCTCTTCTTCGCTGGCTCTGATAGCTCTGCTCTATTTTCTGAATCTGATAGCGGGTTAGTCCAATTTCCTTGAACGAGGAGTCCTTATCCTTTTTTTTATTTCTTTCCACTTGTTTTGGCAAATGCATGAGAATGACAAGTCCTTTTTTGTTCTTTGGTGACCGATAAATTAGATGGGTGAATGCAACCAAGTTCCTAACTGGAGCTTCAGCAGTCGGAAGCATTGCCATACCTGCGATCTTGAAGCATGCTGGCGTCATCGGCTGGGGAGCTCTAGCTATGGAGCTGTCGTCATTCTTCGTGATTGTGCTATCTATCATGTGCTACATCCGGACGAGCAATGATGACGAATACAGGATACTGTGAGATATGACGCCACGGTAGCAGCTACAAAGAGCCCCCTTAAACCATTTGCATCTCGCATGACGGTGCATCTCGGTACCTCGGATAAATTATTTGTCTGTGTTGACACAGAAATCGTTATTGTTTTGAGTGAGCGATTATTTTGCTTTGTCTGATGAGTGCTTTGTTGCACGATGACTTATTAACCTCTTGTTGTACAGACACTGATGATGTTCATGAATTTGGAAAGAAAAACAAGAAATACTCTGTGTTTCTCCATTTGCAGGAGTGTAACTGCAGAGAAGAACTTGGTGCGCTCCATATAAGTTGACAGTTGACACAGGTGCAGCTAAGAAAATTGAACTTGAAGGGTCACTGCTAATAGAAAAGTCAACTCAAAGATAACTCTTTATAATCCGTTTTTAACTATCGTAAGAGTCTCTTTTAAAATTTTATCATGGGTCAATTTCGACCAGATAGATTGAGTCATGGATTGTTTCTTTGAGTACTACGTTCTCACCATACACATTGGACATATAAATAGATCTAGCTACCGGGCAACCGATAGGGAGGCGGGGTGGCGTCGGTCCGCAACAAAACGATAACAATTGCAATTGCCTAAGAAAAATGCCAACAATGAATGGGAAAATGACACGAACAGTTTCTGAAGTTTAGTCTAATGTGTAATGTGGTTCATGAATTTTTAATTTGTTCAATGTTGTCTTTGAACTTTAACCAAATATGCAATGTGATGTCTGAACTTTTAATTTATTCAATATAGTCCTCAAACTTCTGACACGTGTTCAATTTATCCCTTGAATTATATGAAAATGATCAATGTTGTCGTTCCATTAATTCAAGTTCAAGGACTAGATTGAACATTTTCATATAGTTCATGAACTACATTGAACATGTACCAAAAGTTCATGGACCATATTGAATAAATTAAAAGTTTAAGGACCATATTATACATTAAGCTAAAATTCAGGGACTGTATTGAATAAATTAAAAGTTTAAGGATCATATTACATATTAAATTAAAGTTCATGGACTGTTTGTGTCATTGTCCCGACAACAAAACCACGTTCATGGACGTTGGAAGAGAAGCACCAAGGAAACAACAATATCCACCGCAAACACCCATTGCGGTAGTTTGAGTCGATAGCGATTTGATGCCATCGAAAGTTGACAAAATCAAGATATATGCGCCTCTTTTAGATCGCTTAACGAAATCCCAAGTAAATGAAGCACCTTTTCTGACAAAAAAAAATCTTCCCTTGACCATCCCGCTGCTTTGGTAGTATCTAGTTTAGTTTTAGGTTTCTCTTCTTCTTCTTCTTTCCTTAAAACTGAGAATGTGTTAAGAAACCAACTTGAAATACAGTTGATGCCCGCCTCGCGGTCATATAACCTCAACAGTCGTTTTGCCTGTAAAATCGATGGAAGATTCAAAGGCCTGCATCGTCTTCTCATTCTTTCACTTCTCAACACCCAGTTGACAAAGCTACGCACTCCGTCACACCAAGCAATCTTCCAATGATTCCGAGATACTGTTCTCGCTCTTTTCTGGATAACGTGATGGGTTCGACCTTTCGATGGACCCTGTATTATCTCCGCAAGGGTCAGCTTCCAGATGCACGGAACATGCTCGAGAGAATGCCCGACAGAGGACCTCATGGCCGAGTCGGGCACTGGACTTCGCTGCTATCGAGATTTTCTAGATTTGGTTTCATTGATGAAGCTAAATCTCTCTTTGATATCATGCCGCAGAAAAACCAAGTCACCTATAATGCAATGTTGTCTGGGCTCGTTCAAAGTGGGAGAATTAGTGAGGCTTGTTGCTTTTTTGAGCGAATGCCAGAGAGGAATGTCGTGTCGTGGACTTCAATGCTTTGTGGGTATGCAAATGCGGGGAGGATTGACGAGGCAAAGAGGTTGTTCAGTGATATGCCGGAGAGGAATGTTGTCTCTTGGAACGCCATGGTTGTTGGTTTGATTAGGAATGGCGATTTGGACGAAGCGAAGTGGGTTTTTGACACAATGCCTGTGAGGGATGTAATTTCTTGGAATGCTATGATTTCGGGGTACACTGAGGATTTCAGGATGGAAGAAGCTAGGGTCTTGTTTGAACAAATGGAGGAAAGGAATGTTGTTACTTGGACCATTATGGTAACTGGTTATTGTAGAATTGGAAATGTAGAAGAAGGTTATACTTTGTTCAAGAAAATTCCCGAGCAGAATGTTGTTTCTTGGACTGCCATGATTGGAGGGTATGCCTGGAATGGCTTCTACAGAGAGGCTCTGTCTATTTTTCTTGAAACAAAGAAGAAATTCAATCTCGAACCGAACAAGGAAACTTTCATCTCGCTTGCATATGCCTGTGCTGGAGTTGGATTTAGTCGCCTTGGCAAGCAGCTACATGCAAACTTGATAATCAGAGGAATGGAGTCTGATGATGATGATGATGGGAGGCTGAGCCAAAGTTTGATACACATGTACACTCTGTTCGGAGTAACGGACTTTGCTCATCACATTTTTGTCAGAAACATAAAGAGCTGCTCTGCCCAGTTGTGTAATTTGATGATTAGTGGTTATATTCGGAGTGGACAGTTGGAAAAAGCTAAAAATTTCTTTGTCATGGCACCCATGTGTGATAGGATCTCATGGACATCCATGATTGATGGTTATTTGAGTGTCGGACTAGTTTCCAAAGCACGTGAACTCTTCGACGTCATGCCTGATAGGGATGCTGTGGCATGGACAGCAATAATATCAGGCTATGTCCATAACGAGTTAATCGCCGAGGCTATTGACTTGTTCTCTGAAATGCGGACTCAGGGGTTTCATCCTCTTAATCTTACATACGCAACTCTTATTGGAGCAGCTGGTGCAGTGGCAAATCTTGACCAGGGAAAGCAGTATCATTCCCTCTTGCTGAAATCTAATTTTGAGCTTGACTTGACCGTTCAAAACTCACTGATCTCTATGTATGCGAAGTGCGGGGAGATAGATGAGGCACATAGTATTTTCATGAGCATGATAGATCGGGATATTATTTCATGGAATTCCATGATCATGGGTTACTCAAACCATGGGTTGGTGAATGAGGCTCTGCAGGTTTTTGAGTCCATGCTAAAATGTGGAAGCCACCCAAATTCTACAACCTTCTTGGGAATTTTGTCGGCATGTAGTCATGGAGGGCTAGTTGACCGAGGATGGGAGGAGTTCAATTCCATGAGGGATGTCTATGCAGTTCCTCGAGGCCTGGAGCACTATATCTGCATGATTGATCTCTTGGGCCGTGCAGGGAAACTAGAGGAAGCTGAAGACTTTGTGCTGCGGCTACCTTTCGAACCAAATTCTGCCGTTTGGGGAGCTCTGCTTGGTGTATGTGGATTAAAGAAAAATTCCGAAATTGCTGCCCGTGCTGCCAAGAAGCTCCTTGAACTGGATCCTTTAAATGCACCAGCCCATGTGGTGTTGTGTAATGTATGTGCGGCGAATGGACGGTACCTCCATGAGAAAATTCTGAGGAAGGAGATGGGTCAGAAGGGCGTACGGAAAACTCCTGGATGCAGTTGGATACCACTGAAAGGGAGAGTTCATTTGTTCCTATCAGGGAGCAAAATATCTTTGGAAGCAGATGAAATGCTATCTCTCCTGCTTGGAAATCTTGATGAGCGAGACTGTTTTATGGATTAATAACTCACTATGCGTCTATTCTGACCCGCATCAGTTAACGGAGTTCTTGTTGGTACATGCCCAAATGGCATTGGGTGTGCGAAATCAGTCTTATTAACATGCCGCCAGTTGCACAGTTTGCATATAGGACATTAATCAATGGAGAGAAGACATAGCTGTTTTGGGAAAGCATAAGGACAAACCAGCTGAATAACAAGGTGTAAACGTAGCAAAGTGGCGAAGATCAGAAACTATTGCAGCGAAAAAAAGTTTGCGACATTAACTAATTTGGCGAACAAAGGCAACTGTCGTTCCTCAGTTTTGGAGTGAGATTCTCGTTAACAAAATAGAAATGCAATTGTCGATTTAATGTTCTGCATAAGGCGTGAACCAGCAAAGCGACTGAGCTTACCACACCCAATCCTCAAAATAAGAGTAAGTTGTAGGCTTCTTGCATTACTGTTGAAATTGAGGAATGTGCAATATCCATCTGAGAGATTCTAATGACAGATACAAATCTTTCCCCGATCCGTCATCATCGCAATCTTTTCCCGTTGTTTCTTGGGGGGTGTCAGATGTCATGCTTGATCATTCACAATTTTGCTGCTTCCATTCACATGTTTGACATTAGGATTAATCTGTTGGAACTAGGGATTTCCCTGTACTAGGATTATCTGTTACATCGCAGAGGACTTCGTGTTTGGACCGACAGACTCCTCAACATCATGCTTATTATATAAGAAGAAAACTTATCAAGTTGAATGCCACTGAGCTTATGATGGGAGCCTCTCTTCTGTGAGTCTTGAGCATTGATAATGCAGACATCTTGCTTGGAGCTTCTTCTCATTATGAATCGTAATGAATTACCATGCATGCGTCTCAGCTAGTGCCGATTTTGCTAGCACTCACCTTGTTCATCGCTACATCATTTTCTGGTTTACCGATGGGCCGTGAAGATCGAAACTTCACCAACATTACACTGCATCTACAATGTGGAAAGGTAACTGCAAACTTCATATATCAGACAAGTTCATTTACAATTTGTCTTTAAGCTGTATAATTTTGGTGTGTCGATCTCAGGTTGTTAGCTGATAATTTGTGCGCGCGCAAGAAGCATCAAATCAGCGCCATTTCGTTTGATCAAATCATGCTCATCGACATCAACGTCCCTCAGCAGCACTCAAACTTAATTCACGAAAATTGCTCTCGTCCTGAGACTGAAAGTATCATCATGCGATCAAATATCTTACCCAATCCAGACACAGAACAGGAAGCTCATATGATTCAATCATCATCCTCAACAGTCATCGTCTATATATAAGCAAAATCACATCTTTTTCCCCCCTCAATCCCAGATACCGAACGAGAATCTCCACAAGTTCACACTCTTATTATACAAAGCAGGTCGCTTTCTCCTCCTCCTTCCTCCTTCTCCCTCCTCAGAAGACCACGCGGAACTGCGGCGCGTCGGAGCCGGCCGCGGGGAGGACCTCCCAGCGGCAGGGCTCGAGGTCGTCGGAGACGGGGCAGTACCCGGCGAGGGTGACCTTGTCGGCGGTGGCGGCCACGGACCCGAACTCGAAGACGGTGACGTTGGCCGGCCGGGGGACCTCGACGGCGCCGTTCATGCCGGGAGCTCCGGGGGGCGAGGTCGGAGCGGCCGGCGCGCTGGAGGGCTTGGGCTCGGATTGAGGCTTGGGAGAGCCCCTGAACCAGGAGAGCAGACCCATGGCG
>CM062224.1:2479929-2491182 GCA_031216235.1 Syzygium jambos
GCAGACCCATGGCGCGAGCGCGAGATGCTGGGAACGTTTCAGTTTCACTGTGGGATTCTGGTGGATTAGGGTTTTGCAGGATTTGGGGATTGTTTTTGTGCGGAGGAAGGAAGGTCGTGAAAAGACGTAATTGCCCTTCGTGCCTTTTGCCCCGCGGCAAGAAATTGCCTCTCAAGGTTGAAAGTTAGCTTCACGTCGATCAATCACCCCCTAAAAAAAAAAATTACGGGCACGGCGATAATCATTTTGTTTCGGAATATATTTCTGGCACAGTGATAATCAATTTTTATATTTCTCAGACAAGTTTCTAAACAGAATTACACCTTTGATAACGATACAAAATTTCTTTTCTCAGATTAGAAATCCGTTCGATAACAATACAAAATTTCTCCATCTTACGCTTTTTTTCGTTCACCGATGGGCGGCGGCCCGGGGTGGGAGCAGCGGCGGGTAGCGACCGCGTGCAACATGTGGCGGGAGGCGAGAATGAGCGATGAGAAGAGCTTTTATTTATCTTTTTGTTCTAGAAATATAAAAGTAGAAAATTTTTATTTTTCATTTATATTCCGAGCCTTTTTTTGGACTAAAAATTTGTTCCGGAAATAAAAAAAATGAAATTACATTATCAAACGAATTTCTATTCCAAACCTGTTTTCAATAACAGAAAAATAAAAAAATAAAAATAATTATCATGTGCGCCGTTAAAGCAAACTTATACTTTTTCGTATTTACTCTTTTGATCAAATTATTATCTACTAAGCAAGCTTACCCAAAAAAAACCAATTAAATGCGCACTCTCGAGTTAAAATTATTATAATGAGAAAGACATTTAAGTTTGAACTTGTCTACGGTTCCACCCCTAAAGCTGCTTTTGGTCGTCCGGATTTCTAAACAGGATAGGACTGAATAGGATATGATAAGAAATCCTGAGATTTCTTCATATTCTGTCCACTGTTCGGTGGACTACGGATTTAAAGTCGGATAGGATAATTTTTTTTTTTGCTATTCACGGGTCCGGAGGAGTCGGTGAAGGAAAAAAAGCCGAGAAATTTTTTTGGTGAAAGCGCACAAGGTGTGGGGATGAAGATGACGTCGAGTGGAGCGTGGGGTTTCTAGAAGAATAGACATTAGAAATCCTATCCGGATCTATCCTACCCTCCGAATTTTTTTATCCGGGTTATATTTGGTCTATATCTGACCTTATCCTATCATGGACCACCACCAAATACAGGATATGATAAAACATATCCTATCCTGACTTTTATATGGTCGACCAAACGCAGCCTAAATCATACGTATGATGCCAAAACCAATAAGGGCGAAACATGGGTGTTGTCTTGTTGTCGGAATTTCATCGTGTGGTGAGTTCATCTTGTAATCTCAAGACAACAATCGGTATATCTGTCCTCGCTAAGTTTTTCTATAGGGCTGACTCGTTACCGAAAATTAGAATTGGATTAGAGCTGTTCCAAACCGCCCATGACTTGAAAGTCCATGTGATTGCCGAGCCTGTTACCGAAACCCCCACCACAATGCTAGCAGCCGGAAGATCTCTCCGAACAAGGTATGTTGCAGCTGGGCACCACAGCACGAAATTTCCGGAATTTTCCACGTGATGTGAGTGGAGCTCTTGATCACGTGGATGACAGGCAATCTCTATATCACTAGGCCGACCATCTTGGTGGTATTGATCCAAAACTTCAGTCATACTTCAAATCTTCCTATCGATCGCTAAACGGAAGCCTTGGATCATTGTTTTAACTCGAGAGGAGCAGGCCTTGAACACTTCCTGATGTGGGTAAACCGATCAAAATGGTTGCCCATCGAACTAATTTGATCGATCGGGGGACATTGTTGAAGCCGAAGCTTCTTCTCGGCATTTCTCTATCATAGAGACATGTTCGGGTGTCGAACATTGTGATTTTGCCCCCTGAGAACATTCGAAGTATTCAGTGTAAATCCATCCTACGATTCGAAGTCCGATAACCGAGCGAGTTTGTTAAAGCATTTTCCCACATCGTTCGAAAACGAGTCCCAACTGTTTTTTATATTCACGTGATTTCCATCTACCTATCAGGTTAAGCTTTTGGATTGGACTTTCTACCATAATATCAAAGTAAGATTATACCTTTTGTAAATTTTAAATATTATACGTATTTCAGAAAATATTGAACTTCGTGTGGATTTACGTGTCGAGATCTGTACTGAAAGAAAAATTCATCTTATATAAAGGCCAGAACTCGACAGGTAATTCTCACTAGCCCTAAGAACCATTTTGGCTATGGGCGCGGCGAAAGCTTGGACGCTAATATTTGTCTGTCTTGTATGAAATGCGGGGAGAGAGCAAATGGATATCCGTCGTCTTGTGGGTTATTGTTTTGTCTCGCGGTATTATGGAGCGGCAATGTGGTCTTCTCGACCATCCTTCTTGTTAATGAAGTTAAGACTAAGAGTCAGAGCTCTGGGTATATACTTACAATGGAATGGTGAGGAAAATGTGATCAACTTCGAACTTGAGTTTTAGAAAAAATCGACCAACTCTAAGCCATCTTCAACCTATTTCCAACAATAACGGAGCATTTTCAAGTCATATTAGATCTCATTCATGATCATCCAACAACATTAAAATGTTCAAACTCGAAGTGAACAAAGAACCACACCTCGGCATATTCTCGACAGCCACCACTGAATCCAGCGATATTCTCTGATTTTCTAACATGTTAAACAACCTCATAGCAAGCCAACGGCATTTCCAGCGTACAGGCAACTGATTCTAGTGAATTCTATTTCGTGACAACCAATCCTAGCATAGGCTACGATACAAATCTAGCAAACATCAACTGAAGCCGAATGGGTTTAATGAAATTTACGTTGATTGAACTTACCACCAAACCGTCCATCTCTCGTATGCTTCATTAGTGTTTTGCTACTGAACTAAGCTGTTATTGAATGAAAGAATACACTGAAATTAGTGCAAAGCTTGTGCTAATTCGGAATCAACGCCAAAAGAAAGAAAAGGAACACTTGGCTTTAGCCTTGTAGCTGTGATCGCTGGTCACGGATCAGCAGGGTACGCAGTTGCTAGACTCGCTGAAGAGAAGATACTTCCCACCGACGAAGAAAGGACTCGCCGCTGAATCGCTGAGCAGAAGAGCATATCACGGTGATTTAAGGCGATTGGAAGTTTGGTTAAACCAATTCTTTGATTTTTGCTACTGGAACTGCGGAAAACTCATCAGATTTTCTTCTAGCTTGGTTCGGCCAGGCTTCCTCTCTCTTGGAGGAAGTTGAAGAGAGTAGGACCAAGAATTAGTGGACGACTCAGCTAGATGGAGGAAACCAACTAGAGTGAGAATTAGTGGAGAAAATTCGCCAGAGAGAGAATTTGCAGAAAGAGACAAATGGAGTATCCATGTGTTCATCCAAGAAGAGAACACGAGAGAGAAGCGTGAGAACGAATGGGAGTTGCAGAGAGAATGAGTCAGGGAGCTCCTCCTCAGAATGGTCGAATGAGCTCTCCGTGATCCCCTCCAATGTGCGCCCAAGAGGAACAGAGGCAAGAGAATTGGAGGGAAATTCAAAATAACTTCCAATCCTAGCCTTCCATTTGATCCCTTGGCTTTAATTGATTCCTTCAAGGTTAAGCATCATGGCCAAGCAAACCTCTAATTGGTTGAAATTCTATCACATGGATTGATGACATGTTACCATAGATGGCCAAGATTAATTGATCAATGAATGGCTAAGATTCAACGCTTAGCTATTAAGAAATTCCCCTATCGGTTGGATTTTGATGACATTGATCAAGGGCAATTTTGTAATTCCCACAAATGGCAATTTGGTAATTTCTTGAGTGAGAGAGAGCTGGTTGTGGCTGGTGATCTGGTGTGGTGGGCCAGTCGGACCATTCGGGTTTGGCCAATCTCACTTAGGTCGGGCCGGTTCGACCGGGTTGGCTCAAGGTTCTCCAATTGTTTAACATGGCCCCAATTTTACTAATTAACCTTGACATCTTGATCAATTGGGCCGAATTAAGGATCGATTCAATGATTTACACCAAATTAGATTCAATCGGATCGGCCTGATTTGAGTCGAGTTAGAATGGTTCAACCGGATTGACTCACAACACTTCAATTTCTCTGGTTTTGCTTGAATTGCATTATGAGTGAGACTAATGTGCACAATTGAGGCTCAATTGGCTAAATTGAAATTCAATTAATCAAATTGGATGCTAGTCTAGTACGAGTCAAGTTGAATCGAGTCAATAAAGACAACCCATCTTTGATTTTTCAAATGCATGTTGACTAATTTGGTCAAATTAAGACAAATGGAAGTGATTTTGTTAAAATTGATATTGGAATTGAGTTGCATATAAGAAATCAGATTCATTCACGGTTTAATTGCACAAATTATGAAGAATTGACTTGAAACCCTAATTATGGCTCAAATTGGGGGGTTTTTTATCTTTGGCTTGGAATTCTGAAATTGACTTGAAAATTGAATATAAAACAACCTTTAGATCAAATGTCGTAAAGGAAACTTTCCCAGAAAATGACTAGAAACAAAATAATTTCATTTTTTGGCTGATTTGAACCAAAATTCACGAATTGGGGAAAAGTTGATTCTAAATCAATTTTTGTAAAATTGATTATGCCAAAGTGAAATTAAGATAAAAAAGGAGTTGATTTAGGGGTTTTTGAACTTTTTTGAACCGGTCAACATTTTAGTAATTAATTACTAAAACTCAATTAATGGGCCAAACTTTGAATTTTTTGAAAATTGATGATGCACAGGTGAAATTGACACTATTTTGGGGTTTTCTATTCAAAAAATCAAAATTCAACTCAAAAGTCAACATTTTTGACTTTTTGAGATCAAAGTGCAAAAATCTAGAAAATGAGAGGCTAATTCTAATTCAAATGCTAAATGACTCTTTTTGGTTGAGAAATAGGTTATGTCGGGATCAGAAACCCTAAACTCAAATTTTTAACTTACCAATACTTCGGCTAAAAATCATATATCAACACCTACATGTGCATGTATTTCTTTTTAATAGATATGTTCTACAAGTAGAAGACAATGGAGACACATTTAGGGATAGACTATGCATTTCAGCCTGAGGTTGTTTTATGTCATCTGAAAGATGGCTCTCAACTTCTAATTACGTTGATTATTGATAGATATATGTCGTGTTGCTCTCAACATCGGTCTCAACTAGATCATCAATATACGTCATACGTGACTTTAATAACATTAAGTATATCAAACCATCTAGCAATACTTCCTTCAAAAGCATTGGTGTACTTATTGCTAAACACTTGACTAAGCCATTTTTATTAGGGTACGAAGCATGTAATAATATGTTCATCAATTTGCACACTGAGTTGAAAATCCAGGACCCCCATAATAGAAATTGACTCCAAAATCGGGCAAGTCCTCGTTGTGTAGTAAGTCATAACATTCAGGTCTTGTCACATCCTTCCCGAGATTCTCTGGGTCTCTCTCAATGAATTTGTCGTCGACAACTTTAAGATTGCGGAAATAGGACGCCTTTCCAAAGCCTTCAGAAGGGAAATGGCCGCTCCCCATTTGTGTTGCCGTATGACTACCACCTGGTTTATTGCTAGCTATCTCTCCACCCCAAACAACTCGATATGCAGGGCCTTTCAGATAAGTGAAGATTTCCCTGGGCCAGTATCCTACTTCTATGTCCAGAATGCGTAGCCACCACCGCCCGGTAAAATCATTCTGAAATACTTCTGTTAAAAGACAGAAGGCTAAAAAATATCCCGTGTATATTTACTTCAAAGATTGTTCCATTACCTTCGTAATGTCTATAGTTAGGTCATATGGCTGTCCACCATAGGTGGAAACTGGTCGAATCAAACCACCTAGAGCAATCTTCTTATTTGTTTGTACGAATCCTTCGCATTCAAGATTGTAGCAACCGGTTTTCTTATAGCCATCACTCTGTAATCCACCCAAGAAAAACATGTCAATGTTTGATATGTTTGTGAAAGTTTGATGAATAGCAAGCGGTTAGAACAGTTAAGAACTCACTGTCCAATATATGAAAATCTCTGCCTCCATGCTATTACTCCGTTTTCTATTAACCTATAATAAAAACACAAACCACTTAAAGTTTTAAATCTACGCACATTTAGAACGTCAATCATGCTAAAATCTGCAGATTCGATCATTCTAAGTTCTTACCATCCATCCAGCCTCCACAGTGTTCACATTCTCATCGGGGCCTGATCCGAGCCAAATTTGAGAGAAACTGGTTTCTGAATCCATTACTGTAGGATTCCACACACTAAATCGTGCATGACCTCCCATCAAGTTACCACCCAGCATATATGCAACAGCATACTGACCAATATACATTAAACTCATAAGGAAGTGAAACTTAACGATCAATGCATAAACAAAAATGCAACTCAAAATCAACGCGGTAAGTCATATTGTGATGTATTTGCACTTACTTCATGTCTATATGGTGCACTGAAGTCATTCCCGCTCAAATTGAGTCGCTTCACGTGTGGAATCAATGGTGTAACATGATGATTGGTATGATTTTGTGGTCTTTTGATGGGAATTGTTCCTTCTGGGCATTCACCATATTTCCACCAAGCTTGACTAAACGCACCTTCCACATATCCGGCTCCATTCGCTTTTCGATTTGAGCTTGGTTTCATCTGTTCGTAAACGTGCCAGCTTTAGCATTTGTTAAATAAGGTGGGCGAACATATCTAAGGTTGCATAACAATACTTCTGACATAGAACAGCCCGAAGTTCTTATACATCCTGCAATATTGAAACAGCTTCCTCCTAGAACTGCTCTATGATGGCCCTATAAGGCACTTATACCGTCATCGCCGCACTTATTCACTTCTACTGCTAACTGCAAATTTTTTATGGGAGGCACGGGAGAGAATACCTGCGCAAGTTACAAGTCAAAAAATGAGGGGACACAAACCTGTATGGTATGATTCTTGAGAAGCGGATGATCAAAAGCGGGTTGCCTGAAGATGTCAACACAATCGATCACTTCACCAGTTTCATAACTCTGCAACAGCTTCTCATACATTATCTTAGCAAAGAGAACATATTTAAAAGATAAAAACAAGGTGAAATAGCAACATGCAGAGTTTAGGAATGACCTCAATGGTTTTTACTGCTCCTTTAGGCTTATCGAAACCTGTAACTTTGTTTGATGCAAGGATTCTCGCTTGAGCGTGCCCATCGATTATCGTACTGATAATACTTATCATCAAAACCAACCATTTGGAAAAATGAATGCGTAGACTTACCATTGCCATTGTAGAACAGACCGGAGCATTTTTGAAAATGAAACAAAACAATGTTCTTCCTTAAATACACATAAATCGTATCCCTATGGGAGATCTGAAAACTGACTCAGGTATTAATCATTATTAGCCTGCCATGGATCACCATTTCCACAAGCAAGAAAATGATTCTTCTTTTGGCAAGTATGGATATTTTTGCACATGAAAGGAAATGTTCACGATTTGGTTACCTAAAGGAGATATGCATCAACGTTTTATCCTTGTCTTTCTACATATGGAAACATAAATAGAAGAATAAGGGGTTGAAATGTCATCGTTTTCTCAAGTTATAACATCCCCAAATTTGGATCCCAAATGGAACCGAGATAACCGAAGGAAAAAGGCATCGGAAATGGTGTGTGGACCAATCCAAGGGTCGGCCATGGATTGGTCAGTATGGACGGAACGGTATCTAAAGGATCGGTCATGGTTCGATCGAAGGATCGTCCATAGATCGGCTAAAGGGATCACCAATGAAATGACTTCCTGATCATGCAAATCGATTGGAGTGATTCAACCATGGATCAACTATTTGACCATAAGGGTTGGCAGTGGAACGATCCCGTGCGGTTGTGGATTGACATCGTGTGGGCATGTGTCGATCACAGGTAATTCCGCTCGGCCATGCACCAGTTACGAGCATCCATGGGCCAACTCCGTGGTACTTGGTTCCACGTGACTACATGACAACCGAGGGTCGAGCATGGATCGTTGATACTTGAACATATGCCAATCGCAAATCGGCCATGGATCGTTGCGTTGAATTGGGTTGTGACATCCGAAATTTTCTTCGTAGTATATAATATTTAAGATATATAGTAGTGAGAGTTATTAAGATAATAAAATTAGTTTAGTAATTGTCAACGGGGACCGATACGCTCCAAATTACGTATCGAATGATTTCAAGCATAAAAAATTTTATTGAGTTAAGGTGTTATTTCTATACTATACTTTTTATTTATGATTTTAGTGGTTTCAAAATAATTTTATGATTTATAGGCATTTCAAATGAATACCGATTTCTCCGTTTATTTACCGCAATGTATAGTATATACCCAAAATAATTTAATATCTTCCTCTATTCAATTAAATTATGCTATTTGTCATTATCTTAGCATGAATAAATGTCTTAATTTTCACCCTATTTTGTCACATACCCAATTGAAATGCTTGGAAACCTAAATTTATGACATCATGCATGACCTATTACATTTTAACTGTAGTAATTTTTTATCTAAATATAACTATAATTACTTGTCATTATAGTCTTTAACCCAAGTAAATTAATGTGACCCCAAAATGCTTTTAATTATGGTAAAATTTTGGGAGATAAGAGGCTTTAGAATACTTCTTCTTATTCTTCTTCTTCACGTGCACCACTCCCTTCTTCTTCTTCTTCTTCTTCTTCTTCTTCTTCTTGTGCGTCTACTTCCCAAGCAAATTTTCTTTTCGGCTTTCTTTCAATATATATATATATATATATATATATATATATATATACATACACACATATCAAAGTTCAAGCTCACTTTCAAACTAACTTCTTGACAAGGTATATTGTTGAATTTTCCTTTCCTTTTTCTTTATCAAATATGCTTTGTTGTTTTCACAAGAATAAGATTTGTTAATTTTTAGTATCTATTTTGTGTTCAAGGTGGTTAGAGGTTTGCTTTGTTGAAGATTTCACTTTGGGTAAGTGAAAACTCTAAGGCTAAGCTAGAATGATTTATTTAGTACTATTGATCTTGATTGGTTGATTGTTTATTATTTAGTTTGGATTTTATGTTATGTGTGAGTAAGTTTCAATAGTTTATGTTATACTATTGTGGTTGCTGAGCTTGAATTACAAAGTACTCTGCATGTCGAGATGTCTTTAAGAGATTATTAGTATGTTTTGTTGCATCATGAATGAGAAAGGTGAGAAAATGATAAAATTAGGCATAAAAGGGTATTTTGGTAAATTTTGTTGTCATGGTAAGGAAGAATTTCAAATTTTACAGAAATAAAGAGAGGCTGTGAACAATGTTAATTTATGATTTTTAATGTTAATTTATGGGTTGTTAAGTTTTATTAATTAAAGGAAATCAAATCGGTTGAGAAAATGAGTTTATAAGCTTTAGGGGCAAATTTGTAATTCCGCCAAAGTTGAGGGGCGAATTGTAACGTCCTGAATTCAACCCACTTTCGTGATCAATGAAATTGATGTTATTTCTTATTTCATTTTAGTAAGTCTCGCCCGGAACTGATCATTCTTGGGATACTGACTAATAGGGAAATGCTAACTAGGAAAACGGTACGTAGACCCAAGAACTCGACCGTGAATTGAGTCCGATTCCGAGATACGACGAGAGAATATTTTGTGCCAATGTGGGTCGATCCAAGGAGAGTGACGGATTTAGTTTGGCCAACAACGTACGATCGGATCGCGGGTGATGCCGCACGACCGAGAGCACACGTGGCAAATGGTCCCGAACTTATTTCGAACGATCGCGACCCCCGGAACTAGTGATAAATCCTTGTGTTCTCTGAAAAATCGAGACCATCGTGACTCGAGTAAATCTAGGTCGATACGCGTAACCCCTAAACCGCCGCCCGTTAGTGAGAGACACTAAAACTGCAAATTGAGCTAAATCGATCGTGGAATTGAGTCCGGACTTCGGTGTCGAATTTCGTGGGTGTACACGACTATTTTGCAAGGACGACGTAATTGTTATATGGCCACTCATATTTGGGATTAGTAGAGTCGAAAATTGGAATTCTGACCCGGGACCGGAAAATTACCAAATTGCCCATATGCTCCTAACCTTGTATTCCGAATTTTGGGGATTATTTAGGGAATATTTTAGAGTTTTAAATGAGTCTATTTTAGCCCAATAATGCTGGAAATTATGGTCAAGAATGCCCTCAAGATATTTAGCAAGTATTGATCATAGCCTTTGGATTAGGGGTAAGATGGACATTAAGGGAGATTGGTCACCTAACCCACTAAGGCCCCGTTTGGTTCAGCATTCCAAATGAACATTTGGGCTCTAAAGTCCCTTGGCCAAACGCAAACGGCGTTTGGCAATTTTTTTTACTCACTTTGGAGAGATGCAATTGCATTTCCAATGCTCCCCAAGGGACCTTTGGCCAATGCTCCTCCGGAGATACTTTGCAAAGTTGCATTTTCGGAATGCAACTTGCACTGTTCATGAACACTGTTCATGAACAGTAGACCGAGGCTCCGGTGGCCGGCGACCGCCGCCTGGGGTCGCCGGACCCCGGGCGTCGCCGGCGTCGCGCAACCCAGGCCAAGCGTTGCCTGGGTCGCGCCACCCAGGCGACGTCCGGGGTCCGGCGACCCCAGGCGGCGGTCGCCGGGGTTGCGCGACCCCAGGCGGCGGTCGCCGGCAACCAGATCTGGCCGTCGGCGGTTGGCCGGCGACCAGATCTGGCCGGCGACCCCAGCTCCACCGGAGCCCTTTTTTAAAAAAAAAAAATTAGCAAAAGTACTTTAGTCCAAGTTGATTTTAAAAAATACTTACCAAACACCACTTGCATTTTGGAAAACCCCTTTAGTCCAAAGGTATTTGCATTTCCCCAAATGCATTCCTCCAAAGCCGAACCAAACGGACCCTAAGTCCATTTGTGCCTATACACTCCCATTGTCTTTCTCTCTCCCTCATTTCACCCTCACCTCAGCCGACAGCCCCCTCCTCCCACGCATCACTCTCTCCCGTTTCCTCTCCCTCTCGAACGCCGGAGTGCCGCCGGGGCCGCCCGCCGGGGCCGCCCGCCGGGGCCGCCGTTTACCACCACCAACCCGACCATCTCTCTCTCTCTCTCTCTCTCTCTCTCTCTCTCTCTCTCTCTCTCTCTCTCTCTCTCTCTCTCTCTCGTTGCGCCTCTGTCCAGCACCACCTCC